>VZTY01021773.1:3557-146331 GCA_013400935.1 Turnix velox
AAACGATTCTATGACTCTACGATTCTATTCAGGTGATTTCCAACACTTAAAGCCTTCCCCCTGCTAACAGCATTTTACTTCTTCCATTCCTCTACTACACTGTTAATCTTAAAAAATTGATTTACATTGTCAGGACCCTGAGGATACCAATACATGTTTTAATAACACTAAGCAGCCTCCTCTGGGCCCTCCACCCTTGTCCCATCCATGGATCCAGGATATCAATTCAGCTCTACCCAGGCCTATCAATCCCTGCCCTAATTACAAGCTCTGACAAAGCCACTTTGGTTCCACTGAACTGGGCTGGATCCATTGTCTGAAGTCCCATCCTGGTCTTAGCCTGTCCCTGTAACAGGGAGATGCCCAATGCAATGCCCCACTGAGCTGTCACCCAGTCTACGCTGCTTCCTGGCAGGGGGATGACCCCTGCTCTGTGAGACACTATGGGGACCCTCCATGATTTCCAGTGCTTAGCTCAAGGGATCTGCTGGCTCTGCTGCTCTCTGGCATATATTATTTCATAGCTAAAATCTGAAGCATGAGCAGAGATGTTAATTTTGTCTGTAGACCAAACAAATGTTCGCCCATGCATTGCACAGTTATGTGCTACTATGAATCTTAATGCCTGTCTCTGTGAAGGAAGGCGTTTGTAAGCTGAACGTTTTAAAATGTAAACTATAGAGCAGATAAGAAAAATGTAGCTTTGAAATTGCTTAGCAGTTGGAAAGCAATACTTGAGTAAATAAGTGCTTTACTGGTCTTACATTGAAATGATTTCTACAAGACCTTAGCCTGACCATTTTCTTAGCGATTTTGAAAATAAATCCTGTTGTGTATTTACAATTCAAACAAACAAATAAAATCTCTGTTTTGGCTAAATTAAAGTTTCCATTTTATAGAACATCTCTAAATATTTACACACATTTTGTTTAATCTTCCAAAGACATCGTTTTTTACCAGGAAGATATAGAGAAGTAAATTTTCTTTGAACTGATACAGGTCTATTATTGATGCACTGACACTTTTCTGTATTTGTGACAGTCTTTAAAGAGTTATTTAGTGGAAAAAGCAGAGCATTGTATTTACAGCCTGGACCTAAATGAATCCCTGCCTTTCCAAGACTCATTGAAAGGGTGCTGAGAACCCCACATCCTTCAGAATCTGTCTGCATTTGGATTTATTTCCAGATACTTTTTAAAAGCTGAAATACATAGGGTGCAATGTTTATTGAGGGGAGAATATTTATTTGGTAAACACTATTTTTAGCATTAAGGACAGCTACTAATCTTTTCATTGTTCATCCTGAAGCTATTCTTTGATTCTAATTTCAGCTAGTTAACTTAAGCTCCCTAGTCAACAGGGAGAAACAGAACTGTAATGTGAGAAAGACTCGCTTTTATATGGCCACCTTAAGAAGAAAATGAAACAATTTCTGCTTCTTGAAAATAACCCAGTGGAAGAGGTGTTTTCAGAGACCAGATAGAGTTATGCCTATTCTAAAATTATTACTTTAGGCTATATAACTACAGTTCTGACTCTTTTGCTTCTTATGCACTTCAAAAAATTATCTCTTATCTTACTAAAATAGCTTATATGACTTGAAATGTTATTCGTAGTAGTCTTAAACTTCCTTTCTTTCTCTAAATTCATCACGTTCTGCTGTTTGAGTTTTATTTGTGTTCATTTGTTCATTTCTACATAAAAATTAGAAGCTCATACTACACACAAAGATTTGCAAATGGTTTCTCTTACTGTAGCAAAAAATGTCATCACCTACCCCTTACACTTCGGTAACTGTCTGGATATTTGAAAAAATGATAAAACATATCTACAAATATTTGTAAAATACACTTTATAATTTAGATAACAGCTATGGGAAATATTAAGTACATTCATGTTTTTGAAGCAGCCTTGAGAAGATACTTTAGATTAACTTGAGAATAGTAAATCATATGATGTTATCGTTTTCCTTCCCTTTTGTGATTTTATACAGTCCAGGAAATGAGACTCTTTTTTCCCAATCAAAACTGCTGTTATTTTGAAGTTTACATAGTGTTTTCTTTCTAAACAAATTAGTAGCCTTGTAGTATGGGGTTTTATTTAATTTTGTTCCATTTCATGATATTAATATTTGCATGTGAAATTCTAAACTGAGAATAGATTTAATTTATAAAGTAATTTTAAAAGGCAGAATACCTTGGTTGCACCAAACAAAACACTATCATGTAAGACTAGAAAATTATACACTGAGCAGTAAATCTTTGTCCATAACCTACTACTGAAATATCTCAATTCAAAATTGCCTTTGGGTATGTGGATATTTCTCTAATATTTTACAGCAGTGTGAAAAATAGTTAACTAGTGCTGGGAGCAGACCTGAGTTAAAGTCTTTTCTGTCCTAAAATTCAGTTTTCTCCTTGCTCCGGGCTTGTATGGCAGAGGAAATGGTTAATGCTTGACATAATACTTTTGCAGGACTCATTAAATTTGAATGACACATTAAAATAATTCTCTAACCACTAGTTAGAGATCCATACTTGTCTTAGTCCCAGTGAATCTTGCATTGTTTGGTTAGCTTTCAACAAGAAAGATGGAGAACACTAAACTAGCCAGGATTTTGTGCTTATGACCCTCATGTGGGAAGTGTGAATTACAATTTTGCTTTTTCCTTATGTTTGCAGGGAGATGTGAACTTTTGGCCTTGGAAGGATCCCTAATCAAATACTGTAACATTTTATACCAATTAAATATGTACAGAATTTACATGAGACTGAGATTTTTGATGTTTTTAGTCAGTGCTGTCTTACTGCTGCTGATCCACAAGCAGACATGAACACTACAAGCTCCAAACAGGAAGCTATATGCATACAGATACACATATATTTATATGAATATTTATATGAATATCATAATAGATTTTGTATATCATTGCTTTTGTAACTATTAATTTACTCACCATTTTTGAACAACTGCCAAGCATTAAACAAAAATTGTTTGTACTTTGATCACAGTATCAGAAGAATCTGCTTCATGGAATATAAAAAAAAAATTATATGGGATAAGTATATGAAAAGACAAAAGATTCATTTCACTTCATGTCAGTTTGAATATAACAGCTGTTAATTTTTTCTGAGAAAAACTAATGCTTTTTATGATCTATGTCCCTTTAAAGTCCCTCACAGAACTCTTACTTTCAACCTAAATTGTTGTATCTCATACATGCTTTTTATCTCCCTGTCTCTTACTCTTTTCCCCCAAAGGCAGACAACATAAAATAAATTCTAACGAAGTAAGTTTATAACACAGAGAATAATACAACAATGAATTCCAGTATGCATCATTTGCTTATTCAAAATACTTCCAAGATACTATTTACAAACCATCTTCATTGTTGTAATGTGAAGTGGTAATCTCCTGTGCTGATAGAAACTTAGAAGTCAGTGCACAGTAAGAAATCCTGGGATAAAACTATATGAAGAATGTCCTTTTGTTTGTGCAGGGTAATATCCTTTATGTCAAGGAATACTCTGAAGTCTGAATTCAAATAAATCTCAATTCACATATTTCTTGCTTTTCTCATTTTTTCCACAAAAATCTTATATTGAAATTCTCATCTGTGAGAATTCACTTCTCCTAGTGAATCCTCTAATACTGTAAACTTTTCCTAAAGGTCCAATACCTTACTGTCTACCCCATAAATTACAGCTCCCTTGTAATGAGTTAGTATTATAATGAAGACTCACTGGCATTGCTGTGTCTTTTAATAGACAAATTACTCTAAATTAAGCTCTAACCATCTGTTCCATTTTCATTTATGACTCTGAACAGGACATATTTTAAAATGATATCATTTAAAAATAATGTAAATGATTGAAGTCTGCAGTAAGTCTTCTGCATATTTGTTCATTCAATGTAGCACACTTGTGGTAATAGTGATGTTTCTTCCTTGCTCCAGGCATGATTGAAGGAGAAAGTTAATGCTTGATACAATAAATTTGCCGTTATTATGAAGCATTAAGTATGTCAAAAAAGATATTTTACTCCTAGAGAGTTACACTCAATGTAAATCTCTATATTGAAGCATCCTGATGGGATACCTGGAGGCAAAGCTTTAGCTAATTCTACAACTTGTAGGGGGTTAAAGATATCAGAGACATTAAATGCTGACAACTGTAGTAGTTTTAATATGCTGGGGAAATGAAGCTATTCCATATCACTTTCTGTATTTGTTAACAGTTATGCCACCACCAGGGATCTCACCAGGATTTATAGTGAGAGAACATGCTGATAGCTATTTAAAGAGAAAACAGTAATTTTTTTTTTCTCTTGCAGACTCATTCAGTAGTAAATTGTGGTACAGATTGATAGAGCAGCAAGAAAGGAGCAGCAAAGGCATGGTAATCTCAAAGGACACAATTGAAAGTCCATGTAAATCCCTTTTCCTCCTGTTGCCTCTCTACTCCATCTGTGTGCTACATGTTTAAAAAGTACTGCATTAAATACTTCCATTGATTTCATAAGTGCGATAACTTCATTACTGTTGAACTTTGAAATAGCATCTGCAGCCTGAGAATATTTTTCTCTCACTAGATTTCAGGGACTGTTGCAATAACTGTTCTATTTGATTGGGATGCTACCTGTGGAAGTGGCTGAGACAAGTATTACAAAACACAGACAACCGCTTCTCCTGCAGGTTTCTGATCTTATTGAGACAAAAAATCAGATCATCTGAAACTACATGAACTGAATCCAACCTGCAGTCTGCCCTCATGTTCACATAAAACGTGGCATCTCTCTCTGTATGATAAAAAGGAGGTGAAAATTTCACCCGGGCTAAGTTATCAGGCTGCCTCTAGAGACAGCAAGACTGGGTTGTTTCTTGTGTGTGTGTTTTTAAACAGGAAGAATTTCCTTTTGGAAGTGTCACTGCCTATGGAGACAGCCCATTTGATTGAGGCAGGCCAGATGCTCTGCTTTTAGCTGAAGTTAGACAAGAAGAATGCCAAAGTTAGCATCTACTCATAGCACTCCATTGAACATCGCCTTTTCAATCATTTATAGAATGACATCAGTGATTACAAAGGGAACATCTGCTGATGGCTTTAGGAGGTATTAAGTTTGGAATGACTAATTTAGCCGTATAATTAACAGAAATATGGTTTGTTTGGCAGAATAGGAAAAACACACTAAAGAGATACTGATGATAATTGTGAAGGCCAGTAACAAAAATCAAATGTATCACTTTAGAGTATTACATGTCTGAGCCTGTCATTCCAAAGTAAGTGCCTCTTAAAACCAGATGGTCCCTCTGCAATATGTGATGTGTATTTGTAATGAATGGACAAAGGAGATATTACATCTTTTATTACCAGTAAGCACCAAGGTCAAATTCAGTAAGTGAGTGATGGTTTCAGGGTTTTAGTTTTATAAAAAATAATTCTGTTTAATTCCTGATGAAATGCATTTCCCCTCTGTGGACTTTCTAGAAGGTAGAATTATAAAAATGCTCATCTTTTTTCATGTGTAAGTAGATGTAAATTTAAAGCATGCTTTATTTTCAATCTTGGAAATGCTGGGAACATAATTGAGGCTGAGAGTGGACTGGAAGGATAGCAATAGGATATATCTGAGTAGTTTTCACACTGTAGCATAATGAAACTTAAACATAGATGTTCCTTCTCTGGAATGTTAATCACTGGAATTACAAGGTATTTTAATACATGAAAATGATCTTCCTCTAAGTAAAAAACTTATTGACCTTTATTTATTGAAATTATTAAACTTTTTGTTTCCAGAGGCTTCTGAATTTATTCTTTTCCATTTGCTCATTTATTATTTAATATACGATTTCATTATATGCCATTCAAATTTATAAACTGACCTTGTAACATGGAGTCCTTTCCAGTATACAGCTAACAGCTGTGGTTAAGGCTGTTTATCTGTGATACATTCTTTTCCATTTTCCACCCAATGTTTGACCTATTTTGTTTTGCCCAGCATTTCAAATTTATTTTATTTCATGTTTTTTAATTAGGAAAAATTGCTAAGAAGTTATCTTGCACTTAGGCTGAGAGAGGCAAGAAACCTTCCCACTCCTTACTTTTCAGAACTTTGTTATAGATGTCTTTGCCAGGATTTTTGGCTCTGCAAATGACCTGTTTTTTTCAGTGTCACTCTTGTCACTTATGGTGGATTTCTGTCTGTTTGGTAGAGTCCCCCACATCGCAGGAGAAATGGATTCATGAGCAGAGCAAAGGTGAGAAGTTGAAAGTTCATGATAATTTAATTTTCTTATTCCATAATTTATACTGTATTACCACTATCTAGATGGAATCTAGTGTACATGTGTTCATCTCAAAAACAAGTAAGTGGTAGATTTTTTGTTTGCTCTGGACAAACTGAACTTCTGCTTGTACAGTTCTTTATCTCATGGGCTTTCCTGATGGCAAGGAAGATGGAAAAGTGCATTACAAAGAGAGAAAAAGGAAATTGGACAAAATTAGTGAGAAATTAAAAATTTCTTTTCACTATGAAAGTTTTCAGGCAGAAGAGAAACCAGGTATAATTTTTTTTCTGTCTAAATTTTACTTTTGTATTTAGGAGCTGATAAGTTTGGGGCTATCGTGGCTGTTACTGTTTCTTTCTGTGCCCTTTGAGAACGAAAGCTATGAAGTGAAGCCAATTCTGCAGCTGCAGCAGCAAATATGCACTTTTAGAAATGAGAAACATCTTGCTGTTTTCCCCTTCCCTGTAGTAAAATTTTGCATGAAATGAAAAATAAAACATAATGTTGCAAGTGGGCCACATTCGAGTCAGTTTTCATTTTATCGTGATAAATAAAATAAAGCTGTAACACATTTCATATATTTTCCTTTCTTTTTAACATATTGTACATGTATCATTACATGTACTATGCCTTTAGAAGGGAAATGACATTCTGTCTTTTCTGTAAGTTCATATTCTTCAGTCTTAAATGCACATTTTCAATTGCTAGCACTTTTATAGACAAACATCATCCTGATCTAAAATTTTGTTACCTTATTACATGAGACTTCTATATATACAAAGCATAGATTTACTGGGCTGTCAAGTTAGCTTCATGTACTTCTTCAATTTTATTTATTTTAACATTCACTTGCTCTGGGAGTAATGATTTATTGTGTATGGAAATTCCACAATACCCTAGTTTGCTTTGACAGCTGTATTTATTTCAGGGAGTTAATTAATGGGAATCCCAGTTGTTAAAGATGATTTTCTGATGTGTTGACAAAACCCAAAGAAACAGCTAACAACAACACACTTTGGTTTCTTCCCTTTTTTTTCCCTCCTCTTTTCCAGATATAAAAGACAAGAATTCTCCTTTGGAAGGAAGAATAATTCCAGACAACTTTCTGTTTCTCTTCAAAATTAGTTTTGAATAGTATATAAGACTTGTCTATAATATGGCTACATGAAAAAAAACCCTAAACAAACAGTGGGGGTAAAGCTGAAAGAATTCTGTTATTAGCTGAGTTACTCCCCATGGTGAATTAAGTGATGTTATTAAAGTGATTAATTTTCTTTCATAGACTCCTTTATACAGCAATCTATGATCTCAGATGTAGAAATCTTTAATCTAGCTGTTAAAGTCATAACAAGATAGAACTGTGGCTAAAAGCAGAAGTCAGAAACATTTAAGCAGGCAATTAAGTATATCTTACAAAGAAGAGAAATCTGACCTTATTTTCATACATCTCACTACACTGAGAGCAATTAATAGTTGACATTCCTTGTCATTGAAAGTGACAAGTCCTTCTTAATTTGAAAACTGCAAATCAAAATTAGATGCTTTTGAAAAAAAATATTCTTTAGCCCAGTCAACAAGAAGATGGATAATGTTATTTTATGGTAAAAAGAAAAAATATGAAATATTAAGAAATTGTAAGAAGTTCTTTGGTGCCTATTATTTAGAAGCTGGATAATAAGATTATAGTTGATTCTTCCAGTCTTAACAATCTGTGGATTGACAAAAAGCTGTTCAAGTAATGTATGATATGAGTAGAGGCAGGAGACAGAACATTCTGAAATGAAGGATGACATTAAGGAGGCAGCTTAGTTTAGTAATTAGTGCATGGAATAACTAGTTAGAAATTCTACATTCTATTCCCATATCTGACGTTGATTAGCAAGTCACATTAGGACTTATTATCAAAAGTCAGATATGCAGCTGATCATCTAATTAAGATCATCATGCTATTAGCATAACTACATTTGCAAATCATGCATGCAGAGCTTTAGCCTTTGTTTAACCTTGATCTGTGATATGAAAGCGGACTTCTTATTTCATGATTTGAGCAGCTCAAGATTTTTAATGTATTTATCCTCAGCAAATTCTGTCAAACTGGGGAGTTATTGTTTATCCCCATTTAAAGAATGTGATGCTGCAGAACAGAAACATCAGGTTCTGATTTTCAAAGATATTTAGGCATCTAAAGATGTGGATAAGTAAGTAATAAAATTTTAATAAGTCCCCGAGAGTATCACATCCATAGGTCCTATACACATTTTAATGACATTTTAAGGGCCTAAAGTACATTAGAATTTGATTCTGCATCTAGTGAGTGTTTATGAAGTCTAAGTCCAAATGAAAACTCTTTTCACATTATCAAGTAGGACAGACCAACACCAGTAGAGTAATAAAACAAAAGATTCTGTGCTAAGGATGTGACATCTGGGCTGGAGAAGGCGCTGGGCAGCCTGATCTAGTGGGAGGTGTCCCTGCCTATGGCAGGGGGATTGGAACTCGATGATCTTTAAGGTCCCTTCCAATCCAAACTATTCTATGATATGCACATTTCAGGGGGGCTTAATGCTTAGCAAATTCTAGACATACTGAATGCTTGTCAAAGCTTAGCTCCTACTCACTTTAATTCAAAATTCCAGTTTGTGTGGAGCTCCAAGACCAGTTCATAATATGGAAGAAGGTATGGTAAATGGAAACAATCAAGAAATTTTCTTATAAAGATCACATCTGAGCTAAGAAGTTGGCACAGATTTATCCAGTGACTCTCTGAACCAAGCCAGAAATTATCTGAGTGGTTAGTTTCCTGTCTTCAAAAGTAGAGATACATTAAAGTTTGTAAACATATTTGGTCATCTGAAAAGTATGGCAAAATTATTTTGTAATACCTCACTGAAAAGCTGTATGGAAACAGTTAAAACTAGCTCAAGAAGGGATACACTTAGTATATGGAAGGTTAGACAACTTAACAAATCAAAATACTTAGCACCTGTCCAACTTTGAAAATATTGCTGTGTTTTGGGATTATTTTAGTAAATATTCCAGATCTCTCTAGTCCAAGTTTATGAAAGAAAGCAATAATTTTCCATACACTGCATTGCTCTCACAGTTTCATGTATTTTCCATATGATGAGAGAATGGAGGAAACAATGTTTTATTTCAACATTACGAGTGACATGAAAATCACTTAAGAAATTAAACGCATTTCCCTAGAATAAAGTGAAAGATAGAACAAAATTTTAAAGAACAAATATGATTGAGAATATGAGATGTGTAAATATTTCAAAGATCTCCTAGAATTACTAAATTCACTAAGTGCTGTGACATTCTCTTGAATGAATTAATTTTTTCACATATTTTCCGAATGGACTAATAAGAGGTGCTTTATGAACTGATATTTCTAACCTTAATATTTCAATTTTTCCAAAGTACGACATGAACTTTCATCACTGAAAATGTGACAAAAGACACAAAGCAAAACATCCCATGTGATAATTGCAGATGTACAAGATTTTCTAAGCTATTTAGATTTCTTCCCCTTTTTTCTTGTGCTTTGGTAATTCTGATTTACTTAAGTAATAAATACACATGGGCATTACTCAAGAGAGGTCAGCAAAAGAATGCTGGAAAAAAAGAAAGTTCATTGTTAGCCTAATAGCCCTTTTATGCTCTGAAGTATTGCATCAGAGTTATAAAAACAAGACATAAACAACACATACTGAAAACACCCAAATGAATTGAATAGGGTCAGAGGCAACATGAAAAATCTATATGGATTTTAGCTGAAAAAAATTCCTTCTTTGTATCTGTGTTTTATGTATTTATTTTTTTAGGACCTCAGTTATGAGATAATTATAGTGAGTTCTGAGTATCCTGTTGCCATGTTCCCAAGTGAAAAGATGTCTCAATCCACATCTTTTCCCTGTCATTGTCTCTGACAGAAAACTAAGTCTCGATGACCTGTACCAAATACTGTGCAGAGCCTTTTTTCACTTTACAAAATTAAGATACTTCTAGAGACTTTCCAGCTGTTACTGCAAAAAGGATTTGTGATATCTCAATTCCTCCCTTCAGAGTCTCCTGTCCTCATGGATAAATTGAAGGATATGGTTTTATAAAAGCAAACTACTTGTCTTTCCTCTCAGCACTGGATATGCAGAAAATCTCAGTTGTCCTTTTAGCTTAAGTACTACCATGCTTATATTTCCATTTCCATTTTAGTACAGCTTGGCAGACAAGTTATAAGGTCCACAATCCTCCACATTATTTTAAACTAAAATATATGTACTTTTCCTTTATAGTCTATGAGAATACTCACAAGTCTTTTTGTTAATTTTACAAGATTACCTAGAAATTATTCTCATCATGGCTCTTTTCCTCCATTTTAAAATGCGTGAATTCTTCCAGATTTGAGGACAAGATTAAATTTTTGAAAATACATCACTCTTGTTCTATTTATTAGCCTGGTTGACCACTTTACTCTGCAGAAGGGCTCTCTTCACTGGGGAAATAGAAGGTTAATTATTAACAGCAAGGCTTGCAAGACTGCTTGATTAAATATCTTTTATTTTGCTCGTAATAAAATAAAAATTAAAAACTAAAAAAAAATCTGTATTTTTTGTAGTCTCCTAACAAAGGCTTTTGGTCTAGTTTCTCTAGAGAAACACGGCCTTCCTTTTCTGAATGCTGAACAGGGGGGTCTTGGATTTCACTTGAGAATTGTGTAAACTTGTTAGTGAAATGAAGATGTCCACAGATCTTACAAACATTTACTTATGGGGATTTATTTTACCTTTTAATAGTCTTTATCTGTTCAGAAAGGTTATTGAATGGTTGCAAAAGTTGTAGTTAGATATGTGTTTCATTAAAGACAACTTGATCTATATTCTAAATGCTATCAATGGCTTCATAATGGCAGTACCACAGTGGATTTTAGTGAAAAATCCCTGTTAATGGCATATGGAAAGTGTCTATGGAAAAACAGACATTTTGGGCATGAACATGAATAACCTCGTGTCTCTCAAAAGTAAAAGAGGGTAAAGTGGACTGAATTTTCAAGGGAGCTTCAGAAAAAAATTGCAATGTATCTGAGGCAATACCTGTGGCAAAAAAGCCTTTCTACCAGAAAATGCTGTGAAGAAAAAATAAGTCTAATTTTCCTGTTGAGCTTATAGACCACATATGACAGTATGGCAAGAGGAAACACATGGCAAGTTGAAGCAGCAAGCAGCAGTGTGGACTGATGCAGACACAGGTCCTTCATGATTAAGCAAAAATGAGGCTGTAAGACAGCAGAAGAGAAAGTTTGAAATTCCTCAGTTTTGTGTAGATTTGTCAGATATTTTAAAATCTTAGAGTAATGAATACTGCTGTATACAGTTGTATTATTGAAGGAGTTCAATTCCTATTTCTTGCTTATTTTGTCCACTAGGATTCAACAGTGGCCCATTCCAGAGACTGTCCCTAGTTTAGAAAAGAACTTTGGCTCATAATAATGTCACCTTCCTACAAAACTCTACATTGAGAAACAACCTCCTGTTTCACTGAGTTTTCCTTAAAGTCTCTGATGTTATGCTTTGTTTTTCATCTGCACATTCATTTGGAATCACTTTTGGATATTTTATTACTTTGGGATTTATCTCAGGTTTTTTTGTTTTCTCTTCTTGTTTATTTCAAAAGAGCCTTACAGAATAGCAGGGCAAAAGGCTGCCTCTGCTCTTCCTGGCTATGTCAGTCTGTGTCAGGTGGACAAGAGGGTGGGGAAGGAGAAGATTATAGTTTCTGCATGCATGCTGAAAGACTCCTGACAAAGCACATGGCTTGCCTGTTGCAAAGGAGCAGATCTACAGCCAAGTCTCAGAGGTCAAGGAGAGGATACATTCCTAGAGACCCAGAGGGAGACCGTGTGAGGGTTACTGCAACCCAGGAAGGCAGTGCAAATTGCTGGCCTCTGGAGCATCTGGAAGGAGAGGCTTGTTCTGAAAGGAAATAGAAAACAGGGGGAAGATTTGTTTTCAAAACTTTGATTTATTTGCATCATCCAGAAGACCTGCGTTTCCTTGGTTTTAAGAAGTGTTTGTCTGTGCTCTAAGAAAACTTTGAAGTTAGAATTACTTTAGTCTTTTGAGGTGTGTTCATGCTGCAGATGAGAATAGTTGGTACCACCTTAAGGCTCAGACCTCCTCAGAGTCACATCAGAACCTCATCAAGGCAAATGTTTGTATAAAAGTTTTATGGGATACAGGCCCTCTCTTCTTTATTTTCAAATTACTACAGAAATATTAGTAAATTATCCCTGGTGTAATTTATGTGGCCAGTCCTGCTGATAGAAGGAGACAAATAACCACTATAATGGACTAGAAACCATGGAAAAATAAGCACATTGTTTAAACTCCTTAGCTGATCTCATTAGTGATGACAACTAGTCTCTAGTTAGGAGCATGAGATTTAAGAGCATACTCTGATGCTATTTTCTGTTGCCCTCAATTTTTACCTGCTTTTCTACCTCTGAATGATAAAATCAATCTTAGTTTTCCAGGAAAACTTCTACTATGTAAGAGACACTACAAACAAAGTATATTCTCTATTCTGTTTCAGACATAATTTATGTATCAAATCTGTGGTTCAACATTACATATTCATAGACGTGTGGTCTCCTATAGAGTGAGCCAAGCTTTCTGCTATCCTCTATCCTCAAGAAATCCTAATACAATCCAGGAAAATAAATGCAGAAGCTACAGAAGCAAAACACTGACAGAAGACGTTGAGCATAAAGCATTATGCATCTTTGAACCACCTGTTGTAGGATAATTGACAGCATTACTGAACCTGAACTGCAATGTGGATGCCACATGCTTTGTAAAAACCTTGTAGCTTACATCCAACCCACATTGCTCTCTAATGATATATATCTGATATATTATAGAACCATAGAATGTGCTGAGTTGGAAGGGACCTTTAAAAACCATCTGATCCAACCCTCCTGCACTGAGCAGGGACAACTTGTACTAGACCAGGTTGCTGGGAACCTCATCAATCCTGACCTTGAGTATCTCCAAGGATGTGGTCTCCACCACTTCTCTGTTACACTGCCTCACCTTCCTCATGGTGAAGAACTTCCTAATGTCTAATTTAAGCCTGCTCTGCTCTGTTTAAAACCTTTGGCCCTTGTCCTTTAATACACAGGTTAGCTGAGATACCTATGAACTGGTGTGAGAGAGTAATGGTTGGCAATAAATACAATTCTGATTATCGGGTTTGCCACATTTGATGGGACTTCACTGAGGTGTCCAGCTGTGAAATTATGGGATTCCTGTGATAATTACATGTTCAGACATGCCTTAAAAAATTATTGTGCAGTTTACAGTGGATTTTACAAACTCTTGTTTTCAGAAATAAGTTCTTTTTATTTGATTATGGTAGGAAAAAGGCAAGTCAGACACTACTGTCAGCATTGAAAGAACCTGGAAATGTATCTTGTGATGCTAAAAGTTGGTAAAGATCTGTTTACCTGCAAATGCAAGGACAAGACTATTTGTATTTATATCAGAGAAAGACTTTGGGAGTTCCAGAAAAAGCAAAGTATCCACACTTAAGAAAAAGTAAAAGCCTGTAAATCACACTACAGTGAGATATACACACATAACACTTGATTGAATGGAATACCCTTGACAAACTTGATGACAATACTGTATCAGTAGGGTAGTTAACAAGACAAACAATGAATCTTTTCTCCAAAGAGACCTCCACAGTCGAAATCTTCATCAAGGAATCCACAGCTCTGCCTCTGAGGCAAATTAAGCCCACAAGTTGAATCAGAATAGGAAGTGATGATCTGAATATTAGCAACAGTGAAAAGAATCTGACGATTACTGTGGATATCAGGCTGAATGAGAGCAGGAAGTGTGCTCCCACCATGAGCAAAGCAAAATACATGCTGGACTACATCGGGAGTTGCAAGGACAGCAGAATGAGAACTCTGCAGCCTGAGCCTTGTACTCACCATTGGTGAGACCACGCTGAATACTGTATTCACTTCTGAGATTCCCAAATCAAGTGGGATGTTGAGAGACTGGAGAGGGTTCAATGGAGGGCTATCAAGACAAGCTAGACTAAAATACATGATGTATGACGAGAGGCTGAGGGATCTGAGCTTGTTTAACCTAGTGAAGAGGAAGTAAAGAGCAATATTATAGTCAGCCTCCAATCATTTGAAGCATGCTTCCTGTCAAACACAGCAAAGGCCAAACTACACTTGGTAATGGCAGATGATATAATAGGAGATGACTGCCACAGATTGCTCCTTGGGAGGTTCAACTGGAGGAGGAAAAATTTCCAAAAGGAGTCTTGATGCAGCACTACAACTGGCTATCCATGGAGATGTTGGCAATCTCCATAGTTGTTGCTTTTCATGACTTAGCTAGAAAAAGGCAGAGCCAGTCTGACCCAGCTGTGTTACAGTCCTTCTTTAAACAAGAGGATGGGCAAGAGATCTCCAGAGGCATCTCCTATTTCTATTCAATAAAATTATTAAATATTATTCACAAAATATTTAGGAGAGGATATTTGTATTTAGTACATAAATTTGGTGAGTCACAACTAACACTAAAGAGTGTAATTTTACATTTTATATGCATCCAAGATTAGTGTTAAATTGTTTCTGTGCTTTTTTGTGGTTTCTTTTTTTTTTGTTTTAATATTTAATCACAGAATATTTGACCTATCATTTACATGAGTAAATCTATGTTTTAAAATTTCTGATTTTGACTGTTCTGGCTTTTTCTCTTGCAGTGACTCTAGGGACTGTTAGAAATGCATCATATCCTAAATAGTTCTATACCTGTTCATATGGCAAAGCAAATGCATGCACTGAGAAGAAGATACATGATCACTGAAGTCTTTTCCCTTAGTATTAAGGGCAACTTCAATACTTCAATGCAATATCTTTCCCTTTTAATAATGCATTTTACTCATAATTACTACATGTTGTCCAAACAAATGATAGAACAGCTTCTGGGAAAGCCATAACTGATAGCATATTCAGTACACTGTATTGTAACTTTGAAGAACAGGTTACAAGAAGTGAAGAATAATATCTTTTCTTAATTGAATCTGCAAATAGAATTCAGGGCAGTTAATTAAACTGTGGTCTGGGTAATGGCTTTTCTATTGACAAAAGAAATTACAGTATGAGCTTTACATATTTTAAAAGATCATGTGATCATGTTCACATTGGCATAATTGGAGAGTGTTTCTGTTGATGCCAATCCATATTTATGCTAGTGCTGCAGAATCAAAAATCCATTCAGGCATTTCTAGCATTACATTGCCTTGTACCATAATACTTGCCATTGATTTGATTTTAGAAGTTAAAAAAAGTGAACATAGAGCACAGCTTCCTGAAACATGAATTGATATAAATTTGTCTTTAATTTGTATTTCATGTAGAATATAAAGGAGAATTCTTAAATTTGTTACCTCTCTGTTGAGATCACTTTCTCATTGTAATAATTAACCCTAACCCTAGCACTCAGACACTTATGATTATTAATAATGGACAGAACTGAAACAGCAGTAACAATTTCAAGAAATGATACAACCCATCATTTAAAGAGCAGCTTTCTTTCAGTTTCAAAAATAGCAAACTCACTTGTTTTTTCTGATTGAACTTACTGCAATTCTGACAAAAATACTGTTTTAGAAAAAAATCTCTTTAATTTCTCATTCCTCTGGCTTTTGTTCTGAACCAAGGGATGAATAGAACATGTTCTTTCATTCTTTATTTCTGGAAAAAAAAAAAGTTTTTTGTTGTAGACAAGAGATACTGGCCTGTGGTCAGAACTGGTAATGTATTATATCTAGTAGACTTGCTTTTTTTGCTCTCTATTTCTTTTAAGGCCTTTTATGCTCTTGGGTATGTATGTCAGGAAAACTACTTCTTTTCATGCTGTCAAAGCTGGTAATCCAACTGAAAGTTTCCTTCAGTGCATTGACTTACATTTATGGCCAAGGTATAAAACATTGATTTATATGTGCAACATGATGTCTTTCTGATAAACTTCTAATTCCTAATGCCATAAATGAGGATGGTTGACTATTTGATTCCTTCACATAATGAGAGTATTATTAACAAAGAAGATTAATTTGTAAAAAAGAGCTTTGCAATAAAACTTTTGTGAGGAGGGTCACAAAGATTTGAAGTTTCCCATAATAAACTCTGTGGCAATGCTTTTTTTTTCCTCTATAGTGTTACTCATCTTTCATCCAGAGATCCTCCTCAACAACATCAACATGTCTGTGGAAAATGCTGATCATTGATCAATAAACAAATTGGAGCTTTTCTCAGAACTCCAGAGCAACAAAATTGTGTTTGGATGATCCTGCTTCTGAATGTGTGATCTCATCTCTCAGTCTAGTGATTAGATCCATGTTTGTCAGGTTCATTTAACTTTAATGTCTCTAGATTTACAGTGAGATTGCTTGGTGATAACTCAGGAGTTTTGCACTGAATTCCATCGCATGGCTTAGTCATGTGTCTGCATTATCTGTAGAAATCAGTCCTGTATCCTTTATTTAGCAAACCCTAATTTTCTATTTGCATTTCTGAAATTACTTATAAATGAGAAATCCTAAATGTGGAGAGAGCCTATGAAATTATTAGACACTTGAAAGTTTTTTGCTGTTACCTGAAGCTTTGGAATAAGAACAGAAATAAATTTTGTTCATAAGAACATAGAACAATTCAAATTAGAAGGGATTTCAGGAGCTGTCTAGTTCATTCTCCTACTCAAAGCTGGATCAGCTCTGAGATCAGATCGGGTTGCTCAGGGCTTTAGGCTGTCTTTGCTTAAAGCTGCCAAGAGCAGAGACTGCATTGCATTTTTGAGCCAATTGTTCCATCTCTTGCTTGACTTATGTTTGGGAAAATATTTTTCCTTATATCCAGTTTAAACCTCTCTTCCTTCAGTTTATACCTGCTGTAACTTGTTCACCCAGCATTCTCTGCTATGAAGAGTGATGCTCTTTCTGATGACCACCATATAGGTACTAGAAAGTTGCTTTCTGGTACTCTTGAAAGCCTTCCTTTCTCCAGGTTGAACAAAATTTGGTGGCCATTTGCTGAACTAATTCAGGCTTATCTATGGAAGAGGGGAGATTTAGGCTGGAGAGAAGAAAGAAGTTCTTCCCTGTGAGGGTGGTGAAACACTGGAACAGGTTGCCCAGAGAGGTTGTTGATGGCCCCTCCCTAGAGGTGTTTGGGGCCAGGCTGGATGAGGCATTGAGCAACCTGGTCTAGTGGGAGTGTCCCTGCCCATGGCAGAGGGGTTGGAACTGGATGATCTTGAAGGTCCCTTCCAACCCAAATAATTTTATGATTCTATGTCTTTCTTGAATGGAGTTTGTGGTGGGGAAAAATACAGGATAAAGCATCCTAGATGAGGTCCAATGGATGGTGAATGCAATTCTGCGAATGCAATTCTGCAAATGCTTGATGTCTTTATTATATATCTAAGTTCTTCTGCTCTCAAAGAGTATAACATTTTATCAGCTGTCAATAAATTAGAAATTCCTAGTTTTTCTTAGTTTTCCTTAGTTTTTCTTAGATCATATTTATAAACAAGGTTACAAATGATGCCAGAATTATATATGTAAACAAGAAAAGACAAAGAAAAAAAAGTATCTTGGTACCAAAAATGTGTTTCCATTCTGTTAATGGACCACGACTCCTCATTTCAATGCTACCTTTAAGTTTGCATTGACTCCTTACCAGCACTAGGGTAGGAAGAAAATCCTGTGCCATTGTGGCAAATAATGGATCTTTTACTAAATTAGACCTACATGCAGACTACGATATATGGATGACTTTCTAGAAAAGATAAATTCATTTTTTAAAGTACTTCATTACTCACATGAATTAAAGATATAACTCTAATAACTCCATAGCTATAATTTAATAAATTTAAGATTTTGAAAGAAAATACAGGAGAAATCAACGTTATTGACTGAGAATCAGAAAATCAGCAAAGCAAAGAGCAGCCTTGCCCAATCACTATTCTCAAAATGCAACTTATTTGTTTTTTTACACTGTTGCCAGAGAGGTAAAGGACTGACATTTCAGCAAGGCAAAGAAAGCATCAAACTGATTTTAGAATGTCAGCACTTTGAAAAGTAGCCCTTGTAGTGGAATGAGTAGAATTATTTAGTGTATAAATGCTTCTCCAGTGGAAATTCACTAACAGAAAAGAAATCCAAATGCTAATGGTACTGGTTAATTCCTCTTTAAAAATGAAGTGAAAGATAGAACAGGAAGATTTGATATGTTGGAAGAAGAAAGCCATATTTTCCACAAAATGAGAACTAATTTTTATTCTTCTAACTATCCTGCTGTATCTTTTTACTCCATTTTCCTTGGCCAGTTTTCAATTATCATCTTAATCCTTGTATAGACAGATATCATATCATAGAATCAAAAAATATATAATAGAATGGTTTGGCTTGAAAGGGACGTTAAAGATCATCCAGTTTCAACCCCACTGCTGTAGGCAGGGTCACTTTCCACTAGACCAGGTTGATCAATGCCTCATCCAGTCTGGCCTTAAACACCTCCATGGAGGGGGCATCCACAACTTCTCTGGGCAACCTTTATAGACATTTATATTCTCTATGATGTAAGAGAAAATTCTTCAATTTCTTAACAAGTGAGGGTTAAAAATAAAGGCAGTACCATTAGCAATAAAAGAACATGAGAGGAATAAAGCCAAGCAAGGCAGAGCCTCTCCACATTGAAAAGAGTGGAACAAAACCCTAAAACTGGTAAGTTATACAACTATAATGAACTTGAAAACTATCACATTGGAAAGACCACAGGTATAAGCATTTGTATGCAGGCTGTATACTCAATCCTGCTGAAGGATGATGGAATAAGATAACAGGGTAATTAAAAAAAGGGGTTTTTTTCTTTACATTCTGTGTGTGCTTAACACTAGGATGTACCATGATTAAGCTGTACATGACTGGATGTTAGATTCACTTCAGAGTAATTTTTGTTTCAGTTACAGGTTTTCCTGCAAATACATGAAGTAAATTTAAAAGTGCAGATCCCACAAGTGTCCAGCTCAGATCTGCAAGATTTGCACTCAGAATCTTCTAAACATTCAGCTTGTTTCAGAGTCCTGTTAAGTGATGCACACCATGTGTCAGGTCAGCTAATACTACTGGTGCAGACAGTCCATGCCTGGCATAGTGCTCTGAAAGCTGACCCTTATACCAAGATTCAGAATATCAGACTGAAGAACTGATCTAAGAAGCTAGGGTTTTTTTCCACAGGTCTGTGAGATTTTGTGGATAGAAAGATTGTGGTGAAGCAGGTGAGTCTCAGCCAGCGGATGAACTGACAGATACAATCCCTAGTTTCACAAACTTATGTGTAATCTATGGTTGCACTGCCTTGCATTGCCACTGACATGGGTGTTTCCACTGTCTTCTCTGTTGATCTGCTTATTCTGGTGTCAAACTTGTCTGGTTTTAGTGTAAAATAGTGAGTCAAATGAAGGAACAAATTTGACTGAAAGCTAACTTTGAAAGATTTGCTATTAACTGGGTCAGTTCTTCAGTTTGTCTCACTTTGCATCCATCTTATACTTGTTTAAAGGAGATTAAAATAAGGTGGGATGCAGAAGAGGTGAAATTCTTCCAGATTATTTTGGAAAGCAGACAAGAGATATAGTTGCTCTTGTTACACTGATTAGGTGGAACCTAAGCTCTGGGCAGAGGGAGAAGCCCAAAGAGAGGCATATGGTCACTATTGTGGTGGACCTAGTTATCCAGTGCTAGTCTATGTACTTGGTTTTTCAGTACTAGATGTGAATAAAATTCAGATAACAGAAGAATGCACATAACAGAAGAGCCTTTTCACCTTTTCTTTTTGCTGATCATTGTCATTGTGTTCAATGAAGATGAGATTTTTCCCTATCTTTTTCCTTTCCCTTATGTTGGCATGAATGCTTAGTAGGCCCTGAACTAAAAAAAAACTAACAAATTACTCCTCCACCCCAACACGAAACCCTATCACCTTTACAAAGGCAACTTCTAAACTCAGAACAGCAAAAATACATATGTTGACTATAGTTATCAGTGAGAAAATCTAATGAAGTCTGCTTGTCTTCAGATTCATCAAAAGACAAGAGATGCTTGAATGTGTAGATGTTAGTTACATGGCTGCAAAATGTCTTGTCAATGTAGAGCTTATCAATACAGTTAGTATACATTTGGTCAAAGATATATGGATTAAAGGGTGGACTGAACAGTTCTGAATTTACAGTTGACTATCATGTCTAGAACTTCATTATATCTAGTGGCTATATATATAATTTTAGGGACTTTAATCTGCATATTTAATTCTTATTTTAATTTTTTATATTAAAGCTGCCTTGATTTCTGTAGTATCATCCAGTATTGGGAATGCTTTATTCTCATGTGTAATTGCTTTATTTTATAAAAGCTTCCAATCCAATGCCACAGTTTCTCCATGATAAAATATTCTGCAGCTTGTCATTCTGGTATTATGATTTTCCAACCTAGAGCTCAGAGGGTTTTGACTGAATGTAAACCTTTTGGCTTTGCTGAATGTCCACAATCATGTGTGTATCCATGGTAACTTGAGGAGGGAAAATATGTGTGTATAATCCTTATTAAGTAATACAACGTTATGTTTTTCTTGGTAGACAAAGAGATGTTAGCCAGTCGTAAGCATATTAAGCAGCCTGTGATTATCAAAGTTGCATATATACTCCTTATCAGCAAAATGGAGATAGTCTGAGAAATATTTTAATTTGTGGGAATAGTTCAGGAGTATAGATACATAATTTCTGGAGCTTCTGTTTTGAATAATGAAGCAAACTAACTTCAGATGAATCATTTTAGTTAAATCTCCCTTCTCCTAAACTAACAGTGTAGTAGAAAATTCATAACTAATGATGTCAATCTCATTTCATGTTGGAGAAAGGAATAAATTATTTTATGACTAATCATAATGGAATTTACACTCTTTTAATATGACATATGCCTGTATGGTAGCCAAAACCATTTATGTATTATGTAAGTGATTCAAGAGTCAACATGATTTTGACTGTGCTCCTGCAGCTTTAAGTAAGGCGTTTTCACTTGCATTCTTGTTCTATTGATTATTTTTGATTGCTATTCAGCTACCAAAAACAGCTGGTCACCATTTTTATTTTGTACTTTCCAGCTGTTGTTTCATATTTCTTGTTTTATACTTTTTCATTCTGTGAATGTTGGTCAGTCTGTATTTTGGGGTAAAAAAGAAAGTAAAAGGTTCAATTATACAAACACAGGTAAAATAATTTCTAAATTGAAGTGGGTTTTTCCCCAGTTTTCCAGAGGCTTTCAGCTTCTTTCTAATGGAACATACAAACTGAAGAAGGAATGCAAGCAAAGGTTCTGATCCCACAGTGATATTTTTCTTCATCTGCTGACCCACAGAAATTTGGCATCTGTGGCTTCTCAGCCATGAAAATAATCCATTGAGTGGAAATTTTGGTATGAGATACTAAATTTGGTGGGTTGCTGCCCTACCCAATGTCAGAGACTGATGATGCTTAGCACTCTTTCTATTTAAAAACTAAGATTGGGACTCCTCAAGCTTTTGTTTTCTGACAAAATTGCTAGGTATGTTTTTCTCTGTTTCCCCTCCTCTTCAGCCATGGGATTGAGGGAGAGCGGGGAGAAGAGAGAAGAAAATTAAATGAAATCTACAGTTTCTATATTTTGTCAACTGTTTAATTATCCATCAAAAGAGAAAAGTATGATATTGGAGATTCTGAGGATTTTAATCCTTCCTTTTAATCTGCTATGACACATCTGTCATGGTGAAGCCCTCACTAAAAACAAGGAAAGGTTCAGTGTAGAAATATTCCTCCATAGTGGACCAGGATCAGAGAACAAAGAATAAAGACAATAATCCAGATTCCCTGTAAGTATCTGCAGTCTTTGAGGAAATAATCCATTTTTGATCTATCAAAAATACTTCAGATTCTCTCATTCCACACTGGTAAGGTAGAAAAGTAAAAGATGTAGATACATTTGTATTGAATTAACTGCCTACCTGAATTTGAAGAGCATAACAACCTCAAGAAATTTGAGCAATGGAGCTCTAGAAGGAAGACAAATTACACAGAATTCTAGAACTAGAAAGACACTTGAATGGTCTGTGCAAAACATCATGAACTCTTCTTCCAAGGGAGAATCAGTTACAACTTCTGTGATTTTTGGTATTTGTTTGTCTACTCTGTACTTAGAAACCTCAAATGACTTCCCAAGTTAATGACTTCCAACAATTCTGTTTCTTTCATAATTTAGTAGGTTTTTCTTATAATAGGTGTGCCAAATTCTGCAGCCTGCATGTATTGTCCTGTTCCTGGATACATTCGTAACATGTAGTCATGGAACCAGAATGATCTAGTCTGGTGATGTGCTTTTTGGCAGTAATTTTTCTTCGAAAGGAAAAGGCTAGTCTGAGATATTAAGTAGCTCTGTGCTAGACCCAGATCTAATTATTTTTTTCTCATTTCAATATGTGAAGTTAGCTGGTTCAGTAACTGTGATGATAAACAACACAATGTGCTCAAGTTTAAAACTACTTTGCAGTAAATAAGTAAACCTTTAGTAATATTCATAGTGTTCTGGGCAATATGCTTTAAAGCCTGTGGGACCTTTGTAATTGTTTTAGAGGGCTACATGGGCTGGAAAGATCACTCACTCCTGGTGGAAGTAGCCAGTTCTCTAAGGAACACGTGAATCTGAATTCTGGACATAGAAGGGAGCAAGCTGAATGTAATTCAAGTATCAACCTTCAACAAACACTCAAAGCACTGGTATAAATGTTCCCATAAATTCTTGGAGTCTGGCTCCTGGAACAGAAGCATATTACAGAAAACATCTCATTAATGTAGGATGGAGGAAGGGATCTTGGAAAAAAGAGACGTATTTGTCTCTAGACAGCTTAAGCTGATGCAGAATTTCTATAATCTGTCCAGATTGACAGGAACTGTGGTTATGGGTGGTGAATGTTGGAAGTTGCAGTAGGTTCCATTTTACCAGAAGAATAATCAATGGAAATTCCATTCAGTCATCCCATCTCATGGCTTTTCTTGATTTACCATGGGATGTCAGGCAGAAAGGAAGGATAAGTTTCCAAAGCTCAAACTGATTGTTTGGTAACTCTTTCCTGGTGTCCAATAGTGTCCCTTGAGCTGTGTACCTATGATGGCCTGAGAGTATCACCTGAAAAATAATTGGTCAGGGTTTTGGGTTTTTTTTCCCATGTGCTGTACCATCATATTAAAGGTCTGTGCAAGTACTTAAGTGACATTCCTCACAATTTCAAAAGAAGATTCTGTGAAACAAATTCTTCAGTGTTCAGTGTAAACCTTGCAACTGAACTTCTTTTGCTGATTAGACACAATAGCATTTGTTAACATAGATATGGCACAGAGTCCTTGTTTTTCCCTTATTAAAAAGTGGTGGAGAAAGTAATATAAATACTTATTAAACAGATCACTGTATTATGCATATTTTTTCATAAACAATTTCAGTGATCTAAGTGTATGTACTGTGCTGCAGAGGATGTATGATTTAACAGCAATAGTAAGATTTTTATTTGGGGTTTTTACTCTGGAGACAGCTAAGAAAAATCTCAGAACTTCCCAAAACCACTCTTTCCAAAGAAACCACAATGTTACAGAGCCCTTTCATCATCTAGCACACAGTACTGTATAACACTGTACTACTTTAAATTAATTCATATTTGCAGGAGACACAGTCTGTGTGAGTATGTGCAATTATGAAATGTGACTTTTTTTTTCCTTCCTTGACTTTTTTAGCTGCCTCACTCCTTCTATTTGAACACACACATATGGTGTGTGAGAGTCAGCAAGCTTTCTGTAAATGTTTGGAAGGAGCATCTGTCAGACAATAAAACTTACAAGAAAACATGCTTCTCATTTAAAGTGTATTCACTAGAACTATTTCAGTGTTGGATTCAGTTCATTTGTATAGCTTGGAGGCATTAATAAGAGCAGAGAACTATAAAGGCACCAGAAAACTCAAACTGTTAAGAAGAATCCAAGGTATTTTTTTTTTAAAGGATTTAGTCTCTTCGGCATCACAGTCTTTTGATAGGAGCTGAATCAGTTGTCAGAAAGGAAACCTCTGATACTCCATCCAAAAAGCCTGCAAACAAGAAGATGGAATGCTTTTCGCAAACCTGGAAAGTCTAAAGATTACAATAATTGTTGGACCAAAGGGACCCTCTTCAGGCATAAATAGCAAGACTCCTACTGTCTTCTCTTGCAGACCAACTCAGCTGCCAGCAAAAGCAGGTGCTCTCCCCCTACCAGTGCTCCAGAGGAAATATTTAGTGAGTATTCACAGCTCTTTTTACAAATTAATGTACTAATACCATTTTAGATATATTTCTATGATTTTCTCAAAGGACAAAATAATTTAAACCCAAGTTTTTAAGGCTGTCATTTTGAACAACTGCTTGAGTTCAACAGTCTGATGCAATTACTGAATTAATTTCAAAGAAAATTTGCACAACCTGTGAGTGCAGTTTTTAAAAAATATTATTTTTTAACAACTGTGTAGCTTAAACAATCTGAAGCAATTACTGTGTACTTTTAATGAACAAGTTATGACAGCAAAGTAATTTATATAAATATGAAATGTATTTTACTTTAAATGTTATGCCATAAAACAGCCTTTGTAGAGCACAAATTTAAAGTAAATAATTTCTCTTGGCAAAGTAACCTGCAATTTAATCTTTAGAAGAATAAATATGCCACTAATGTTTTCCACAGAAACAGTTGCTACTCTAATTAATTCAAGATGTGGCTCTAATAAGATTTCAAAAGAAAATCAGAAACAGATTTTTCTCAGAGGTAGTGCTATGAACAAGGTAAAAATATTTTTACTTCCATTAGAAACACTTGTCCCAGGTAGAATTGCAGATTTTCAACATACAGCATGGAACTGTCAAATCTTATAGGATTATAATAATATTTCTAGAAGCAAAATTATTTTTAGTGTTTCAGATATATGCATTCTTTTTTAATAACTGAAGGCAGGTTACATTTTATTAGATAGCTGTTATTTAATTTTGAGTTTGGAGTGACTAATGTGGTTAATACACCATTTTCTTTTTGTCTAGAAGGGAATGGAAAACCTGATGGTTGTCTACAGCTCCTGTAAAGTGACCTGGACGCTACTTGTAACACTATTAGGTTATGCCAGCACCTTGCCTGTGGGTGATGATTCTATTTGCATGGCAGAGGAACTTGCTAAATACACCATAATCTTCACAGGGAAATGGAGTCAGACTGCTTTCCCTAAGCAGTATCCACTTTATAGGCCCCCAGCACAGTGGTCATCAATGCTAGGTAAGTGAAGTATGTAGAGTTTTAAGAACAGATAAAACTATCAAGCACTGTGATTTCCCCCCCGCCCTTTTTTTATTCCTAATAGTCAACTTTAAGGAACCTAATGAAAAAGGAAAAAAAAATAGCCAAAGTTGCTAAAATTGAAATGTAGAAATTGAAATATTCATAATGCTTTCAAAAATCTGCAACTGTTTTCAGCTGATTTCTGTTTTCAATTGGCTGCAGCTGATATAAACAGTGATAAGCCAAATATTTTTGTGTTCGCTCATTTTTATCCACATTTTTGTTAACCTCAGGAATAAACCAGCAAAACTGAAGAAATAGGGAGAATCTAAACCAGACTTTTATGTCATGCCATGTATTCACTCAAATAGGTGTTACTCATAGTTCTGACTACAGCATGTGGAAAAAAAATGAATATGCCAGCAATGGTGTACGTGATTTTGCTGAAAAGGGTGAAGCATGGGTATTAATGAAAGAAATAGAAGAAGCTGGAAGGAAACTTCAGAGTGTGCATGGAATCTTCTCTGCTCCTGCCATTTCCAGTGGTATAGGACAAACCTCCACTGAATTAGAAGTGCATTCAAGACATCCCTTAGTAAGTAAATGTACATATTAATTTTCAAAGTTTATTTTATGTCACTGGCACTCAATATTAAATATTTGATTTCTCACTTGTAGAAACCACTATGATGTAAAGAGTTACTAAAAAGTGTGTTACATTGCAGGGAGATTTGTTCTGGCTCTATAAAGCATATGATTTCTTTCAAAAGTTTTAAGTTAAAATTAGTATGGGTATTTCAAAGTGAGTGGTGCAGTCCTGATGGATCCTTTGACCCTTTTTTTTTTTATTATTTTTCATCAGGTTTCATTTGTTGTACGAATTGTTCCAAGCCCTGACTGGTTTGTGGGTATTGACAGCCTAAATCTCTGTGAAGGAGATCATTGGATGGAAGAAGTATCTGTAGATCTATTTCCATATGATGCTGGAACAGACAGTGGTTTCACATTTTCCTCCCCAAACTTTGCCTCTATTCCACAGGACACAGTGACAGAGGTAGGTGTACATGCCTAGTTTAGGATTTTATACCTGTTTCAAGTCCTCCCTTTAAAAGGTAACTAACTGTACTATGACTACACAGTAGACTTCTGTGAATCCCTTATCAGTATATGAGGCTGCTAATGCTCTCTTTCTATAGATTCATTACATAGCTGGTGACTTACTGCTTTTGTTTATTACCTGTATTTTGTTTACTTATTAGGTAAATGCTATTATTAATGAAAATTTGGCTCTATATTTCTAGTATTTTCTGTAAAAGCTGACTAATTAAAACACTAGGAAGGTAAAAATATTCCAATTTAGTATTACTAAATTTGCACCTAATTTGCACCTAACAGGAAAACTCTTGGTGGCAAATATTGATGTGGGGAGAAGCACCTTGGTCTACTGGGGGGTGTCCCTGACCATGGCAGGGGGATTGGATTTGGATGACCTTTAAGGTCCCTTTCAACCCAAACCATTCTATGATCTCTAAGAAGTTTTCAATTAAAAGTGTTGCTGGAACATGAAACTTATGTTTTGGGGGAAACAGAGAACTTCTCCATTCTTACTGCAGTGACCCCACTTTCAGTCTCTTATGATTGCTCAGTACTTTATGTGCTTCATATTTTGCTTTTGTCATTTAAGGGTGGTGGGGAACAGAGCATTTTGATTCAAATGTTTTTTAATTCCATAAGCATTCAGTCAATTCTTTCTTTAAGTCAGTTTTTTGAGAGCCAAATGCTGTGAAATGAGTAACAAGAAGGGGAACATTGAAGCTGGAGAACAATACATTTGGCTTCCTATATGCATATGACAGCTGCTACAGCATTCCTAACACTATTACCTAATATTCTTGCATTCTGCCTTCTAGTTACATCAACTTTTCCCCATGAAACTATTCTATACATTACTCTGTATCTCCCACTACAGTCCTTGTGCAGATGGTGGCACATTCCATGATGCCCCAAACCCAAACCATTCTGGGATTGGCAGCAGCAGGTGTGTTTTACAGTTATCTTCTTATAATATGATCCATATTCTTTAATTGTTCCCTTTCTTTTCACAGATCACTTGTTCCTCTCCGAGTCATCCAGCCAATTCATTTTATTACCCTAAACTCAAAATTTTGCCACCTATTGCTCAAGTAAAAATTGTGAGATTAAAGAAAAGCTACCTGGGTCTTCCTCCACCTTATTTTAACCTTCCAGCTAAAAGCAATGAAATAATAGATTCTGTCTCAGGTAATGCATTAGTACTCTGATATTCTCAATTCTGTGATTTTCCTTCATTGAGAAAATATGTGGAAATCTGGCAGGTGATGTGGATGAAATAGTTGACTAGACAGAATCATCTTCTGTCTGCATAGAAATAGTTTCCAGATTCACACATGGGAAATGAAACAAGCCAGGTGACATAAAAGAGTAAGGAAGAGATTTCCTACTAGGGCTATGGCTCAGATGTTTGGGTTAGACTCATAGTGAGGGTTTGCTCAAGCATTAGCGTAGCATAGGCATAAACATCCAAGCAGAATCAGAGTTCCTAATTTCTTTGAAACTTGGAAGTAAGTACTCATTCTGAGGTTTTAATGTGACAATGGAGTAGAAAAACTATCAGTATATGTCAGAGGCCTTGGTATTAATGTGCACTGAGAACTGATACACTTCAGCTGATTTGGATAGAAGCGTATAGCAGCCTGATCTAGTGGGAGTTGTCTCTATGGCAGGGGGTTGGAACTTGATGATTTTAAAATTCCTTCCAACCCAAACTATTCTATGATTCTATGATTCTATCCTCACAACAAAAAAATAAGTCCTCTTTTATTTTTCCTAAAAGCATTGCTTAAAAACTTTGTTTAGGCAGGTTAAGGATACAAACTACTGACTGAAGCCAGTCTTAACGGTAATTTTTGGATCTACAAAGAAACAAACCCTAGACCTCCTCTAGGAGAAAGACAGCATTTGGATAGTGTCTGTTGGAATTCTGTTCTTTTTCAGTGGATTTTTAGAAAGTGTAAAAGGAAGGGTAAAGACCAAGAAAATATACCTCAATGTACTAGAATCGCTGCCATGTTCCAAGAAGAGCTTCTCCAAATGAGCCTGAAGATTGTATACTTCTAGCTCTTGGTTAAAATCACCTGAGTATATGTTTTTATTTTTTAAATATATTTGTATTATTAAACAACATACATGCAAAAGAAATACTACCTATCTCATTTTCAGTCATATGCCTTTTCCACATCATTTGAAAGATATATTTGGCCCTCTTTAGGATATAGATTTAAACCAATGCATTTAAAGTACAATGCTGAACAAATAATTTTTAATTATATGTCCCCACTTTATTGTATGTTAACTATATTAAATCAGTCTGTTCAAAACATACTCCAGAATCAAAAGGACTGATTTAAGTACCAGACTGTGGCCTTCATTCCCAATAGAAACATGGGAATGAGTGATCACAATGGAAGTGCTGAGTTCCACTGCAACACCAAAAATTTACACCAGAAGTCACAAATCTAGTACAGCATATAGAAAAATCTATTTTATGCACAAGATATACTTAAAATCCCTGTAACATCCATATTGTAATAATAGATATTTTCAATAGGAGCATACGTTATGAAAAGTACTTTAAAGCTGTTGACTTATTTTCCTACATTAAATTAAAACTACACTGAAACCCCTTTTAGTATTATAAAGCTTTTAGTGACAGAAAATCTTCATTGCCTAAGGGAGCTGTAGGGCACATACCAAACAATAGCATGATGATGTAAGAATAAAAAAAAATAGCAACTTCTTTTGATTCCTGAAGTAAATAGGAACAAAAGTTAAAAGAAATTCAGTAAGAAAAACCTGCAGGAACAATCTATCTGTAAAGATGTATCTGTACCTAAATAAACCAGAGAAAACCTTTTATCCCAGTGTTTTCAGTAAGCAATGAAAAGGTAAATGGGTTTAAAAATTGACAGTAAATGCTTTTGAATGCAATTATTTCAAGTGTAGTTTTATTTGATGAGAATTCTATATTTTCAGTTCAATAAATAACACACTCCTGTACTGAAACAGCTTCTAGACTGCAATAATGGTGAGCTTAGGATCTATAAAATTACAGTTTTAATTATGAGATATCATACGTATTTTGTAAGTATCACATGTATTTTTGCATAAGGAAGGATGCTGTTTGATCATCTTTGATCAGATTAATGCTTTGCCAGGTATGTATTTGCAATGAGCAGCAGTTTATGTGAAGTTACATTTCTTTTTGCTGTATATTGCAGAAACACCACTGGACTGTGAGGTTTCACAATGGTCCTCCTGGGGTCTCTGTAGAGGTGCTTGCAGGCAAACAGGGACCAAGATCAGAACTCGTTTTGTACTACTTCAGCCTGCCAATAATGGAATACCTTGTCCACATCTGGATGAAGAGACAGGATGTGAACCAGAGAATTGCATCTGAAATACAGAAAAGATAATAATTCAGATAATTTAAAAGTAGGAATAAGTTTAACTAAATCTGAACTACCTATCAGTCATTGTTCCTTATAAATCAGGCATGCCTCATTATTGTGCTGAAAAGGTATACTTGATTTTGAAAGCTAGTGTTTAATATCAAGATTTTTGGGGCAGTTGAATTCCTGTGATTTAGTATAACAGCAATACTTGATTTTACAGACCAAAAACCCCAAATAAATCCTTGCTATAAATATACTGTAAGTTCTTGGAGTACCCTCTAGTGGTAGAAAACGCAATATTTGCAAAGGTTACACTTCAAGCATGTAAAAATCTTTCAATAACTCTAAACTAGTAAAGTCCTTAAATCCTGTAGTTTGTTGATCTGCAGATATTTATACCTAGAAATTAATTTTTTCTCTAAATTATGTTTTTATAATTTATTGTAATTTTTGACCTCTTTCTAACCATGCATTTCTTCAGAAACTACCTACATAAACAGGAGTGGCCAGAAGTTTGCAGTGTGGTTAAGACAATAATGAGTAGACTTGTCTTGAGGTTCATAAATGCATGAAAAATACCTGTTATTTTTCTTTTTTTTTTGTTCTTCCTCAAAAGTGATAATAATATTTGTCACAAGGACACTATGACACTGTTTACCATGAAATAAATTAAATAATTTCCTTTATACAGGTGTGAACGTGTCCATGTTTCTTTCAATGTGTTGCTATTTGTGTCCTCATAACCCTTTTTACAGAAAAAACTTACCTGTGTTTTAATGTTATACAAAATCAAGATATACACAGATAAGAAACCCAAAATATAGTATAAATTGTTCCTGGCAGCAAGTTTTAATGCTCAAATAACCTTTATAAAATGAATGTAATGTGGCTTATAAAGTCTTCTGACTACCAACAAGGAAAATGATTTTGAAATAAAACTGTTCAATAGAATATGTTTCCAGTAATTTTGCAAATATACAGCAGAGATTTTTTGGTTTGGAGTATGCTGAATATCAGAAATATCTTTGTCCTATCACAAGAGACCCTGTTAAGCTTTGAAAGGCTTCAGCAAGGTCTCCTTGGAACCTTCTCAATGCTGAACAACCCCAATTCTCTCATCCTGCTCTCATGGGAAAGGTGCTATACTGCTCTGTACATTTTAATGGCCTTCCTCTGGACCCACATATGTACTATACAATTACAGTTGTCATAAAAAACTATGTATATATTGAAATATGTATTTAAATATTCTCTGAGGATGTGAACAAATTTCAAATGCATTTCACTGTGCTGCATGACAACTTGATCAGCTGGAGGCTGACTTATTTTTGTTTATTTTAAGTCCAGCAGCCGAAATATGTTACTAACATAAAGCACATAAATAATATGTCTGTCCCCAGTGGTCAGGGCATCTCCTTGTGCACTTTACATTCTACCACTGGAAGACTGAATTTTGGATACCTCAAGTAGTCAATGAAAAGCTGAAAAGATGGTCACTTAAGCAGTTCACAATCTGCAGATAAACCTGTACTTCTTGTGGGCATAGTAGGGCATGAAAATTTATGCAGATGCATGTGAGTCAAGATCTCCCTGTGGTGGAAGGGTAAGAATACAGTTATGTGATGAGATTCAGTATCATCCAAAATTACTTTTGATGGATAAATGCTGAAGTAGTAATGGAGTCCTAATATCACACTTGAGGCTCCTAAGGATTTAAAGACCATGAGATGCAATTTTTATCTATGCCTAGAAATATGGATTCAAAGAAAAGGAAGTCATGTTTAAGGAATCATAGCATGGTTTGGGTTGGAAGGGACCTTAAAGATCTTCTATTTCCAACCCCCCTGCCATGGGCAGGAACACTTCCCACTAAACCAGGTTGTTCAGTGCCTTGTCCAGCCTGGCCTTAACCATCGCCAGAGTGGGGGCATCCACAACCTCTCTGGGCACCCTCTTCCAGTGTTTCGCTATCCTGACCATAAAGAACTTCTTTCTTATATCTATTCAGAATCTCACCTCCTCCATTCTCCACCATATATCCTGTTGAACAGCCCTGTCCCAGACTCTCTGTAGTCCCCCTACAGGTATTGAGAAGCTACTATGATGCTCCCCCTGGACCTTCTCTTTTTCAAGAAATCGGAAGAAAACTTCTGAGGAGGAGATGAAAATATAAAAGAAAAGGGCTAGTCATTATCCTTAAATGTGTGCTTCGTGCTCAGGACACAACATAAGCAGCTGTACATTTGACAGAACTTTTGCACTTAATAAAATGCAACTACCAGCTTTTCTAGCAAAATAAGTACTGACAAAATTCCAGCAAGGAGATAGCATTTTCCTTGTCTAGGGAACTGCATAGTGCCTATATGGCATGTATGTGTGTTTATAGTAGAAGTAGCTTACATCCCATACCCTGAAGCCAAGATGACAGAAGTCTGAACTTAGAAGTCCTCCAAAGACACATTAATGGATGGAACTGAGCAGTTTCATCTGCAAATGCTGCTGAGGAGCATGGCAGGGTTAGAGAGAGCCAGTGGTCAAACTCAGCAATTATACAACAGGTGTGTAAGGAGCTTGTGAAGGGGAAAATGAACTGAAAACTGGTTCAGCCATAGTGGGTATGATCCCATAGGTGGCTCCTGCCTGCTGCAGAATGACCACATACCCTCTCTCATTGAAACCAAGAGAAAGACATTCTTACCTAAACAGTCTTACTCTGAAAATGTTAATTTTAATGTTTTTTTCCTGCTGTGTCATACTAACCAGTGTTTCAGAGTGCTGATGTTCTTTTGAATTTCTTCAGTGCTTTTATGTAGTCCCTATGAGTTTTGTTCAGGTATGTACTCATGTCCAGTGATTTAAGTTGGAGATTACAAGCCTCCTTAATAAGCAAGGAGTGAAGCTCTGAATTAATGACCACAAATAAATATGAAATATAAGAAAACAAATTCAGTTGAGTTGAAAATTGAGCATTTTATGGAAAGAAATAACCTATGTTATTTCCAATATAACCTATATATAACCATATGGTTATAACCTATACCTAATTTAAGGCAATCTAGGGATCTGATTTTAAGTACCTGAGGTCCTTTCTGGTTTCATATTCTTATATGCATGTAAAATAAAATTTTAATGTAGGTGCTGGGAAAGAAGAAAGACTTTACAAGTTATCTTTTTTGTGTTATCTCATTCTACAGGACATACCGTTGGTTGTAAATGTGTAACCACCAGCTGCCTTTTCTCACAGAGTTATTTTCCTCCTGCAAAAAAACACTGATAAGCAGCAAAGAAGGAACAACTACCACACTAGACACATTTGTAAATAGTTGCCTTCAAAAGCAGTACAACTGGGATATATGAAGACCATGAAAAGCCAATTAATAGGATTTCTTGTGAACTTCTGGATTTCTTTTTCACTTGCTTTGTATTTTCACAGTGGAGAAAGAGAAGAGAAATGTATAATTGAAGATATTCCCAAAGACACATTGGTATTTGGTAGGTACCTATCAATGCTGTATGATGATCTAACCTATGCTATTATGCAGATAGCTTGCAATGTAAGAGGAAAAACTGTGATTGAAAAATATGGGAAAACCATGCTGATAAGAAAGAGGCCACACTGAAAAGAAATAAAAAATGTCTTCACACTTTGTTTATGTTAATCAGACAAAAAAATGCAGGTTTCCAGACTGCTTAACTGACTAGAGGGAGAAAAACTAGGTGTTCCAATTCTACTTACTAAATCTAATTGCTGCTATAGTACATTCTGACTAATTTCCTCATTCATCCCAAAATGTGAGTTGCATAGCTTTTCCTGAGTTTATTTTTTGATTAACACTTTTTAAATTAACACTGTTGTGGCCAGAAGCAATTGAAGAAGCACCAGAGTTCCATTTCACCTGGGATAAATGCATATAAGTCATCTACAAGACTGTAAATGTAAGATTGTAATGGGATAGTAAAAAAAAAACCTACAAAAACCATACCCCATTCTTTTTTATAAATATTGTGAAAACCAATCTTGAAAATGTAACTTGCTTTTGGAGTTCTCAGCATACCTTCTGCATGCTAATCTTGCTGGAACTTTAGAAGTAATCAGAAAGTATTGTTAATCAATCTTTTTTGTAGTATTCTAGAACATTTTCTAGTGCAGTAAAAATTTATTGTGTTTCTCATAGTTCTAAAATGCCCCATGAGCTACTTTAATAAAGGTTTAGGAATTGTATATATTGTTTTTTTGTTAATAGGTTATATTTTTTTGCTGAAAAAGTAATGAAGACATTTAATATTAAACTGTGTTTTACTTAGATGATTTTAATCTATATTCTTTTTTCAGGGAAGTACAAAATACAGAGCTGGGATATTCATAAACAGGAATTTCTTGAATCTGCTCCTGGTTTGGGTATGTTTGTGACCGTGACAACTCCTTCTTCTGAGGTAAATATGCTTTTTAAATGTTTCTTTAGGATTTATTAGTTGAATTTTAGCGCTGAAAGGCAGCACTATCTAAAATACTAAACACTTTTGGGGGAGAAGCAGATCTACTGACAAGTTCAGTATTTTCATGCTTAGAAGTGTAAAGACTGTGATTTCTGTCAGAGTTAATACAAATAAGAGGGAGAAAATTCCTCCCTCAAATTTTAGTGGGGGAAGAAATACAAATGTTTGAACATGATGTGTGTGGACAGTTTTTTCTATTCCATTAGGGAAACTGAGAATAGTGGCAACTGTGAAAACAGATTGGACTGAAAAAAAAAAATAAAAAAGGAAATTCAATACATAATGTACTACTAGAGCAACAAAAAAGGAATGCTGATAGTAAACTGAAGTATTAAAATCAAGATTACCATAAAGTTGCATATAACCACCGGGCAGAGTAACTACCTGTGGTGCCGTGAGATCCTTAGCTTCCTCAGCAATGAATACCTTGTTTCTGTGCAAGCACAGGATTTTTGCTTTTAAACTTTAAATGATTTAGAGAGCATTGGCTTTTATACATTGCAGAAATCCAGCATTTGAATATTCATTGTGAGTTAATTTTTTTTCCTCTAAATCAGTTCTTAAATTTGGATAAATGTAATGATATCAGGATGTTAATTAATTAATTTTTACATGCAATTCCCAGCAATGTTTTTTATTGTGATATTAATAACGTACATAACTAAAATCTGTAATATCTAAATTGCAGGTACTACTATCAAAACTGTATGGGCCACAAGGAACATTTTCTTTTACATCCCATATATCTGGGGAGCATATTATCTGTTTACAGTCTAACTCCACCAGACTTATATCATTTGGTGGAAGTAAACTGGTAGGTGTATTTCATAAATATTCCTTGCTATAATATTTTTAATTGTTTACAAAATGCTGAGACTGCAAACCAGGTTAGAAGTTGGTCTGACTTTGAGCAGATAATTCAGCATTTCCAGGTGGTGAAAGGGACAAACCTATGAAGATGATGAGATTAAAAATTCTGTTATTTTATTATTTACAAAGTCAAGATTAAAGAGATTATTATTAACTATGAAGTGATTTGATTTTTGTATGATGATTGGAAAGATTCCCATCAATCAGAACAACTATTTTGTTCAAGAAGATAATTACATAAGATTGACTGACACAAGCACTTGTCACGAGGATATTCCCTGTCTTCATGAATGTAGATTGAATTCCTAAGGAAATATTAACATCTAAGTTTTTGAAAGATATTCAAGTTAAGTATATGTTAGCATACTTGATATCATGGACTACCAACAAAGCTGTTATTAATTCAGATTTTGAAGAAAAATAGAAGCCATTTGGGGTGACATCACGGCTCTAATCTATTCAAGAATCAATTTCATAAGCACTATTTAAAAAATATTACCTATATGTCTCTACCAAAAGGCAGCTGGAAAAATAAGAATTACTCTCTAGAGGTGCTTTTTTATCCCAGTTGGCTGTAAAAGGGTTATATACCCAGATAGGGAAAAACATCTACCTCAGTGAGGCAGGCCAAATTTCATCCTAGATGCTTTGGATACACATAGATGACATAGAACAGTTAACAGTATTGAAGTGGGACTATTGCACTAGAATAAGCAGGTGCTCTTATGGATGGATTAATGGAAATGACAGAAATGTTAATTATACAAATTGCAACAGCATTTAGGCTCTAATGGTAAAAAAAATTGTGGGGCTCATCAGCCAGTAAGGGGGATAAAGCAAATACATGTAATATCTAACCAATATATAAATATATAAGCTGGTTGACCATAGTTAACTAAGTATCATGAATGTGATTCATAGGATACATGAGGAGGTTTTTATGTGGTATAGGTGGAGATGCATTAATACTATTATATGTGAGGCACAAATGGTGTACAGTCCTGGTCATCCTATTTAAAAGTGAGCAGGCACAGGGTGGGATGTAATTTATAGAAAAAATATTAAATAGGGTGGTTTGTTCAGCTTAAGAGCATGGTTAAACTCTATGTTTATCTCTGCTAAAATAAAGATCAGAAAAGGGAAAATTTCTTTAGGTAAATTGTACCTTTAAGTGGCATTCTGTAAGAACTGGATGCAGTAGTGGTTATCTGAAGTGGTTCAAACCAAAGTTTAACAAGTAGTGAGGTGGATTTCTCGATGTTTAGTTATTTTCACAGATTATCTGTTTTGTTAAAGCTTTTTTATGTCTTAGGTGCAAACTGTCTTTTAAGAATTTTAGGAATATTTTACATTTATGCCAAAATAATTGCAATATTGCAAGTTATGTTTTTCCCTTCTTTTATTCTGAATTTGTTGCTTAGTAGGTTTGAATCATGTTTGATATAGATCATACAATAGTTTATAGGACATTTACTGGTATTATATACCAGTTAAACTTTGAGTGAAGAAATAAAATTATACCTCATGAGTGGTCCTGTTTTAACACCTAATATAAGTGCAAATAATGATGCAGATCATCTCCTTCCAATCTTAAATGATTAGCAAAGGAAGCCTAGAAATGCATCTATGAAAAGCTTTCTGCAATATTAGGATGGAATGTGAAATACAGTGAGTAATCCTAATGGTGCTTACTTTCTAAACTAATTTGGACAAAGAAGAGGAAATGTTGGCATGATGGCTGAATCAATAATAGAATAAAATAATGGGATAATGAGTAGTGAAGATTTTAAACTTGCATGATAAATTTAAAAGTAAAATAAAGAAATACTTAAAGTATCCTGCTTGATTCGCAGGATTTCTATAAGCAAATAAAACTTCTCTAATGAGTTTAAAGGGAAATTATCTGTTGCTTCTTTTTTTTTGATGGAATATTGAAGCCACAAAGTAGACACAAAACAAAGTAATGAGAACATATCTTTCTCTTCACAGCGTATCCATTTGGACATTAGAGTTGGAGAACATATTTTGGATGAATCTGTTGTTCAAGCCAAAGACAAAGTGGATGAAGTTCATGATAGACTAGAACATCTAATTGAGCAAATTACTCATGTTTCCAAAGAACAAAGCTATGAAAGAGTATGTATGTTCCATAATAGAACTTTTAAAATTATTGTACATAGACTCATTGATTTAGAGAGTATTATGAAGTTTATTATTTAGTTTCACTGTAATTTTTAGCTAACTCATAAAAATCTGGCATAAAAATTTGTTAGATTTCGTGTTTAACAAATACAGTCTACGTCACCTTGCAAAATATTTTAAAGCTGTAACACAAAAACTAATAAATCACTGTGAGCTCATGCTTGCAGCAACAGGTGTTAATTTAAAGAAGGATTTTCCAAATATAGCTTTCTTAGTCATAAACAGTAATAGCAGCTGAGTAGGAGGCAGGTACCATTGCTGGTGGTGTTACCAGATGTTGTTTCCATGCTTGTCCATGTGCATAAGCTTCTTTGGAGTGGGTAAGATAATGACTGAGTGTATATTTATATCTCTCATGCAGTTAGAAATAAAACTCTCTTTCAAACATGTGTATTCCTATTGCCTTCATATTTCTATATGGCTGCAGGCAGACAGGCTGTGCTCAAAACTTATCAACTAATTACCTAAAGAAAGAAATTTGGCTGCAAAAAGGTTCTTGTCTGCAATGTGGAAGTGACTGTAAGTGTAAAAAGGCTTAAGCCCATACTAGCATTTAGCAGAATATATATTTTGTGAACAAGTGAAACCTTTATTTGCCTTTCTGTTTCAGTGTATAGTGTGCCAACTTCTTAGTTTTGATTTGTAAAGATATCCACCTGTCCTGGTTTAGGCCCAAAAGGACCCCCCCAAATGACAGATAGCCCCCCCACCTTACGGATAAGAACAAACGTTCATTGCATAAGAACAAAATTTCATTCTTCTCAACATGGAAAAAATGTGTGCTCACTGTGGTGCAGAGTAGGGATGTCTGTCTAGTTTCTTGAAGCATACTAATGCTAAAAGGTAATAATTATGTTTTTCCTTTTTTCTTCAGGAGCGTGAAGAAAAATTTCGCAAGACAAGTGAAGAAACCAACAGCAATATTTTGTGGTGGGCGATTGTACAAACACTCATCCTCATCTCCATTGGGATCTGGCAAATCAAATCTCTTAGAGATTTCTTTATATCTAAGAAGCTTGTTTAAGTCTTGACATTACTTGAAAATCTTCTAATGACTTGTAAAGTCCTAAGGATTCAAAAACTGCACACCTAACATTCAACGAAACCCCGCATCTTTGAAAAAATCAGTTCTTCATAACTCTCAAACTCCTCTCATCTTCTACTCTGATTTTTACTCTAACTCTGGTTTTTCCATCTGTCTCACAAGCTCTGACATCCCCCTTACATTTTACTCCTTATATCCCATCTTTTCTTAGTCTTTTTCCCTATGCATCTGTAAAGCCAGATCTAGAAGAAAGGCTCAGTGATTAAGCAGCATTTAAACTCAACTCAGAATTGTTAAATCTAATATAGAAATCTAAAAATTTCCTATTGTTTGAAATTTTTCTTCTTGCTTTGTAATCTGATTCAGTAATAACAAAATAGTTCAATGTTTCAGAGTAGGATTTAGATATTAGGCAGATACACATCTATGTTCTCTGCCATGTCTTATTTGATGAAAGTGTCTTGACCTCAGCCTGTGAATGTGTTGTAATACCTAGCTTGTCATCCAATATAATTGTGTTTTCTTTAAAATATTCAAAGTTTAAGTGACAGTGGAGCCTCCCCTTAAGATTACAATCAGTGGTTGCAGAAATTTGCATAGACTAGAGAGAGACCCAATGAATTTGGAATTGTGCTTACTTTTTACTTCCAGATAAGCTCTGAATTTTAGGCTACAGAGATGAGATGAGACCTCTGCCACAGTTGTTTATGCAAATTATAGTATTTATGAAGGATGCCAAAGTAAACCAAATTAAAGGTTCCTTGGCAAACACTGAGTAGTTAGGTACTCCTATACTAAATTCTTCAGTCTGTTTCTGTGTTGGATAATTATTTCAATTATTCAGCAACTGTAACATGACTGTCTAAGAATTTATCCATTTTTTACTGAATCACATGTTGCTATTTCACTTATTGCAGTTGAGTTGAATATATCATTAACCCTAGTTCACATTAGCAAGTGTTCATGCTCAGATAGCAGAGTAGTTATTGTATATATATATATACATATCAGGCTATTACAAATCAAAAGCAGTGGTTTGAAATTCAGATAATCAGCTTGACAAAGCAGCATCAGTGTAAGGAGAAGCTGGAGGTGGTTATAACATGGCCTGTCTTAGGAGTCTATTAATGTGTAAAATCCATGAAGCCTGAAAACAGATTTTAGAGGTAACTGTGACAGCAGAATTCTGTGTTTTGAATTCCTACTTTTTTTCCTAGACCCTTTGCTAGTCTAAAAGCTACTGAAAGATGAAATATCTGCAGAACAGATCCTGTTTTAAAGGCACTGCTTGCTTTCTTTTTCTATCTTCTCACCTTTGTTTCTTTTAGCAATGAAATGGCATTGCCATTTAAGATCACTTGCTTTCAAAGTATGGGAATGAAAATCCAGCTGTGAGTGTGTGAGAATCCATGAAGTTGATACGAAGCAGAAACCAAACCAACACTCTATAGACCAAATCAATCAAAATAAAATCTCCTGAAGCTACTCGCTACAGTGTGTCCTATATTTCAAAAATCCAATGCTTAAGAATTGTCACATTAAATTCACTTTTATAGAGCACTCACTTTCAACATGCCTTGTAGTAACATCTTGGCAGTGGGAAAGAAGAAAATGTGTTACTGCCGTGTAGTTGAAGTCTAAGAAGAAAGTTTAATAAAGGATTGCTACAGTGGTTCAGACCTAATTTTATCTTGAGTGTAAGGCTCCTAAACACATCCAAGTGACAATCTTATGTCATCTCACAGTGCAGTTAAGCTTTTAAACCAAATCACAGAAGGATTTATAAAGGAGCAAATTATGTCCTTGCTATTAATTAGGCCTATACTCAAAGCAGCAGTGAGACTCAGAGCCTTGACTATAGCTTCATCCTTTATCTGCAATAATAATTAAGTATCTTTACTTTTATTAAATATTTTCACTCTCCTTCAAGAATTTTGATTAACTTTACAAAGCAGAATCGGAATCTGGGGGCAATAATCTTTATGAACTGAAGAGATGGAGGTTTCTCTTGTGCAGTCAGAGCTCCAGTTAGCACAGCAAAGAGGTCTGTGAGGGAATTTTCCCCTAAAAACTTTATCAAGGGGTCCTTGATTATTTTTTGCAGTGTAAAAAATAAAAAAAACAAAGATCCTTACTTTGCACTGTTTTTCCTCACCAAAAGAAGAGACAAGGAGGTGGTTGTCCAGATTCCTGCACTGGAGAAGGTGAAAAGCTGCCGCCATTTTCCACACAGCCGCTTCACCGCTTGTCCTGTGAGGAGGACGGGGCTCATGGTGAAGCACCTGCTGGAGTAGCTGATGGATGGTTCAGTTCAAGTGTGGAGAAGGGTGTGAGGGGGAAGTCTCTCAGAGAGGATCCCCTGCTGGGTGCACTCTGCAGTTTGGTAGTGTGAGGCCAAAAAGTCCCCTTTTGATGGGGGTTTGAGGGTCCAATTCAGCTGCCCTCAGGCCCGGCACTGAGGTGCACGGCAGAGGGAGGCCTGTAGGCCTTCGCCTGCTGGACGCAAAGAGGGTTGGCATCAGCTCCCTGACAGAGCCTCTCCATTTCCATGGCTGTTCCAGTCTTCTGCAATGCCTGCTTCTGTGAGCCTCGCAAACCCACCCCACGGTTCAGCTTCACCAGCTGTGGCCATGTTATCTGTGAGATTTGCCTCCAGAAAGGTAATGGCTGCTGCAGGTTTGGGCACCTTGGCCCTCTTCTTTGGCGTGACAGACACTGCCACCCTACACACGTTTATCTTAATGTCTTGCATTTCTGACTCACTGTGGGAAAAAACTGTTTCCTTCAGTCAGCCTAATGTTATCGATAAACCTTTTCAATTCTTGCTTTTGTTTTCCTTGAAGAAGTAAAAAAAGACCTTCAGGTGAATTTGTCTGGGGCAACATGGCTTTGAGAATAAGGCCTAGATGGAGAAAAATGGAGGCTTTAATAGGAATTGAGTCTGGGTGTTGATGATTCATTATTGAACTGTAAAAAAGAAAAAAAAATCAACAATATTCCACTCTGTCTAATTCTGGAAAGAGCATGCTTTTTCTTTAGGGAAAGGGCAATTTCCAAAACACAGGATTTGTTTATGGGGTATTAAACAATCATTAGACATTTTACATCTCAGTATTGTCACCCAAACACTGGAAAAATTTCAGCCACATTAGGAGAGTTTCAAAGCTCTTGTATATCATATATATTCCTGACTCATATTCCATGACTTCTGTCATGTGCTTAGATGAAGATGTTAAGCAGAAAGATAAGGAAGAGGAAGCTATGGTAAAAAAAGCATCTGCTTTGCAAAAGCAAAAAAATATCAAACAAATATCAATGTTTCTCCCTTTGAAGTCACTCTAAAGGACCTGGGTTTTGCAATGGTTCATAGAATAAATCATCAATCTGTATTTCAGAATTTAAAACTTTTGAGTAAAAGTTTTCATGGGGTTGCTATTGATGAAAAAAGATCATAAAGTGCAGCCTCTAAATGAAACTTACATTCCCCTGGAACATAATCAGCTTTCCTCACTGCTTAATGTTATTTGGCAGGAAAAACTATGACACATTGTATTTCTTTTGCTGTGAATTCAAGAATAAGGATACTATCAGGTTTACAATGTATCTACTCTTCAAAGATATTTACCAAGATTGATCTTTGGAATCCTTAGAAATGAACCAGTTAACAATTACAAGCAGTGGTATTCCATTGCAAGAAATATTCAGTAGTATGTTTGCAATTAATCAAAGAGATTTTTTTAAATGATGTAATTTTATAAAGTGATGCAACTAATTTTTCATTGATAAAAATTCACAAGATAAAGTTGTTGTTCTTTGAAGTTAAGGTCTTATATATTTTATTGTGAAACAGGCCCAGTCAAAAATGTCATTTATCTGGTTGACTCTAACTCATTAGTGCACTTGAGCATATATTTAATTAAACTAGGCAAGCAGTCCTATTTAAATCACAGGAACTAAAAGTCACCTGCACACAGTGACACTAATGATATTCATAAAATAATTTACATGGATGCATATTTTCAGGAGTTAGACTTGATGACATTCACACATATTTTGCCTGAGCAACTCTGTGTAATGGTTATACAAACATGCTTTATTCATTTTTATTCTATAGCCTTCAAATTCCTTCCACAAGCTCCAAGCAAAGGTGTAGGTATTGAATACTGTTAAAAATGCATGCAATATCTATTGAGTTTGATGTATATTTTAAATGTGTCTTTCCCTTCCAGGCAAAAATGATGAATGCTTGATCTGTAGAACTCCTTGTCGCACATTATTCCTTTCAAAGCAGGTAAATGAAGTTTTACTGCTGTTGTATTACATTAATCTGTAGTTTGCTTAAAAGCTAAATTATTGATGTTACAGAATGCTTCCCTTTTGTCTGCTGACTGTGGCATGAATATTTACCATGATAGGCTGATAAATTTAGATAATTCCACAGTATACAGCTTTTAGTTGTAGGGGTTTCTTTAAATAAAAACTCAGATTCTGATGGTCACTCCAACCTTTTAAATAAATGTGACTGGCTAGTGAATAACAGTAGTGACTACTTCCAAATGTGGCAAAAAAATTTATAGACTTAAGCATTTGCACATCAGAGAGAAGGGACTGTAATGAACTAATATATGCAATGAACTGAATCAAAAATTTGCCTGGTGGCTCATCAATTATTTCAAGTGAATTTGGTTTACTTCCCCATTTTCTCTTTAGCTTAACAATTTTTACTCATGGCCATGTGATTAAGAGAGGATCTGAATTCTTGTTATTCACTAGAGAATGAATAATTTCCAATTCCCTTTCTTGAGAAATCATTAAAAAGATTTAATTTTCTTATTTCTTCCGGGAACCATCTTCTCCTTAGCTGGTTTTATTAATGGGTTGTGAAGACATTTACATTTTCCTAGATGGATGCCTATGAGACACTGCCTTACAGTGATAGAAGAAAAATACTAAATATATTCAATACAGCTAACACATGAACTCCTACAAGGCTGTAAGGCAATTGTGCATATGAAATAAAGGACAATTTGTGACTCACTCTGAAGTAGTGACCTTGAAGGAGTATCCTGAAATCAGCTTGCTCAGAACAAAACTAATTTTGAAGTTAGATCAGTCTTAAATAGCAGCATTTCAACAGAACTTGATAATGCACTTTGAAAATATGGAAGAAATTTGAAAATGCAATGAGTGGGATACTAATAAAAACACTAGATGTTTCATTAGAACCTGTCACTGCTCTGGGGGACTGGAAGGAAGTAAATTACCATATTCTTTAAAAATGACATTAATGTTGATTGCTTAGTCTGATTAAGAACAGATAAAATGATTGGAATGGTAATTGAAGATGCATAAAAAGAAGTCAAGACTCTATAATTCAGGGATCTGAGTGGAAATGTACCTGGTAACCTTTATGAGTTTGCTGCTATGGAAGAATTTCCAATGAGTAGGAGGTCTTTTAAATGTGTTAAAACTCCTCATTAAATTGTATATTGGGGCAATCAACACCTACATATTAAATATTCACATCTTTACAGTAATGCATGCTTGTCACCTTTGGATCTCTCTTCTATGTCTAAAGATCCCCACTTGCTTTTTTCCCTGAGGATGGTGAAGTGTTATGAATCAAAATCTTATTTAGTATTTTGGATTATCAAGTTAACATCTCCTACCATTCTATGCAATAGATAAAATATAAACAATATTATGCAGACTTTTATTCTAAAGAGTTTTAAAATCATCAACAAATTTTTTCTCAGATTCTCAAAACTTTCTTAGCATCCTCAGTATGTTTCTAAAGCTAAGCCTCTGATGAATGCATTTTCAAGATGCCAAATTATTTTTAGGAATAAATTTCCAACTGGTTGATAGTCTACTTCTTTCTGTTTGCAATGTAATATTTTTAATTTAAGCGATAGCACTTACCTTTATATTTTCTTAGTAGCCTAGAAAACTGTTCCTTCATTCTTGGGTGCCCTATGTGTATTTCTTTCAAAATTTCACCTTTCTTTAACTTTTCAATTTTTAAAGCTTTTTTGAGATTCTTTAGTACTTCTGGGATCCCTTGACATGTTGCCTACAACAGCTGCAGTATTTTTGATTTGATTTTGGAAGGTGGGGCGACTTTTTATCTGGGACAATCCTCTTTATTATCTAAATGTGTTGTGATTGTTATTAGTTTTTCATTCACTTTCAGCTAGTCATAATCCTAGTTTCTTTGTAATTATGTTATATTCTAATAAATAATCATCATATGTGAAAGATAACCCTCAATTTACAGTTAGTTGTGCTTTTATTTTTCTAATAAAATATGATTTCTGTTAGTTCCTGATACTATAACTATATAAACTTAGTACAGTACCTAGAACAACAATTTTGGGGTTGTATTCCATTTGTTTTTCTTATGAATAAGTTAGAAATGAATGTGTTATGGATTAAAGTAAGACATTACCACTTTATCTAAATTGCTTTGTGTCATTTTAAGGCTCTTTTCTTAAGACAGGACAGCACTCTGCTGACCAACAGGCAGCAGTACAGATTAAGGGATCCTAGTCAGCATTAAAACTACTCTGAAAAAGGCCTTTGAAACAAAAGCATTTGTATGATGCATACGCGTTACTGGGCATGGTGGCAATGAAAAAAGCCCACAATGGGACTGCCAGAAACCTGACTGTTTGTCTGAAAGTAATGCCTTGTCTAGGGGACCACAATATCTTTCTTGGAATGTCCTCTGGAAATTGTTATTGTCTTGATTATAATAAGTAAATATTTGTGGAATATACTTAAACAAAAGCACTAAGACTTTGAGATGGTTATAAGGTCATCAAATGAAACTGTGTTTATTTCTGTATTATTCCGCACTCTTTAATTTGTATACATCAATCAATTTAAGGAACTCTTATATAAAAAGTGGTTTATTTAATACACCTTGCAGAATAAAAATGCTAACATTGCTATACTTTCTTTCCTTGGTAGACAAGTCCTGATATTCAGTCACTGTTCCTGGGAATAGATACATTATGCAAGAAGTATTCTAAAGAAATAACACAGGTGAACAAGCATAATATATTTTTAATTATTTAAAATAATCAGTGATATCTACTGATTTTTATGTAAGTGGGAAAAAGATGAGTGAATGCTTGGAGGTGAATGTGTGTCCATTATGATTTTTACTTTAATTCCAGAGTTTCAGAGTTATTAAGAAAGCATAAATTGTTCACCACAGTCACTGTTCATGTTTTTAAATCCTCTCTGAGGACAACCATTCTAGTTATTTTAATGATGTAAAATCACTTTCAGTACCATGCAATAAAGAATTTGGTCCGCCAGAACTTTAAATCTGCCTAGACTGCATGCCATAATTATAGCAATGAAAGATACACAGTGAAAGCCTGAACTGGCTAAAGCTCTCTCTCTATGTGTTGGTTGGTTGTTTTTTTTTTAATATCAAAGTAAGCAAGTTACCAAAGAACCCTGATCTCAAAGGTTAGGCTTTATTGAAAGTAAGAACAGCCTAATAAATTTTTTTTCCAGGGAGATGCAATAAAAGATTTCAAGATAAATTTCCACCCTGCCTTCTGATAGGACACCTTCCTTCAGGTTTAGTTTCCAGTCTAGATCTTTAGTGGCTGATTGGATTAAATGAATACGTATAATCTAGCTTGGCTTTGGGTCATGTCCATGTCCTTGCCCCTCTTCCTGAGCAATTCAGTGTCAGTTTGAACCACTCAAGATTGAACTGTAGTTGCTTATTCCCCTGAACATGCATCCTTCATTGTGTGCTCACATCTCCCCTGGGCTGGTACTTGTTTGCTCTTGTGGGTAGCTTGCTGAGCAGCAGAAGAGTGACCCAGGGAAGATCACCTTCTCTTTTCAATGACTATTAGGGATTCACATCTGCTTTTCTCTTCTCTGTGCTTCGCAGACTTCTCCAAAGCTGAGTGTAGTCTCTCTCCACAGCACTCCTCTTAAGATGAATCAGTGACCTAAGGTCACCCTCCCCCGTCCTTCCACAGACACATTTTAACAGCATGTATGATGTCCAGCAGTTATTCTGTAAACTGAACAAATCCAGAGGGCTCTACTGCAAGTCACACATGAATACAAACTTCTGTAGTTTGTCAAAAAAAGGAAAGAGGAGATGATCTGGTGAAACCCCAACTGGAGTTATGTGCTCAGTTCTAGAGCCCTCAACGTAAGAGGGACATCCAGTTGTTGGAGCAGGTCCAGAGGAGGACCATGAAGATGATCAGAGGTCTGGAGCACCTCCCTGCTGAGGCCGGGGAGACACCAACAGGGGGGTTCAGCCTGGACTTTTTAATAGGGTACAGAATGGCAGGACTAGGACTAATGGATGTAAACTGGAAGAGGGGAGATTTAGGCTGGAGATAAGAAAGAANACAGCCTAATAAATTTTTTTTCCAGGGAGATGCAATAAAAGATTTCAAGATAAATTTCCACCCTGCCTTCTGATAGGACACCTTCCTTCAGGTTTAGTTTCCAGTCTAGATCTTTAGTGGCTGATTGGATTAAATGAATACGTATAATCTAGCTTGGCTTTGGGTCATGTCCATGTCCTTGCCCCTCTTCCTGAGCAATTCAGTGTCAGTTTCAGCCACTCAAGATTGAACTGTAGTTGCTTATTCCCCTGAACATGCATCCTTCATTGTGTGCTCACATCTCCCCTGGGCTGGTACTTGTTTGCTCTTGTGGGTAGCTTGCTGAGCAGCAGAAGAGTGACCCAGGGAAGATCACCTTCTCTTTTCAATGACTATTAGGGATTCACATCTGCTTTTCTCTTCTCTGTGCTTCGCAGACTTCTCCAAAGCTGAGTGTAGGGTGAAAGATTAAGGGTTGTTCAGCCTGGACTTTTTAATAGGGTACAGAATGGCAGGACTAGGACTAATGGATGTAAACTGGAAGAGGGGAGATTTAGGCTGGAGATAAGAAAGAATTTCTTTACTGTGAGAGTGGTGAGACACTGGAACAGGTTGCCTGGAGATGTTCTCTCCCCTGGTGGCCAGGCTGGATGAGGCACTGAGCAACCTGTTCTAGTGGGAGATGTTCCTGCCCATGATGATCTTTAAGGACCCTTCCAACCCAAACCAATCTATGATATTCTGTGTTCCATATTCTTTTACTATTTTAACTCTTTCTAAGATCTGATTTTGCTTTCATTGACTCATACTAAGTACTGAATTGACATTTTCACAGATTTCTCCTTTGTAGGTCTAAGACCCCATTCATGAGTGGTGGAAGGCAGCTGAGAGGCATTTTTTTCTGAGTCTCTCTTTCATCAGACCAGACACTTCTGATCTTTAAATATGTATCCAAAGTGAACCTCTCAGGCCCTTCTACAGTGAATGAAATCCAACCATTTCAGTTCTACTATGGATTTATCTTCTCTGACTGTTTCTTCATGGTTGTCTCTTTCCCTACCATTTTCTGTCAGTTTTACTACACTTAAGAAGAAAGATTTATTAGTGAGTCATTGCCTATTATAATTTGTTCCTCAGGCTCTTGTCTTGCTTACCTTGCCTGTTTTTACTTTTAACTTGTCATGGTCTGTGATCCTATCTGGACACAAGAAGTGCTTACACACCACTAGACAGTGTGTCTAACAGGTTTTTTTAATTAATGGGACATTTTTATAAGGCAAGTTATAATTGCTAGTAAGACATATTATTTTTTATGTTGCCATTAATTTTATGTGTTTGCTTAGCACTAATGAATAAGTGACACAGCAGCTAAACTGGCTTTCTAATGTCTTTGGGTTGTTATTGGACACAGTGTTGGAACATAAATTCAGTGAAATAAATCTTTATGGTGTCTTATACTAGATCAAAATAAACTTCACAAAGCTTTTTCTAGAAGTGATAACTACTTCAAAAGTTTTGTTGGATAGAATTTAAAGAAGATAGGTTAAATATTTATTAAAATACAGAAAAATTGAATGCTGTGAAATAAGTAATCTCAGTCAGTTTTTGGTGATATTTCATAAATAATTGGATGAAGTTAAGTACAGCTTTTTTTTTTCTTTGTAGGTTTCAGAATTTCAAGAAAAACATCGTAAACATTTATTAGCATACCACAGACAAAAGGTAACTCTAATTATGATTTTCTTATTTCTGTTGCTTATATTTGCCTTGTTACTGTGGTTTATTTTTAAAGAATGCATTCATCTTTTATTGGAATACTTTGAACAATTTATCAGGATTATTTGCTTTTATAAAGGTGTATCAGATAATGTTATTAGGGAATTCAAACAATATCTGAAGAAAAGTATGTAGACTTAACAAGAAAATTCATAATTTGTCTCCAAATCAACACATCAGTAGAGTGAAGGAGCAAAGTATTGAAGTCATGCAATGGAAAATAAGGATAAGACACAGATGCAGTATTGAAGCTATGGAGCAAATTTTTATATCCTCCATAAAATATAATATGTGGTCATGTAATAAGTTCATTTATCTGATATTACCAGCACACTGCCTAGCCAAAAGGAAGTCTGCAGCTGCCAAAAGGAAAGATAATATTTTCAGCCTATTTCTTAGATCCTTATAATAGCTATATTCTTGCCCCAGTAAATTTGGAATAGCAATATCAAAGATTCTAACCAATAGAAAACAACCTTTCAAGACTTTAGTATACTTGTATTAAAATTAAATTGTATGTCACACAAACAGATTCTGTTCAAATTTTTTCTTATCTTACAGTCATCAAAGTTGGAGGAATCTCTCACAAAAGTGACTCAGCAAATGCGTCAGATGCAAAGGTAAGGGGCTTAATGCAGCAAAAGTAAGTGAGAAATAGTCTCTGTAATCAGACAGCAGTAAGTTAATAGAAAAAAAAACCAATAAAAATCATCCTTTGTTTGTCTTCTTCATATATTATGTTGTGTAAATAAGGAAACATTTTAAAGAAATAAATGAACACTGATTTCCATCTTCAGGTCCATTTATTCATATTAATCAAGCCTGGCAGAAACAAATCCTTCTGTTTTTAAATTGAAGTCATTAGTTCCTCTAAAAATGAACTCATATAAATCCATATCTTGAGATTAATTAAATATTATATAAATTCCAGTTTTAAATTTTTAATTTTCATTTACATCAATGCGCTGTTGCAGCAGCAGCCTGAAAGTACTTTCCTAATATCTAACCCATTTGCAAAATTACAAGTTTTATGAATTGATTCTCATCTTCCCTGCTTCTAGTAAAAATCAATTCTTGCCTCAAACCAACCTTTTTTAACAAATGTTTCAAACAGATCGTCAGGAGGTAGCTCATAGTTATCCTTCGTAAGTAAACGTATACCTCTTAGTCTTTTCATCTTATTTATTTCCAACTTACAGCAAAAGTTCTTATTGATCTCTAAGTGCACTTCATGCTATTCCTTTTCATGTAGTTAAATTTAATTTCAGTAATTTTCTTGAAAGGATCACACTTTAAAAATCATTATGTGTTTCCCCTCAGTATTGATAAAATATTCTATCTTCAGAGCTTTCCATCTTCGGATTTTTCAATGTTCTCTGAGTCATTACATAATAAACAGCATCAGTTGCAAGTCTAAACTAAAGAGGACATCTCTAATAACACTTCTCATACTTTTCCATTGTTTCCCTTTCTATATTATTTATGGTATACTTGTCCAAATTACCTGCATTTCTCTCTGCTTTAAAGCCCACATGGTCCATACAGCACTCTAATGTTCAAACTGAATTAATGCAGAAAACTCTAATCTTTCTGCTGCTTAAAAAAAAATCTACTTGCTAGACCATAAAGCAGAACAAAAATCTGGACTGATCTACTGTGATCCGCACCTATGAGATTACTACATTTTCCCTATCACTTTTCTTTCCATGTCCTTTTTTATCCTTCAGATTTTCTAAGATTTCAATAATTATAGGGAAAAAACCCCCTAACAGACTTCTCCCTTTTAGAGAGTATAGACACTTGGTAAGATAATTCAGGAAGCTGAGGAACTGCAGAATGTTGTTGAGCTTTATTCCCTGTGTTTTTTCAGGATAGACTTTCTTTTGACTCCGACATGCACGTAATACTGTATTGTGCTCTCTTTATGGTTTTTGGTGTAATATAACTGAAAGAAATACATTATGAAGGAAGCTAGGTATGTGGTAGATTATCATAGTTTATTTATTATTATCCACTGCTTCCTTTTCCTTATTTGACTCTCAAATAACGTTTTGGTTATAAGAAATACAGAGCTCTTACTGGATTTCAGTTTTTTTCAGAGTTCTACCAAGAGAGTGTGACCTAGGGTTTTTTCTTGTATGCCCAGTAGACATACTCTTCCCACTTTATGGCAAAGGTACTAATTTTACGAAGATGATGGTGAATAATACTAGTATGTCAACTTTTAATAACTAGATTTTTTAATCTTTGGGAAAGGCATGCAGCAAAATGAAGATTTTTGGCTCAACTGTATTTAATAGTTGTATTTTAACATCTGTTTTTGCATACAGTACTTTGCCATAATGTTATCCTGAACAGATATTGTTGGGCATGTAATGATTGACACAAATATGATGAGAATTTAATAGCCTATAAACTAGATTGCTATTGTGCTTCATGACAAATAGTATCATGTTAAAGCCAGCTGTTGATGGATAAAATGCTTTGATGTTATGCTTTATTGACCAGTCAGACAAATGAACAAACCAAATCAGTTTTCAATTTGTTATCTATTCTTTCTTCTGTTTCCTTTTTAGTATGAAACCTCCTGAACAAACTACACCACTACCATTTTCCAGTACAAGCAGAAATCCGTTTTCCAGTAAGAAGTGTTGATTTAAAATCCTAACTATGGAATACTTTTCACTGGATATAGCTATGTTCTAATATTAAATTTCTTAATTACTTCAGTTCCTTCAAGAAAACAGAATGGGTATCCTTCATTTTCTCTGCATCCTGGTCATCCTTCCACTTCAGAAATGTAGGTACAAGTTTATTAATCGTCAGTAAAACTCTTAACAATGACAACATGCAGATATTTTACACACAAAGCCATATTTTTGTAGATATTTTATTCACAAAATCTTTTTCTTAAAACTGTGTTTAAAATAATTGTAATTTCTGATTTTATGGTTATGGTTTGTTCCTACAAGTAAGTAAGTAAGGAAGAACTAGACAGAGCCTTATCTCTCCAAGTCCACATAATAACAAATTCTATAGTTTGCTTTTCTACTCACTGGAAAAATTTTAAGGACAATGCAATTTATTTTTTGATAGATTGATAAATTTGTGAGGAACTGTTCCCATGGACTATAGGGACTTGCACAGAAATAGATAAGTCAGGACTGAACGACTTGCACATATATATGTCATAGTTGTCTGAAGTTAGATGGAATTAGCTCCATCTCATTAAATGAGCCTCATTAAGAATCATTAAATTATAAATAAACTGCTCAAGTTAAATATTTCTATACCTCTGACTGTGACTTTTCTTAGAAGTAAAAATTTTAAAATACTGTTGTGGAGACAAGTGACAAATAGTATATTTATTCTGACTTAAATACAACACTGACAATGCTAGTCATGAAACTAAGTAAGTGTCTAAAACAAAGCTCAGAATCAATTAATAGATTTTTCTTACTGCTAATATGTTATGGAACAAGTCCTAAATACTTGCCTAATATATTATGCCTTTCCATTATTAGCCAAATTTAACAAGAGATTATATTGAAATTTTAGTCATTATAATGAATGTGCTATTTTTATTACAATGTCATGCTCATTTTGACTTTCATTGTAAGAATGGAGCCAATGGAGGTCGATCCTGTACCTTCACCAATGAGGACAGTAAGTGGATTTTTTTGCATATATATTAGTGTATGTGCTTTTGAATTCTCCTACTCTGTTAATGCTGCAAAAATTGAATATTCCCTCTTTCTTCAAAATGGTTCTTAAGCACACACTCTTTTTCAGCCATGCTTGAAGCTTAGCAGATGTCAGATTCTCCCCAAAAGGGAACCAAAAGAAAGTACATCCCAATGTCAATTCCTGGATTTATATTCTCTATGTTCCATAGCCAGGCTTTTCAGTTTCTAAATTAAATGGTGTACTCTTGAGGTCAATAGTCAGAAACCACTGTTAAAACCTGATATTAGAGTAGGGAGTTTCAAATGTTGAATAATATCTGTAAGATGAGAATAAAGACAAGACATTTTCATTATATTAGTATTCTGATTAGGAGGCGTAGCATCCAGAAAAGAGCTGCTACCTTCAGAAAGGAATGTAAGAAAAGAAAATTACCTAAATGTCCAATATTTTTATGTGACAAAGAAAAATTGTTGGAATTTAGCTAAAGTACATGTGCTTTTATCCACCAGTAGATGTCTAAAAATCGTAACTTAATTCTAAAGTTTNAAGACATTTTCATTATATTAGTATTCTGATTAGGAGGCATAGCATCCAGTAAGAGCTGCTACTGTAAGAAAAGAAAATTACCTAAATGTCCAATATTTTTATGTGACAAAGAAAAATTGTTGGAATTTAGCTAAAGTACATGTGCTTTTATCCACCAGTAGATCGTAACTTAATTCTAAAGTTTTGCATCTTAGTGCTATGAACAAAACTGGCAGCAGAGAGCACCAGAAATCTACAGGCATTATAGGCCTTAAAAATGTAAGACCATTGCTCAAAATACCTTAATTATTAACAATCTTGTCACACTGTAATTAATACCCTGCCATTTATTTAGCTTGAGACACCTACTGGCCCGACAAGATTATCACTAATAACTCCACCACAAGATGGACATATGGGTGAGCAAAAAGAAAATTTGTTACTGGTTAATATTTGTATTATGTGAAGAGGATAAATCAATAAAAATCCGTGCATTATTGATTTACTGAGCAAACTTGACTTGTCTTGATGTATCAGGACATTAGCTCAGCGGATGAGAAATGGTAATGAAGTACGTAGAATTTCCTAGAACTGGCCTATGCTGTTCTTTGAATAATTACTTGCAATCAGAATTATTTTTGCTGAACAATCATAGTCAGTAGGTGCAGAGAAAGTAGTGTAGTGATGTATATGATTGAAGAGAACAGGCATACTTGCAAAATGTAGTATTAACCTTCTATTATCCATAATTATATTTGTTTCTGGTTACCTATGATTAACATTCTCCATAATGCCATGTTAAAATCACAGTAAAAAATGGGGGGGAGGAGGAACAGAATAGAAGTTACACAAGTATTTCATAACAAAATGCAAAAGTGAGGTAACAGAGATCAAGAATTTCTTTAGAAAGGGGATTCATTTTTTAACCATATGCCTGTAATACAGTATAAGACATTTTGCTGGCCTTTATTTCCTTTCATTCCTGAGTTGCTGCAAAGCTTGCTTAATACTTTGATGTAAATAAGACATAAATAACAGACTACTGAAATTAGGACAATCACCTTGAGTACTGTTTATACTTTAAGTACTATATATTTGTAAAGAGTTTCCCAGAATTCCTAATGTTCTGCATTTCCAAAATTCATGTGTCCTGTTCTTGATAATGATTTGCTCAGTCTTTCTGCTGTCTTCAGCAATTAAAACAATCCATCTCTAGCCACAAAAGGAGCTGTTTTGTTTTGGATTTTTTTTTAATAATGCAAGTGTCCCAAATGAAGGAGCAAAAATTACATTATGTTTGATTTCTTCGTTCACATCCTTCCTAAATGTGTGTTTGCTTATAAATTTATGTGTAACAAGATAGCAGGAGTTGCAGTGAACTGGTTTTTATTGTGCCTATATATAAATAGATATTTTTTGAGATTGCAAAATCATACACAGGACAGATATGCATTCAGCATTTTTCAGAATGAAAGCTGAATGAATCAAAGGGTACTTGCAAAAGTAAGGGCAAGTAGAGAGAATGGTTTTACTCTCCCTTCTCATTTCTGAGAATTTTCCTTCTCAGAAATGGACAAGGCAGAAAAGAATAGCTGAAAAAGAGGAACACCTGAAAAGACTTATTTTGGTAGTCTAATAACAGTCTAACAAATGAGAGAAGGTGAAAGAAACCAACATATGTGTTCAACTTGAAAAAAATTTGCAGGATGGTGCAATATGTTTTTTGTGCCAGCTAAGTTCTATGTAGGACTAATCTATGGAGACAAGGACAATTTTTCACATTTATCCTCTGTTGGAGTTTTGATAGGTTTAACTTTTTTGCTGGGTCTTGTTCCACCAAGAGACACTGGAGGAGAACTCATGCTTCAGCAATTCTCTTGCCTGTGCTAAAATTTAAAATCACATAATTTATTTTAGGGCTATTTTAATACTCTCTCAAGATACATGGGGGCTTCATCTGTGAGCTGAGTTTTTATTTTTCATTGTCCATTTAAAATGTGCATAATTTTTAATTCTCAAATAAACAAATAATGAATTTTCCCCAAATAGTGCACTTAAACTACTGATACTTTTTTACAAAGCTAAATCTGAAGTGAAGTGGATAATTCACATTCTGTTTTCAAAAATTTGCTTTTTACAGGTAGTGTATCCTACAGAAGTTCTCAGTTATCTGGAATAACACCAAGTCAAAATAGTCGAGCAGGATCAACAAGGTAATTATATAACTTTTTAAGATGCTATTGTCTCTTTTAGAGTCTGAAGTTTATCTTGCTGGGCTTTTATTAATATGTTGCTTTAAAGTTTATATAATATGTCTTAGGAAATTATATTATGCAGGCTTGTCATCATCTATATGAATATGTGTGCTATTATTGGAAAGTTTTCTTTTGAAAATGCTGTCTTTAAAGATATGCAGACTGAGCTCCTGTACCTGTGGACACCTACAGCTATTTTACTTTCACACAAAATACAGTAATTTTATAGTAATAAAGTACAACATGTTCACTTTAGAATTCTCTTCAAAATCAGAGATGACAACATAATATCTATACAAGTGCTATTCGCTGAACAACCTGAATATCTTCATGAAGTGTGTAGGATGTGCTTCAGGTTTTTAATTTAAAAATTGAAAATGTCTCACTGTGAAGATTTGTTTTGAAGATTTGCTTTTTAAAGTAAGTAAAAATAAGAAATTAAAAATCTAAGGAATATACAGAACACAATATTTTCTATTATTATATTATAATATTATATTATGATATTATTTCTCCTATTAAAAATACAGCATATTAGCACTATGAATTTAATTGTTTTTTATATATCTTGTACTGTGAAAGTAGCCTTGAATCTTACCCATGATTTAACTGTATTAACAGATCCACACCTATAAGACTACCCCTTAGTGGATGTTCAGTTACATCATCATCTGGATCACAAAGTAGTAGAAGGGGGTCAATGGCTACTTCTGATTTCAGAACACCTCAGCTGTACCCATTTACATCACCTTCCCCACAGTTATCTGTGCCAAGGCAGCCCATCACCATCTCTGGACTTTTGCAAAGGCAGCATTCAGGCAAGTAAATTTTATAAAATAACAATATTTAACACATAACATATTACTCATTTACTGGAGAAAAGTAAATAAGAAATAAACTAAGCAACATAAGAATAATATTTCAAATTTGGAAGTAGACTGTGGGCAAAATATAAAACATGTTGATGTTTATGATCAGTGTTTCGCCCTACTCTTCTTTGCAGCAGAATATCTGCTGTGAAATTTCATTCTTGCTTAACCTCAGAGTGCTATTTTAATATGATAATGTTTATAATCATTTTCTAGAAAACATATCAGTTCTAAACAATGCAAAACATATAATAATTTGGCAGAAACTACTTTTTCAATAAGTCTCAAGCCAGGAGTAGAGAAGGGCAAAAAATGAGTGAATCTTACAGATTTTTAATGTCCACAAGTGACAGTAAAAAAGAAGGTAGTTCAGGGTATTGGGGGAGTGCACCAGAAAACGAGTAAAAATAGCTTCATACAAAGCAGCAAAAATATAGGTAGGAATTTAGTGGGGCAAGTTAATCAATAAAATGATAGAATCACAGAGTCACAGAACAGCCAGGTTGGAAGCCACCTTGAAGGATCCCCTAGGACAGGGAGACTCTTTGAGAATATCTAGCACCCTGAGCAGTCACATCCTGGAAAGTTTATATTGCAGAGTTTACATCACAAGTGAAACCTTTGTTTTTTCGATTAGAACAATAATTCAGCAACAAAGCATTTTCCAGTCCATATTCTCAAGTGTGATCTTTCTGTTCCAAGTGTAACACATTCCAATCAGTTTAAAGAGAAACTTTAAGAAACCAAAATAAAAGCATTTTAAGAAATTCACTTTAAGCTATGAATGCTTATATCTCCTGGAAGCTTACATTGTAATTGTTTTTCTTGGGAATTTCTAGCCTGTGAAAAAAGGCATGAACCTGATATAACCTGTAAATAATGAGGCAGAAAGATAAGTTAAACAAGGGTCTATATTGGTCATATGTATTAGTTGTCTTTTACCTGTGTGTTTACAAATTCACTGTAGTTCATATGCAGAATGGTGCTTTGAATGTTCACTTGTTTGGCTGAAAATGAAACATGACAAAAATGCTTTTATGGAAAGAGAAGCCTGATTCTTTTTTTTAAATACAAAGGAGCATACTTGTATTCAGAAAAGGAGTTATACAAAAGTTCTCATCAAAATGCACGTGTTAAAAGAAAAAAATCAATAGTTTAAATTTTCTATCTTCCTTGAATAATTTATGGAAATAATTTATGTGAATGAAGTTTTTCCTTTAGCCACGTTAATAATTTTTCCATCTGTACTTGGATTCTTATTCTAGGGTCGACTAATTTTGGAGGACATTCAGTAGAAAGATAAACAAACATCTGTGAGTTGTTTTGGTCCATAAGCATCTGGAGAAGCCCTACACAGTCTTTGGATATTAAAGTATTTGCAATTATTATAGAATGTCAAATTGGCATAAACCAGCTAACTATTCAGCAAGAATAGGGCATTTATAGCATCCCTGACATTGCTAACTAACATGTACAGTAGTTTTAAACAAGACCAGAGAATTCTCTTGCTGTTTTTAGTATTTTTGACTTAAAATGCATTGTATAAATAAACAGCCTTTATTAATTAAGTGTTAAGACAAAGCATGGTTTTATATTCCATGAGCATTTCCTACTGTGAATGCACTTACCTGCACTGGAACTCTGTTTTCAAATGGTCACATCTGTACAATATTGGAGATGACCTCCAGTCATTAAAAAAAATATGGATTTTTGTTTCTAGAGTTAGAAATTTTGGGTTTTCCTCAATAGTCACTTTTTGTTTGCTTTTTTTTTTGTTGAGGGATGTTACGTTCTAGCAGTCTCTGCCAAGCTCATAATGCAGTAACTATTCCCCTCCACAAGTTTACTGTGTGATTCAGGTGATGTCATCACAAAATAGAATGAAATGAGGAAATTGGGAGGAATAGACAAAACATGGTGGAGCCCACCTTCACTATCACACAACTCTGAATGAAGGGTGACAGAATGCAACCTTTTTCTTTTGAGAATAACTTTTAAGTCAAAATTCCCACCATTACTCCATATGTCTGTCACTTTTATGCTATGACTGAGTCATCATATGATCACCTTTTGGTTTGTTTTGGCCCTAACCTTCCTTGGGCTATATATAAAAAGAAAAAAGAACCTAAAATTTTGGTTTGTCTGAGATAAATTCCCCTCAGTATATTATAACTTTTGGGTGGAAATGTTTTCCTTGGCATAAAAGAAAGGTTAGAAGAGAAAGTGGAATGTGAACAAATTGTTTTTTAATACTCACACAAATTTTTAATTCACCCAGAAAACAGATAATTGTTTTCTTAATGTCTCTGGGCTTGATTTTATTGTTTTTACATCATCTCCTTAGCCAGCTACTGTGATTAGTTTTGATGAACAAATGTGCCACTTGAATGAGAGTAAAATAGATGGAGAAACACTTGTTTGGTGAACATCTCTGGAGCAGGGGCTTCCATAACGGGTTTGCAGTTTCTGATTTCGTATATTTCAGTGTAAAACTTATTTTAATGTGTTCCCAATGGAAATATTATGTATTTTCTCCTCACCAATGTTTTTATATTTCCAATTTGAGTTGTGGGATTTCTAAGTAAACTAACTTTCAAGCAGGCTTCCATTTGAAAGATTCAGTTTTACAGTTTCACGGACAATATCACAAGGAAAGGAATGTGATGTAACTTTTTAAAATTCCTACTCTACTTTAGTTCCAGATGTGCTTCAACAATTTGGAAAAATGAGGGCAGTAAAATAAGTTTGCCACCCTCTACATTCATTGTGCCACAATGGGCTTGTGTTTGCTTGGATCACAAGATGGTATTTCTGTTCTGTCACACTACAGTCATCATCCAAGACTGCAAGGTCATACTATGCTTTTTACAACTGCTGAAAATTGCATCCTATAATCAGCTGAAATACCTAGGCTTCTTTAGTTTGGTTTTCCCCTGCCACTACCCCTGTGTTTTCCTGCTTGCCAATGAAGGCCTGAGGATGATAAAGCTGCCAAGATGTGCCCACTAATGGGATTTGTCAGAAGCATCCCTGGAAGAAGCATATGTCTTCCTCTTGTTCTAAAGAAGAAAAATAACAAAAAAAATACTCATTCAAGGATGTCAATAAGTATATCAAGAGAGTTGAATGATTTCACTGTTGCTACTCACTACAGTGGTTTCCAAAAAAATTCAATAATATTTTCATGACTCTGGTAATCTTCACTAGTTTATGTTTTTAGTGGTAAAAGCTCACCATAGACAGAGGATGTTCTATGGCTATAGGCTGAGAAGAGACCTTGGAACATCACATCAAGAAAAAGAACCATAATCCTTATTATGCCTTTAATACTTTATTTGTACCTTAATCCTTATATTTTACCTTTCCTTTGAACCACATATTAATGTCTAGTAGTGTCTTCTACTTAGGTTCAATCTAAACTATTTCAGCTCATGGTCCAATCTTGAATTAAAAAAAGACCAAACCACTTGCTCTTTGGAGATGCTACAGCTTTGACATGAATTTTATAGAGGAAACAGAATGTAATTTGAGTTAAAAAGAAAAAGGCCCTGGAGTTATACATGCTGAGTAGAAAAATCTTTGAATGATACTTGATCCCCAGTTCAGACAAGATGAAAATGTTAAAAATGTAAGTACATGAACTTCATACAATGTGAATTTTTTCAAAACTTGCACCTAAGTGGCTCTCACATAATGCAAGCCAATTGCTAGAAAAAATAATTTAGAAGAAAATAATCCACTCGAGGAATGCAATTTGCCAAGTTCAATGCCTTTCTCGTTGGTTTGACAAATGTATGTAATTCAGTATTTTCTTCCTTAAAAAGAAAAGAAGGAAAAAAGGAAACATTTCCTCTATCTGAGGATAAGCACACAGGTTTCTAGATTCTTCTCTGCCTTCACTGATTTTTTCTTGCTTTTGCTAGGAATGTAATCTTTTCCTTTAAACTTCACAGAAATTTGCAATACTCTAATGATACACGAGAGGGTGCTGACTTACCTCTAAACAAATTCAGTCCCTCCAGTCTTTTGGTAAATGGACTAAAATCTGCACTATACTGGCCTTTTCAGTTTGGAATTTGTATCAACAAGCTACAAAATTATAAAAAAGAAGGGCAGCAAATTGATGTGGAGTACTAAGATCAACATCAGAAAAGCACACAAAGATCAACAAGAAAGGAGAAGGACTGAACAAACTAAATTTGATGTTAAACCAGTAATTCAGATACACAAATAATTCAGATACCACAGTTCACAAATATGTGAAAGGCAGGAATAAAGGGGGATTCTTAGTACTGATGGCATAAGCTGTAGTGATTTGAAGGAAGAAATTATTTAGGCTTGATATTGGGAAACTTTCTCAAAATTGTTCTTTGGTAATGCACTATTTCTTGGAGTTGGGAGATACACACCATCATCTATACAAGATTATATACAATATGCTGGTGCTAAAACTGTCACATTTAGCTTTGGGAAACCCAAGGACTGAGCTGGTTTTAAGCTATTTTCAGTGTTTCTATCTGCAGCTTTCAGGCTTAAAGTCATAAGATGGCACTAATTTCTCCCTTACATTTTTCTGGGAGAGAACTCAAGAGCATATTTCACTCCCAGGGTGCTTTCAACAGCGTGAGATTTTATTGTAAGTCAGAACCATATTAATCATGCTGTGGGGGTCCCCACTAACTCCGAAGGTTTGTACCATCATTGCCAACCTCAACTTCATTTCACAGTCATCACTTAGCTCAGTCACAAGGTGATGCTTCTGCCCTATAAGGTAGCATCATGTCTATTTATTGCTTTGTAATACAAAGGAAGTCTGTTGCAGACAAATGCTTATTCTGTTAGACATAACACCTGATACTTGCCAGGCAACATTTTCTACAATTGTGCCAATTAAAATGTGAAATTGCTACCACTTCTTTTTGAACTCTCATGTTCTGCCAGACAGGAAGGAATGCCATAACTCATCAAAGTGTTGGACTGTCAGCTTATCTATGATAGTTCTAATTTTTTTTTCTCTAGAATTTAACCTGCTCCTGACCTGAGGAAATGCGATTTGATAGTTCTCTCCCTCTGTGGTCTCTGTGTCAGAAGTGCCAACATAGAATAGTTTGGGTTGGAAGGGACCTTAAAGATCATCAAGTTCCAACCCCCCTGCCATAGGCAGGGACACCTCTAGGGACATTAGGTTGGTCAATTGCTAAGTCCAGCCTGGCCTTAAACACCTCCAGAGAGGGGGCATCCACAACCTCTCTGGGAATCCTCTTCCAGTGTTTCACTACCCTCACAGGAAAGAACTTCTTTCTTATATCTAGCCTGAATCTACCAATCTCTTCCAATTTACATCTGTTATTTCTAGTCCTTCCATCACATATCCTATTAAAACCCCTACTACAGCCTTACTGGAGCCCCCTTCAGGTATTGATAAACTATTATGATGTCCCCTCTGAGCCTTCTCTTCTCCAGGCTGAACAACCCCAACTCCTTCAGCCTGTCTTCATAAGGCAGTTGCTCCAGCCCTTTGATCATCTTGGTGGCCTCCTCTGGACCTGCTCCAACAGCTCAATGTCCTTCTTATGTTGAGGGCTCCAGAACTGGACACAATACTCCAGATGGGGCCTTACCACAGCCCAGTAGAGTAGGGGCAAAATCACCTCTCTTGACTATCTTGCAATAGTCTGAACCTAGGCACTTAGTCTAGCTGTGCTGTGCTGCTAAAGCCCACAGGAGACCAAAGGTGCTGCGAGAACCCATTTTATTTCTGGTCCTCTTGGAGAATCACCACATGCTGTTGGTATTTTGTCCTACCCAATGTTGTGCCTCTCAAGGAAAAACACACCCCTTATTTCCCACCAGGTTGCCCACCGTAACAAGATCAAGGGCTGTCTGTCTCTGTGCAGAGGCAACTGGAGAAACAACACAAAAGAGAAGAGGAAATCAGTCCCACTAGACATTCCCACGGGCTTTTTCTGGCCCCTGCCTTAACTTAGCAGACATTTTAACACATTAGATATCCTTGCCCAGATCAGTGTTGAGCCAAACAGTAGCTGACTTTGGAGATGGTCTAAGTACATCTGTGTCTTTATGTGTTTGGCTGTGCAGAATATGGTGAAAAAACATTCCAGCCATGTCTAGCTCCTCTGAACTCAACTGATTTGAAACAGGCAGGAAAGAGGTCTGACAGTCACAGTGGGAGATGATGGGCAAAGCTTTGTGCAATGGGAATAAGGAAGAGGTGGGACATTTGGGATTATGGAGCCTACTCTTAACTATATTTTTGTCCTTTATTTGAAGACAGGACTCAGTGTGGGAGCAATACAGGTCACTGTGAGTTAGTTGTTGTGTTAGCAGTTACCTGTAATAAGGGATCATTATAAATTGGGGATGGTGCAGAGCAGGGTCAGGACAGCCTAGCTGGGAGACAGAGGGAGGGAGTAAAGGAGGAAGAAGAAAAGCACCCAGGAGCTTTAAGGCATGTTTCCAATGTAAACAAACTCATTCCAGTCTTGCTCAGCTTTTCTCCTCCAGATGCCCCCTCTCTGGAGGTGTTTAAGACCAGGCTGGACAAGGCACTGAGCAGCCTGATGTAGTGGGAGGTGTCCCTGCCTATGGCGGGGGGGGTGTACCTTGATGATATTTAAGGTCCCTTCCAACCTGGATTGTTCTGTGATTCTATGTTCATGCATCTTCTCCTTTCTACTGCTGCCCATGCAGCATTGGTAGTGGATTGATCCTGGAAGGTGTAAAAGTAAGAGAGACTGTGAAATACCTGAAAGAGAGCTAATCTACTGTTTTGAGCTTTGATGTCATTATCCTTGGAATAGATAATGCAGACCTGGATTAATTTATTTCCTTCTTCCCCTGTGAGCTCTGAAATGGGTATTTCCATCTTTCTATGTATTTATTTCCTCTCCTATTAGAATCTCTGCAGTGCTGAGCAATGGCTAACAGGGCTTTTACAATCCATGTAGCTTTTCTAATTGAGGAATAAGTAGATACAGGGGTAATAAGCAGGGCAAACAACCTTCACAACTTTGAGCACTTGCAGTTTACACAGGCATAGTGCAGTTACTGTCGCTTCTGACAGCATTTCATAGCTTGCTAAGGAAGTTTCTACTGGGGGTAAAAATAACACAGCCTAATAATGTCACAGCAACATAAGTTAAATCTTTGCTGGAGAATAAAACGTGAACTATATAGCTTGTGTGTGTGTGTATGAAATTACCAAGTTTGCAGATTATTAGCGTGGATGTAAAAAAGCATCTAGCACAGCATGTGGCAAATACATCAGTGCTGTATTCCAGAAAGCATCATTTTCCCAAGCTGTAGGTCTTGCTGGCATGTGTGGTAGTAAGGTTAGTTCTGCCAATTGTCTGCTTCCTCCATATCCTTTGGTTTTGGTGTGAGCTTAAAGCAATATGCTTAATAGCCCTAGTGTAGTTCTGAAAAACCTCAACATAATCTGTCTGCATGGAAAGTCACATATCAGTGGCATTTGGCTGGCACAGTGGGCTTGGAGAAAAATGGCAAGGGGAACAGTTGGCACTGAGCTTAGAGAAAAAAAATGCATCCCAAAGTGTGAGTATGTATGCAGCACACTTAAGTTTTATTTGCTCATATATCACCCTGTCAGGGTTTTCAATAGGTCTTGTGGAAAATGTAAATGAAATATAAAGCAACTTTTACATACAGTAAGGATTTTTTTTGCTTCAACCTGACTGGTGTTCTCACAACTTAAGCCATATGCAATATGCAGGTAGAGGAGTATATTGTACTCCTAGAGAATTACGTTGGCCTGGGAAGTAATTTCTTTTTTAAAGATCCCATCCACTCATATGTGGATCATATACAGTCTATGATAATGTGGTAATGATTTTAGGAAAAAATACACTTTTGAGAATTTATAGGAAATACAACAATTCTTAGTAGGGGTTAACTGTGAATCCTGAGGATAACAAAGTTCATCATGTCCCTGCCTATGGCAGAGGGGTTGGAACTAGATGATCCTTAAGGCCCCTTCCAACCCAAACTCTTCTATGATTCTATATTTTGCAGGACACATATGAGGCATGGTGTCTGTATGCGTATGCTGAATAACTGATATCCTGCCATAGATTCACACTGAAATGGTAGATCTATATCTTCCCTTGCTCATGTAGATGTTGATGCCCTGGATGCAGGTTTAGAGGAAAACTGCTGTGTATTTCCAGTTCAACTCCAATTGGAAAATAGAAAGGCTTCACACCTATCCTTCACACCATAAATCACACACAGTGAATAATAATAATTATAATAACGCTAGACGTGGGTTGCTGTCCCCTTTTTGCACAATGGATAAAAGAGCAGCCTTTAGGGGTTCAGGAATGAGAAGCTCAATCTCACTGGTGCACTGAAATGAACAGCTTTTGACAGCCTTTGTAAGAATGTGTGGATGAGGCAGAAAGTCATCTCTGTGCCATCATGTGGATATCTCTTTGGAGTTGTTGCATGGTGATGCCCTGGTGTTTCTCCTCCCATAACACTCAGAATGATTTTCCTATGGCTGGTGATCGTTGTGACACTTCAGCAGTGAAACCTGTTCCATGGATCTGGCTCTGTAGAATGGGCCAAGGGGTTACCCTGTAATTATTTTTCATTTGTTCAAAATTTTAATGCACCACTATTGAGCTCTCATTTTTTTGGTTTTTTGTTTCTTGTGGGGGTTCAATCATAGAATCATAGAATGGTTTGGGTTGGAAGGGACCTTCAAGATCATGTTTCATCTGTGTTCCAAAACATCAGTCTATGTTTCAAACTATTATTAAACAAGGCTGGAGCACATCTCCTACAAAGACAGGCTGAGAGAGTGGGGATGTTGAGCCTGGAGAGGAAAAGGCTCCAAGGACACCTCATAGCTGCTTGAAGGACAGCACCTGAAGGGGCTACAGAAAAGCTGGGGAGGGACTGCATGGCAGGGCACATAGTGATAGCATAAGGGGCAGTGGTTTTAAACCAGAGCAGGGCAGGCTTAGGTTAGACATTAGGAAGAAGTTCTTCACCATGAGGGTGGTGAGACATTGGAAAAGGTTGCCCAGAGAGGTGGTGGAGGCTCCATCCCTGGTGACACTCAAGGCCAGGCTTGATGAGACTCTGAGCAACCTGATCAAGTACATGATGACCCTGCTCATCATGTGGATGGACTAGATGACCTTTGAAGATCCCTTCCAACTCTATGATTCCCTTAAAACTCTTACATCAATTGTTGTTAATGGAGTTACGAATATTGTCACTTAAGACAGAGCAAATGTCACAAACATATTTTGCACTGTAGATAAAATACAAGCACATTGAAAGCTTTCCCCTTGTTTGCAAAACATAATTCATGCACTATTTCTTGAGGAAGATATAAATCAGAAAATTGTCTCCCTACAGTGTACTGTTGAGGTAACTGCATATTTTCCATATTGATTGTTAATAGGCTGACAGAATGTTTAAGGGGACAACAAAAGGGTTGGAGGGAAGGGAATAGCTCTGGCTATGCCTGTCAGAACTGTTAATGGAGTAATAGTTTTTGTTAAGCAATAAACTGGAATCCCTGCTGTGCTTCATTTTGTTTCCAAAATTCATAAATGCAGCCCATTTCCAGAAAATTAATTAGCTTGTGAGCAAACTGAAAAGAACAGAAGTTTATGTAGAGTGCTCTGGAGCTGCCTTGTGATTTGCTAGTTGATCTTCTATTTCACTTGAATTCATGGCATATTGCTGCATAGATCATGTCTAATAAGATACTGGGTACACTAGCTGTGTATTTTTCTCCAACTTCATGTAGTGTTCAATTCACATCCTTTATATCCCAAGGCAATGAGAACTGTGACTATTCAGGGAGTGCAGACTCTTACATTTTCCTTTTAAACAGCAATAAGCAGATTGTGAAGGGCCACATGAACAAGCCAGGGGTCTTGTACTCACGCACTCAAAATACAACCAAGCAGGGTAGAGGTGATTTGTGAGCACAACCATCTGAACCACAGCTTCTTTCTGAAGCTTTTTTGGGCAGAGGTGCCTGGAATATAACCATTTGCTGCCAAGAGTTATTTTTAAAGCACTGCAACAAGTTCATTTTACACTGAAGTGAGAGAAACAATTCCTTTGAAAGTCAAACAGGGGTGAAACACCTCTGGCCACCCTCACAATCCCTACACACGTCCCTGGGTTTAGTGGTTTTATACATGATGCATGTATGTGTTTTACCACATAGCTTATAAATAATCAAACTTCTGGCAATCAGGTTGTTATAATCAGGTAACAAATACAACAGTAGGAGTTATTTTTGAATTGTTTTCTGTAAACCTGGTATTACCTGGTATTGGTTTTGGCAATACCAAATAGAATCATAGAATGGTTTGGATTGGAAGGGACCGTAAAGATCATCTATTTCCACCCCCCCTTCCATCCTGCACTAGATGAAGTTCATCAGAGTCTCATCCAGCCTGGCCTTGAGTGTCTTCCGGGATGGGGTCTCCACCATCTTGCTGGACAACCTGTTCCAGCATTCATCACCACTATTGAGAAAAGACAAAGCCCTTAGTTTCCCCCTCAGTTTGCTCTAGACAGGTTCCATAAACCCTTCTTTTCCCCCATCTCCTGCCTCTGCCCCACACCAACACTTTTCCAGCCCATTTTTCCCCAAATCCCCCACACCTGGGCTCCACTGGAGACTCCTCCTCTCCAAATCAGCTCCCTCTGCCCCTTCTCCTATTTAACAGCAGTGGGGAAGAGCAGCAGCTACCATTTGCCCCCGCGTGGGGCCTGAGGGATGCTCCTCTTGGTGTCTCTGCTGCAGGACATCACTGGTGAGTTGCATTTTCCAAGGGGCCATGGTGGGAGGAGAAAGGCTGGGGGGCCTACTGGCCCCCCAGCCTGGTTAGGCAGGGGGAGGAATGGGTGGGGAAGAGGGTGATGACCTTGTGTTTCTGTTTCTTTCCTTAAAACTCTGTGGGGTTCACTTGAGGTCAGATGAACGTTTAGCAGGAAAGCAGGAGCTTTGTTTTTGCTTTGTGTTTCAGCTCAAGGTACTGTTGGTGCAGTTTGCATGAGTCCAGCCCTGAGGATGTGGTTTAGCTCAGGGATGGGAAAGCAGCAGCTCCATGGGACAACCAGCCCTCATTGTGCTCCATCTCTTGTCTCCGAGCTGAAGCACCAGGAAAAGCCCAAGTCTCCAGAGGTCGAAGTCCTTTAAAATCCCTGTTTCATCTTCAAAGCAAAATGCTTCTTTAGCTTGTAAACTTATTTTTAAAAAGACAACACATAGTGTTAAATGGTAATATCCATGTACATCATAGAATAGTTTGGGTTGGAAGTGATCTCAAAGATTGTCAAGTTCCACCCCCCTGCCATTGGCAGGGACACCTCCCACTAGATCAGGCTGCTCAGTGCCTTGTCCACCCTTGCTTTAAATACCTCCAGAGATGGGGCATCCACAACCTCTCTGGGCAACCTCTTCCAGTATTTCACAATCCTCACTGTAAAGAATTTCTTTCTTATATCTAGCCTGAATCTCCCCTCTTCCAATTTACATTCATTATTTCTAGTCCTTCTACCACATATCCTATTAAAAATCCCTATTCCATCCATTCTGTGGCCTCCTTCAGGTATTGAGAAGCTACTCTGAGGTCCCCCCTGAGCCTTCTCTTCTCCAGGCTGAACAACCTCAACTCCATCCTCTCTTGGGGGTCTCAGTGATGATTCATTATGCTACTCTGGCATAACTATTTGTGTGACATCCAGCTTGGATATTTTTAATAGCTATGTTTCCCAGTGAGTTTTCCAGTAAAAATTATGTGCAAACTTGGAGGAGAAAGTCAGCACCTATTTGTCCTCCATTGAGGGAAAAGCACCAGCTGGATGCTGGGGTTTTTCAGTCATTGGAGAAGACCTGCGGGTTGGTGACATTAAAAATCCACATATGTGCTACCTGGTCATATCAGACACTCAAGAATCCACTACTCCATCAAGGCTATTTTTCCTTGAGAAGCTTGGGATGTTTAATTAGCTGTGAACTCTCTCTGAACTTTCTCTTGAGCTCAGAGCTATATTGTGTAGCCTTCCCAGTGTCTAATAAGGGTGAAATTGCACAGCAGCACTAATCTAATTCAGGTAAAAACAAACAAAGCAGGAGATAGCAGCCTGCTGCAAACCAGCCTCTTATTAGTTCCTCTACAAAAAGAGCTGCTTGTTCATTTAACTTAAAATAATCCATTTTTGTCTAGCACTTAATTTAAAAGCAAGCAGCAAATCATTTGTGGTATTGATCTGCTTCCCTGCTTAGGTGTACGAGTTCTGTGCTTGGATTTATGAGGTTTTTCAGCAACAGGGCTCGTTCTCAGTGAAAATGAGTGAGTTTTCCAAGGTGATTTTTTTTTTTTTTTAAAAAGTCATGATCATTGAAAAGATGTGGGATTTTTTTGCGTTATTCCCACTTACCAGACAGAAAAGGGAAAATAAACGCCATATGTTTTAATTGAAGTCATGTATTCTTATTCAGAGGATAGTAAAACAGCTATCCTGTCTGCTTTCATATTTTTCTTCCTAGGAGAACAAGTGGAGCTGAGAAAGCCAGGATGTCACATGGCAATGTTTTGCCTGAGATCTAGTCACTCTGGAATTCAGTGGGTTTAATACAGTAACAATTTCTCTCCTATTTTCCAGGGGGCTGAGGTGGCATCATTTTAATAGATAGAACTGGATTTTCATAGAATCATACAATTGGAAGGGACCTTCAGAGGTCATCCAGACCAACTGCCCTCAAATGAGCAAGGTCATCCTTACTCCATCAGGTTGCTCAGAACCTCATCAAGTCTGGCATTGAATGTCTTCAGGGTTGGGGCCTCCACCACCTTCCTGGGTAACATCTTCTAGTGTCCCACCACCCTCCAGGTGAAGAGGTTCTTCCTAATGTCTAACCTAAACCTGCCCTGCTCTAGTTTAAAACCACTGCCCCTTGTGCTATCACCATGTGCCCTGCCATGCAGTCCCTCCCCAGCTTTTCTGTATCCCCTTCATGTGCTTGTAGGTAGCTATGAGGTGTCCTTGGAGCCTTCCCTTCTCCAGGCTGATAATCCCCAACTCTGTCTTTGTTGGAGAGGTGCTCCTGATTGTCCTCATGGCACTCACCTGGACCCTATCCAACAAGTCCATGTCCTTCTTGTGCTGAGGGCTCCAGAGCTGGATATAGTACTTCAGGTGGTGTCTCATGAGAGCAGAGGTTTTCTTCTGAGGATGTCCATATAGTATTAATTCATCCATTTGTTTTCAGAGGCAAAGGAAAATTGTTTTCTTGCTTCTACATGCTTGAAATCAGGGTAGGATCAAATTGAAGTGGCATACCTGAGAAATCAAAACATACTATTAAAATAAGTAGCATTTATGGACTAGCTTTTATATCAAATAATATAATACATTTTTCCAATCCATGGGCCTCTCTCTATAAAGCACAAAAAGTGATATTTTTAAAATCTGAATCACAGAATATCCAAGGACTGGAAGGGACCTCAAGAGAACATCTAGTCCAATCCCCCTGTCAGAGCAGGGACCTAGACCAGGTCACATATGAAGGCATCCAGGCAGGTTTTGAATGTCTCCAGAGAAGGAGATACTGCACCCTGTCTGGGCAGCCTGTGTCACTGTTCTGTCACCCTCACTGTGAAAAAGTTTTTTTTCTTATATTTCTGTGGGACGTCCTGTGTCCCAGCTTGCACCCATTGCCCCAAGTTCTATCACTGATTCTGTCACTTCCAGTGTGAAAGAGTATTTTTTCTTATGTTTCTGTGGGACCTCCTGTGTTCCAGCTTGTACCCTTCACCCCTTCTCCTACCCTTTGCAATCACTGTTCACTTAACCCCATGAAATTTTCCAATTTTCACTCCAAAACTAGTATGAAAGCAGCTGAAACCTCCCCAGAACCCTTCAGACACAACTTAATATTAATCTGCAACCTGGTGCAAGTCTGAACCTCCTGTGTTCTAGCTTGCATCGTTTGCCCCTTCACCTATCCTTTGCAATCACTGTTCATTTAACTCCATGAAATTTCCAGTTTTCACTACAGAACTAGTGTGAAAGTAGCTGAAACATCCCCAGGACCCTGTGGACAATACAAAGTATGAAACTGCAACTCGGTGCAAGTCAGAACACAGCTTGCAAAGTTCAAAACGGAGAGGGACAGCACTTCCTTGTGGCTGTGGCAGAGAATACGGGGTTGAAAGCAGCTGAAACCTCCCAGAACCCTTCAGGCACCACATAGGATAAATCTGCAACCTGGTGCAAGTCAGAACCTCCTGTGTTCCGTCTTGCACCCATTGCCCCTTCTACCCTTTGCAATCACTGCTCATTTAACCCCATGAAATTTCCAATTTTCACTACAGAACTAGCGTGAAAGCAGCTGAAACCTCCCCAGAACCCTTCAGACAACACAAAGTATGAATCTGAAGCCTGGTGCAAATCTGAACACAGCTTGCAAAGCTCAAAATGGAGAGGGACAGCACTTCTTGTAGCTGTGGCAGAGAATACAGGGTTGAAAGGAGCTGAAACTTCCCCAGAACCCTTTGGACAACATAAAGTATGAAACTGCAACTTGATGCAAGTCAGAACACAGCTTGTAAAGTTCAAAATGGAGAGGGAGAGCACTTCCTTGTGGCTGTGGCAGAGAATACAGAGTGTGAAAGCAAAAGGCACCCTCTGAGTGATGAACTGCTGAGTAAGAGCGATGCTGGGATCACAGTAGGTGCCTTATGACTATCAGCAGGCAGTACAGGGAATGGAAATGCTCCCTGAAAAAAATGCATTCCATCAGGGGAAATTGCCCCACCTGTAGCTCATTAAAGGGATTAAACCCTGATACAAAGTGACAGTCAGCAATATTTGCTTAGGCACAAAGCTCTCCCTCTTCGTAGCTTTTGGCATATCCAGCTGCCTTTAACAATATGGATCGGAGACGGCGAGAGTAGCTTTAATGTTAAATTAGGCAGGGTGAAGAGCTTGCCAAGGCCAGGCAGAAACAAAGTGTTCCTTTCTGCAAAGCTGGCACATGGGGCCAGTTACATTTCAGTAGCACCCATGTGGTAGGTACTTCATTTCCCTCATCCACAGCATTGCATTGTTCCAGGTATCAGGCATCATTTTGTCACCAGGGCAGCACGTTACAACAGTGGGAGGGTGATTGTGCTCTCTCTGGGGCTGAGCAAACCATGTAAACACCCCATTACTCCTCAGGAAGCATTCCTCTGCTCTTGCTGGCTCTGTGGGGTTTGGAGCAAAAGGGAAAACCAAAAGCTCAGCCCTTTGTTTAGAAGAAAATCACACTGCAGAAAGCTGAGGTCTGTTCTGAAGTCTAAACAAGAGATAAAGGCTCAAGCCCTCAGCTGGTAAAAATTAGTGCTGCTACTGTGAACTTCTGGAGCTGCTGCTGCACTTTAGTTTATTGTAAGACTGCTGGAGTGTGGTCTGCAGCATGGAACTGATTTCATTGCTGAGTCCTTCCAGCCTTGTGCGGGGGAACTGAAGCTGGGGAGGCAGCTCACACTCCAGTGCTTGCTAAATATGGATGGTGGTCTGGATTTAGGTTTGGAAAAATATATATCAGAGGTTACTGTAATAGTTGCAACACTGCTGTTTTAAAATGAGATGAATGGCAGCTTATCTCCCTTTTTGTATTTGGAGGCTTAGGACTGTATTTATGGATGTTAGAAGGCAGAGCTTGGGCCAGTGTATACTGGGGAATTATTTGTATATCCCTGTATAACAGCATTGTGTCCAACATGCAGAGATGTGTTTGCTATTAGTTTTAAGAACCTTCCTTTCCAAATGCAGCTGTTGTGTGGTATTCCCTTGTTTCTGTTACTACCACCCCAATGCTGTAGAGCCATAGAATAGTTTGGGTTGGAAGGGACCTTAAAGGTCATCTAGTTCCAACCCCCCTACCATAGGCAGAGACACCTCCCACTAGATCATATTGGTCAGTTGCTAAGTCCAGCTTGGCCTTAAATACTTCCAGAGAGGGGGCATCCACATCCTTTCTGGGCAACCTGTTCCAGTGTTTCACTACTCTCACCTTAAACAACTTCTTTCTTAAATCTAGCATAAAACTCTGCTCGCACTGGCAAAATAATATGGTACTAAACCATACAAAAAACCCAGAACACACAATTTCTCATTTTCTCATTTTCATTTTCAGAACTTAGTCTGATGTCTAGGTTTAGTGGGTTAGGAAGAAATTTTCTGTCCAGGTTACCTCAATACTACTCACTTGCACCCCTTTTTCCACAGTGGTTGGTGTAAGAACCATGAGTCAGAGCAGACAGAGCAGCCATGGGTTGTATTTCTCCCCAGGGTACCGAGTGCTTATATCTTTGGGGGCATTCCAGCCCTGTGATACTTAAGGTAATCTGTGTTTGAGAACTGTTGTTTGTAGTGTTTAAGAGAAATCAACAATAAACTCTGTGCCATTCTGCAAATTCAGAACATGATACACTAATATATGTAGTGATAAAACTTGAAGTAAATAAGGTAGTGTAAAATGCTGGAAAAGTTTGCTCCTGCCACAGCTTAGTGAGATCCTAATGAATAAGAATTAAACAGGGAAGACTGAGTGCTGTAGAAAGAACAGACAACTGATACATTCAAAAATTTGATCAGAAAAGCAGAATATATTACTTGCCAGGGGTAGATAAGTGAATAAAGCTGTACCAAATCTTTGCAAAACTGATTTGTGATGATTGTCCCAGCACTGAAAGTAAATGGGCCATATAGCTAGATAAGGCACCAGTGTCTGTCATCACTTACAAGCAGAATAAGGCCATGGATAATGGACCATAATGCAATCTAAGTAGCTCTGCTATGAAACCAGAGTAATTCCATTTAGATCAGAGGATTCGGTTTGTGTGGTATAGACTTATGAATATAATAAGTCTTTGTCATGACAGATTAGACTGCCAATGGATTGCATCCCTCTGGGCTTTTCCAGAAATGCCAGCCTCAGTTACATGTTTTGTTTCAGCCTGTGCCCTGTGATGTGTATTAGATTTGAGATATATATGAGCCACTAAAGACAGAACTGAAATCCCTAAAATCCAGTATAGTCTCAGAGATCATAACACAAGCTGCAAACAGAAATAATTGCACCATTATCTTTGAGAATATAGGCTATCATAAGTAGCTCTTTAAACTAGTAGGAAATAGTCATGGAAGGCTGAAGGAGCTGGGAAATATTTTCTCCATTGCAGGAGAATGACTATAGACACCCAAGGAAACCAGGATCTGTCTTGTACTATATAATGTGCAGGGGAGTAGTGATTCCACCCATTCATTCTTACATGTGGGAAGCAAGTAGGAAACAGAAAATTTCCTTCTTGATCCACTAGAAATATTTTATTCCATATCATAAAGGAGTTAAAAGCATTAAGGCTTGTCTTCCTTTACTTTGCTTTATTTTGTTTTAATAACAGTTAAACATGAAGACAGGATTTATCTCCTTTTGTGTGTGTGCAGTCCCATGCAGTCAAATATGAAATTAATAAATTCCTCCTCCTAAGCTTGAATATTCCTGCAGGAGTGATGGCTGTTGCCATCAAAGATGACATCTTCTGTCAAGCTCACATCACCCCTATCTGAAAATCTTTGCTGCTTTTTCAGTCCAGTGATTAACCTCAGAAGAAACTTTCCTCTTTGTCATCTCCTCATTTAGAAGGTGGTACTCAGAAATAGTATTGAGAATATTTTTTGTTTAAAATATCCTGAGTAATATTGTCAAGCATGACATAGACCGACAGAAGTTTTTGCATTGCTTGTTCTGCAAGATGTTTTGAGGAATTTTAAATGACTTCAGGACAAGTGTGACTTAAAGTTACCTCCACAGTTCTGGTGCTGAGTAGAGCAGGGATCTTTGTGGATTTTTCTTTGGCTTCCTTTCAATCCACATGACAGGGACATCTTCCTAGAGGCTAGAAACTGAGGTCAGGCTAGGGGAGGTTGGCATCAGGAGGTGAGGAGCAGGCATTTAGACCCATCATACTTCCTATAAGGGAGCTGAGATGTGTCTAGAGTTCATACTCAGAATTAGAGCCTAAAAATTTTTCTCAAGGCTCCTTCAGTTCATGTTCAACCCTGATTATTCCACTCCAAGTGTGTAGACAGAGACATAATGAAATGTAATCTGACATTTTTCAGCAGTGCCTTTCTTTGGAGTGTCAAATCAAGTCATGGTTTTAAGTTTTTAAGTATAGGGAAACCACTAATGCCCATATTCATGTTTATCATTGCCATTGTCCAAAGGTTTTTTATCTGTGGAAAATATATGGAGGGGGGGAGAAAAGTCTTGAGGGACCTAGGGTTTGCACAGAAAAGAGGCCAGATTGATTTATTTAGCTATGGCATGTTGGATTATTGACTAGAAACTTGATAGTAGTGCAAGAACATAATAATATCTTTTAAACTTGTTTCTATTCCATGTTGTTTAACTCCGTAGAGATTCAGGAAACATTCACTGTGACCCACAAGTGTAGTTAGTTCTCAGCTTGTAATGAGTATGTGAAAAAAAGAAAAGCATTTGTTTCTGTTGCCAAAAGTCACTTGCATTCATGGGATGTAGAACTGAACTTTTCCTATTTTCTTTTCTGTCCAAAAAAGGGTTGGATCAAACTTATATCTGGTGTAACAGTGCTGATTTCAGTTCCTTCAGCAATGAATAAGACCCATAGCTTATTTTTAGGTCAGATAATGATGCCAGTAAAACAATACTGATAACTGTAAATTTGTCTCACATTAATAGATTAAATGTGGGTAGATGCAAACAGATGGCGTTGGTTGCTTTGTCACTTCCTGGCAGAGCTGGCCTCATTAAAATAGCAATTTTGCTGAAGCTTTTGTGTCTGGGATTGAAGTTGCCAAAACTTTGAAATGGGCAGAGTTTCAAAGTGATAGTTGGGATGATTTCCAAACGTATCTGGCATAGTAGAGTGCTCCACATTAGACTTGTAAAGCTGGATGTTTCTGAGAGTAAAAGAGATCTTTCATTTACCCAATAGGCACTTTTATCATTTCATATGTCACTTCTTGTACTTGTAAGAATGTTTCCTTCCCTCCAAAGAAAACAGCCAGTGGGATGCAAGGAAGAATTATCAGTAAGCAGTGTGCTAGATGGCTGTGATACTACTGATGCTCTGAGCTCTGTCACAAACAACAAGCTAAAAATATTCTTACAAATAAAAATTCACAAAGAGACTAAGTGCAACTTTTGCTGCTAGGAAAGAATGCAGAGAGATGACAATTACCAGCTTTTATTCAAACTGCAGTTTGCTTTATTTGCAACTGGTGGGAAGAGCATCTCTCTTCTTGGGTGGAATTCATGGGTATTTGCAGAAGCATTGTTGTTTGCTGCCTAAATGAAGGGTGGCTTTTGGCACTGCACTGGCACTCCTTTAGTGCCTTAAGCAACTTGAGCAAATTATTTAAGCTAGTTTCTTCACTGTCAAGGTGATTTGCTGTTTTATGGGGAGGCAGCATTATTCTGGAGCTGGGGGATATAAAATTGTCTGAGGATTAATTGCACCAGGATGCCAAGAAAGTAAAACTAGTTGCTAGTGGCTGTAAAATGGACAGCTATAAGGGCAGAGGACAATAAAAGTGGTCTGGCACTTGAGACTGGAGGCTGGAGCTTGAAGATGTTATATTAGCAGAAAATATTTTTGTCTACCTGTAATTTTGAGAAAGGTAAAAAAAATGGCTGGGTTACTTTTTTGCTGACAATGAGAAAGAAGATTAAGGCCCTGGATGTGATGGGAGGAGGTGCAGAGTGAAAACTTTGATAAATCTGTTGATTGGAAAACTAATTTGACATTTGGAGAAATTTTTTTATAGACCTCAAATATATAGCAAACATACGTGGTCTGGGCTCCAAGAATATTGCAAACAGGCCACATGGAGAACCCTGAAGTCTGATATATACAGTATCTGGCTTTAGGAAAGAGATTATACTTGCACATGTGCTTGCTCTACTGTAGTTCATGACATATGAGAAACAGAGTTTTAATGGGTTCACAGATTATTTATTAGAGGAGCAGAACACCGTAAATTTGATAGCCAGATCCTACTAATTTAGCAAAATATGTGAGAAACACATTGATGTATTTGTATTGCATTCACTTGTGTGGAATAGTTTAATTTGTATTTATGGGAAATTTCCATTCAAAGGGAAATCAAGCAACAGTATGTGTTTCTGTGCAGACATGTTAAAGATCTTACAGAAACATGCACAACTGTAATACAAAATACTAGTATCTCCAGTGGAAAAACAAAGTTCTAGTTTACTTACAGATTCCAAACTATTTTAAAATAGTCTACCTTTCTACAAATTCACAGAAAAGTATTGTCTCAATAATAAAAAGTAGAAACTAATAAAATCTAAGGAGAATTTATTCCGGTGTCATAATATTCAACAGCCACTAAAAGCCCGTGGTGAGAATCATGCTGATGTGTGGTCAACAGCCAAGCTGCTTCCAGATTTCAAGAAGGAAACTGAAGTGGTTTTTTGTTAATTTAAATCAAAAGTCTGACCCTAGCAGAGATGCAACTCTGAATGATGTTACTCCAGCTGACTGTCACCTCAAGGGGCAGATCCTCTTTTGAGAAAGTAAAGGGTTACAGGATGTAAATGACCCACTCATCTTCCCATTGAATTATCTTGAAAGCTATGTGCTGAATGAAAACCACAAAGAAACTGTTTGAAGGGTTCTAAGAGGTCATAGATGAGATATGATTATTTTGCTCCAAACAATATGATAGTACTAGCAATTAGGGACCTCACCTGCTTCAGGGAAAGAAGGACCAGGAGCATTTTTGAAAGATCACTGGAAATAGTAAGCCCTGTCACAAAATTTGGAGACCTGAAGCACTTACTAAAGCCGAAATCCCTCAGCCTGAAGCTGCTGCCATAGTAGCCAGCTACCCTTTATGTACTTCTGTATAAGCACAAAGGTCTGGATGTATATTTGCTTATTTCTGAAGGACATTTTATGTTATGGGTCTTGAACAATTTATTTTATATGAAAATATGAATTGAGAATTAGGAGAAAGAAAGATTTTGTTCTGCAAATATCTACAGATAAAAAAAAAAACAGGAAGAAGAGAAAGAGAAGCTGAAAGACCATTTTCAGTGCTCCCTCAGACCTCAAAAGCCCCTCCGTGTAGGAATGCTGTGCTTCTTTTGGCACTTGACAGCAAACATTCCTTGATCTTTCTGGTGTTTTGTTAAGCTGCTATTTTAGATGTATAGTATTCCTGGAAAAAGGAATTTTTCTAGAAAATACAGTGGTTCTTTTGACACATAGCTGTGGTTACCACCAGCTAATGCACACTGGACTGGTTTTTGAAAAGATTGACTGAGTTTAGAATAAGCTCCCGAGTTGGTTCTGCTTAAAACCAGAGAATTTATCAGTCTGTGCAAGTGGATTGCACAGGTAAACTCTTCCTTACCTCATTTTTATCTCTAAAAAAGCCATATGTCAGCCTATGGCTAGTAGATTATACAGGTTTATCTCAGTGTCTCTCTGCCAGAAGTACCATTTGGGAACAGAAGGAAAAGAAAATCAGAGAATCATAAAGTAGTTTGGTTTGGAAGGGACCTTGAAGATCATCTAGTTCCAACCTCCCTGCCATAGGCAGGGACACCTCCATGGACATCAGTTTGGTCAATTGCTAAGTCCAGCCTGGCCTTAAACACCTCCAGAGAGGGAGCATCCACAACCTCTCTGGGCAACTTCTTCCAGTGTTTCACTACCCTCATCACAAAGAATTTCTTTCTTGTATCTAGCCTGAATCTCTCCTCTTCCAATTTACATCCATTATTTCCAGTCCTCCCATTACATATCTTATTAAAAAGTCCTACCCCTGCCTTTCTGTAGCCCCCTTCAGGTATTGATGAACTACTACGAGGTCCCCCCTGACCCTTCTCTTCACCAAGCTGAAAAACCCCAACTCCTTCAGCCTGTCTTCATGAGGCAGTTGCTCCAGCGCTTTGATCATCTTGGTGGACTCCTCTGGACCTGCTCCAACAGCTCAATGTCCTTCTTATGTTGAGGACTCCAGAACTGGACACAATACTCCAGATAGGGCCTCACCAGAGCCCATCAGCAGCATTTCAGGGCCATTAAAAGACAGCCACATAAGAGATGAGTTGTGTCTCCACCTTCCTTTGACCAGGCATAACCATGGCTTGCCAAACAAGCACAAGTAAAGCATTGTAGTCTGCCCGAAATAAAAACAAAATAGAGCTCTCGGTGGAAAAATGAGACTCAGAAACAGCCGGCAACTGTATAAAAGCTTTAATCCATTACTCTTCTGCTGTGACAGGGTTCCAGGTCAAAGAAACAGGTGGGATATTGGTTGTTTGGAAATGCCATCCCCTCCGTGACTTGTTGGTTTCTGCTGAACTCCACTCCACCCAGCTCAGCTTTGTAATCACAACAGCCAGATTGCTGCAGATTTTTTTTGGACACTGTTGGACCTTTGAGAAAAATGTGTATTAAATGAATGATATAGTGGCCTCAACATAAGAAGGACATTGAGCTGTTGGAGCAGGTCCAGAGGAGGCCAGGAAGATGATCAAAGGGCTGGAGCAACTGCCTTTTGAAGCCAGGCTGAAGGAGTTGGGGTAGTTCAGCTTGCTGGATGGATCAGGGGGGATCTCATGATATCTTCTCAATACCTGAAAGGGGCTACAGAAAGGCTGGGGTAGGACTTTTTAATAAGTGATGGTAGGAGTAGAAATAATGGATGTAATTTGGAAGGGGGGAGATTCAGGCTAGACATAAGAAGGAAATTCTTTACAGTGAGGATTGTGAAATACCATGGAGGTGTTTAAGGCCAGGCTGGACAAGGCACTAAGCAGCCTGATCTAGTGAGAGGTGTCCCTGCCTATGGCAGGGGGGTTGGAATTAGATGATCTTAACTATTCTATGATTCTAATTTCTCCTCAGCCCAGTTTAAAAAGATGAGAGGTGAGTAATGACCAATGCAAGGAAACAGATGGTTTACATTACCTTCCACAACCAGTACAGTGAGTACCAGGCACACTGGTGTATCCTAGCTGCTTTGCAATGCTGTTCCAGTGATCCTAAACCTTGTATTTTTAAGCTAGCCTAGGCTTTTTGCCTAGGTCACTGCAGCATTATAAAGCCACTAGTGTGCACCAATGAATAGGAAATCCACCTCCTGAGCACCTAGACACTTACTTTATTCAGAGAAATCCCTGCCTCAAGCAGTATTTCTCTTTATGAGGATTCCTTTCTAGGTGGATTGACTTTCACAGGAAGTGAAACATTTTTTTCCAGGTTCCACTTCCATTTCTTTCTGTGCAGGAGTGAGGGCATCACAAAGCAACTTCGCAATATTTTGGGTATTAAGTCCTTGCTCATACAAAGATCCTTACACATGCTAGGGGAAGTGAAAAGAGCTAAAATTGGATGTAATCCCTCTCTAAATTGCCAGAACGGTGCAAAGAGTCTCGGTGTAAGTAAAAATCAGGGGATAACTGGCAGAGTCGTGTTTCAAGATGTTCCCTCCCAGAAGAAACCCTTGTTTGGCTGCAAGTACCATAAGAGGTGAAGTTGGAAGAAAAACAAAAGGGGGCAAAGGAGGGAGAAGAAAAGAAACATTTTATAGATCAATATACCTGTCAAAGACAAATATTTTTATCCTGTTTTGTCTGGCACAGGCAGTTCTGGAAGGGGGATATTTTTAGAAAACATTAATTTTTGATTACCTTTAGAGATTTATTTTCTGCCAAAACAAAGACATCACGTTTCTCTAAGCAGAATGTGGCACTTATTGTGAGGAGGGCCAAATCTTGCACTTAATCACTGAGTTCATATGCAAATAACAGGCACCATACTCCTTGTGAATTCCCATTTCAGCTATTCTTATAATATAGCTCACTTTTAATGTTGTAACTAATTTTTGAAAAGCTCTCTGGGATTTGTCCATTTAACCACAACCAGCGTATTTTCCATCAGCTCCTGCTGAGGAACTGCTTTCAAGTAATATTTTAAGATAAAAAAATTAAAAAAAACACTTTTAGCACTTCAGTTTGAACCCATCTTTTAAATGCACTACTATCAGTAATGTCTTATTCCTCTGATCCAATACAGTAGTGATGGTGTCTGTGGGATGGTAGATGCAGGAAGATATCTCTCTGTTGGTTATTCTCATCCTGAGAATGATGTGATCAAACACTACCTTGTGCTGAAAAAAAATGGGGTACCACAGTTTTGCTAATCCCTGTGTACAGCCAGGGGGTTTATCACCCTCGTTCTCTCCCCTTTCTCTTATTTCCTCTGCCCTAGTGATCATCAGATTTCCTTTTTTGTTTTTTCTTTGGAAAAAACCTTTTTGCCTGACATAATGAAAGACTTGAGCTTGAGGAGACCAAGGCAGGGATTGCTGCATTAGTGCAATATTTCTTGTACATTAAATTAGGATATGGCATGTAACTCTGATTGACAGTATATTCTAATTCCACTGCTAGGCTAGAGGGAATTGATTATTAGGTCTAAAAGTATCCAGATTATTATCCCTGCTTAGTTTTTCCTGCAATCATACATTACAAGCTTATTACTCTTCCTCTTTGCCCTCTTGCTCTGGCCACTTAACTTCAGATACTTCAACAGGGAAAATAAAACCAGATTTTTCTAGTGTCATTTCAAGGAAATGGCTGCCTGTTTTAAAGCTTTACCAAAAATATCTGATTTTTAATTTTTTAAAAAAATTTTTTGTCCTTGCTAGATGACAGTGGTGGGAAGATTTTGCACACTTGCTCATGTAACATGAATTCTCCATCTCATCCTTCCTTTCTGCACAAAATATTGTAAACTTTTCTCAGCTCCCTGACTTTTCTGGTTTGTTTTTTAGGTACTACTTCCATGATTTCCTCTTCAGAAATATCTCCCCACCCACACTCCTCTGCTGCATTGTTTCTTGCCAAATTTTGGATCCTTGTTTAAGCTCTTGTTCCAGAGCTGGACCTGATCCTTTGTCCTTATCTGAATGACAGGGATCAGCATGTCATTTTTGAGGTCAGCCTGTAGAGACTGCCAACTCCTCCAGTCATCAGTAGCCTCCTGTTTCAACAAAACTGACAACAAAGGAGTTCTGGCTATTCAACTGTACAGATAAAAATCTTTATTTCATGAGTAACAGTAAGAAAATCACCAGGCAAAGGAAAACACTTGCAGAGAAGTGAAAAGAAGCCCTGACTGAATGACTTGAATGACAGATCCACTTTCTTCATGAGGCAGATAAAACATACTGTTGCCTGTGCCAACTGGAAGCTACTCAAAACCAGCTCCCTAGTGTAAGGCCATCCACTGATCATCTTTTTCAACTGCCTGGCAAATTGTGGGCTGACCAAAAGTTGTTAACCAAAAGCCTGTTGTTAAGGACATTGTCCAAACACCTCTTAAACACTAACAGACTTGGGGAATGTACCATCATTTTCTGAGTCACATCCTTTTTCTGTTTTCCTTGCTTTCCAAACATAGACAGCGTGGCAAAGAATTTAGGACATCTGAGAATACTCCTCTAAGTGCAGAAGTTTTGCTAAGAGACAAGGAATTAAAGGACAAAGGTTTTCCTTGTGTGCAGCAGCAGACACCCATGTCCTCCTGATGTGAGATTACAATCTGTTCACAATGGTAATGAATCCTCCAAGTCAATTGGATGAAGAGAGCACCTGAACTTGATAGCAGCACATGGTGCTACACAGAGCCCTGAGAACCTCGTGACATGCAGGACATGTCCAGTCTGTTTCCAGCTATCAGATCCAATATTTATGCCATTTACTTACTTTGTAAATGCTAATGAAGAAAAAGAGCCCTCTCACTGCATGAGATTCCCTTTCAATATTGCCCCACATTTGCATGCAGACACCAAGCTTGTAACAGATACCAAGTTGTTTAAACTGATCTTCTCTACAAAGCCACTCTTCTGTTTTTCAAGCATCCCTTTCCTTTTGCTGGCCACCATCAGAACTGCTCTTTAACCAAAATGAAAGAAATAAGCAGTAATCTTACAGAGGTCAGATAGAAGCATTGTCACTGTAGCAGAAAATAAAATCATAGAGTGGTTTGGGTTGGAAGGGACCCTGAAGATCATCTAGTTCCAACCCCCCTGCCATAGGCAGGGACACCTCTCACTAGACCAGGTTGCTCAGTGCTTTGTCCAGTCTGGCCTTAAACACCTCCAGAGAGGGGGCATCCACAACATTATTTACTAACCCAAGCACTGCAAACTGTTGATGATTGAATCTTCTAGGGAGTTTGGTAGAATTATGTCCCTAATACAGAATTTATACCTTACCTGTATAAAAAGGCTTTCTATTTCTATTATATTGGGTTCCTTTGCAGACAGTTTTTTAAGGAATATTTTCTTTCTTTTAAGCCCTGTTCAGTTCTAAAAGGCTTTAACATAAGTATTGGGAGTTCTAAGTGGTTCTGAGACTGCTGTGGATTCTCTTTGAGGATGTGTCAATGAAGATGGAAGTTGTCACTGCTCTAAATCAGAGAAAGCTGGAGGATCAGGCTGAAGGAGCTGGGGTTGTTCAGCCTGGAGAAGAGAAGGCTCAGGGGGGACCTCATAGTAACTTATCAGTACCTGAAGGGGGCTACAGAAAGGCTGGGGTAGGACTTTTTAATAAGATATGTGATGGGAAGACTAGAAATAATGGATGTAAATTGAAAGGGGATAGATTCAGGCTAGACATAGGAAAGAAATTCTTTACAGTGAGAGTGGTGAAGCACTGAAATAGGTTGTGGACACCCAGATTGCCCAGAGAGGTGTTTAAGGCCAGACTGGACAAGGCACTGAGCAGCCTGATCCAGTGGGAGGTGCCCCTGCCTACGGCAGGGGAGTTGGAACTAGATGATCTTTAAGGTCCCTTCCAACCCAAACTATTCTATGATTCTATGATCTACAGGCTGATGTAGTAGCATAGGTTTGGAATGATGTAGGAACTGATGAAGCTTTCTGTCCAGTTGAGATGTTATATCTCCTTTTATTTTCCTCTCCAGCTACTGCATACAGAGGTGGATTCCAAGCTGCAAATTAACTAATATTTTGGGTGAGTAATTTCCAGTTTTCAGAATTACAAACCACTCCGATATTTCTCTGGATTATCAAGCTCACAGAAGCTGAAATAATTAAACATCCACTTTGTACCAGCCTTTCCTGAAGAGTGGTAGGAGGAAGACACTCACAGGAAGGTAGTGACTTCCATTGCCTTCACAGGATCTGTGTTCATCTCCATTTTTTGTTGTCCATAATGGCTCATCCAGCATTATAAAGCTGGCACACTAGTTTTCAGTAACAGAGCAACAACTGAATGAATTCCCAGAATTTTCTTCTTTGTAGAAGGCTTTCTTCCAGAGCTTGACCCGTTCTCCTAGTTGTACTTAACCCAGTTTCAGGTAGGCTTCAAAAGTTCTCTATGACAGGGCATTATGGGCACCATACTGTGTGTGGTATTCTCTCCTGGTGCTTGGCATTTTGGGATGGTTGATTGGGTGTGCATAATAAATTTTTTTTTACTTTGACATATAAAATGGCACTTGAGCAACAAAGATTTCTTTCTACATTAATTCTTTACTCAGTCAAGTGTCTCTCCTCTTCTAATAATGAGGAGGTAGTTTGTCCCACTCACAATTTCATTTTATTTTTGTTTTGGAAGACTTTTCTGGTTTAGAATTGGTGTGTCTGACGTGTGTTATTTGCAATTCATTTATTACCCTATGAAAACTGCTCCTCCAGTTTGTTATTATTGTTCCCCTCCCAGTTGCTCACAGACACTCCTTTGTGAAGTGCATGTAATAGTTCTTGGCAAAATTTTGACTTTTTTTTCCAAACTTCGTTCTGTAATTTAGCTTTTTTCAAAGGCACTCCAATATTCTGCTGTGATTTCAGATGTATGAGGTGATGCTGATAAGCAGTGATAGGTGCAATATTCATGCTGGTCAGTTATTCAGCTCTTCCATTTCTGCATATTTGGTGTAGATCCTGACCTTTCCATCTAGCTGCTTTGCAAAAGGTCTGTTGTTGTCAAAACTTCTTCCTTTGGATAGGAAAACTGATTATTCCTACCCATGAGCTCTTCAGCAGATGCTATTATATGAAAGATCTCATTTAAGGCAGGAAAAGTGTCTTTGTCACATCTTGTTTTTTAGTTTTATGTACATATTTAGGTACTGACCTAGTTCTTGAGATGTTGGGGAACTCACAATTCCTGCTTACATAAAACTAACATGGGACCTCTGAGGGGGGATCAGTGTGCTGGCTTGTTGGTACATGTACACATTGTGCATAGTAATAGCTCTGATAAAACTTCCTGGTGGAGTAAACATCCATTTACAAAGAAATTTCAAAAAAAGACTTAGGAAAATAATCTTTCCAATATTTATTATTTTTTTCTTTTAAACGGAATAGTTTATATTTAACTAAAAAAATGCAACCTAGCTGGCCAATACAATATGGATATTTCAGCTAAATTCATCATAAAATTGCAAATGATCAATATTTAGAGGACTATTTTCAGCATGCAAGCATTCTGATGAAGCAACTGTTTTCTCTCCAAAAGTTACTGAGATTTTTGTTCCTCTCTGGACACCCATAATTGATCCAATTGGTATTGCTGGCTCAAGAAAGAGGAGAAAGCAGATGACATTTTGAAATACACTTAAGACTATAATAGATTCAATAGAAGTCAACACCAGAAGAGCTTTTCCTGTCCAGCGCTTCTGTGCAGACATGCTGTGTACATCCAAGCAGCTTACTTGGTCCTTCTCCTTTTACTCCAGAAGCTGTGAGGTTTGTCAACCCTTTTTGTGGCAATTACTTTAATTTCCTGAAATCAAAGCACCTGGCTTGTTTTACAAAATCAAGGCCTATTGAAACATTTTTAAGGAAAACAGTTGTTTCATTCTGTAAAGATATAAATCTTCCCTCTAGCAGAGGAGAGAAGATAAAGGGGGAAAGTTTGACTTTTGACTTCAGTCTGGAATGCAGGTAAAGGCTTGAAATATAAACTCCGAGAGATCTGATTAAGATATTTTAGACTGCTCTCTTTCTTTTCCCTATTTATTTGTAACAGTGAAAGGAAGACAAATAGCCTTATCTTTTCCATTGGCCAAAAAAAAAAAAAAATAAAAAAGAGATCTGGCAGCTTTTGCTGAGAAAGTCTGAATGACTTTGATGGCTACCATGAAAGTGTGTTGGTCTGTTTGATCTTTTGTTGACTAACTGCAGGTTTGGGGATGTTACAATACATGTTTACATAATGTAAGCTAGCTGCAAAGCTTCACCTCGGGTGAAAAGACACAGCTGGCTTTAAAAGTAAGCTGGGTCAGGATAAAAAGAGAAAGAAGTTACATAATAAATATGAAGTTTCAAAGGTTACGTGGCATGGGTTATATGGTCAGCATACATAGATAAAAATAGGATGTATACCATCAGAAGAGAGGGCAAATATACTGAGATTTGATGAGATCCCTTGTAGTTGAAGACAACTGAACGTTCAGTGTAGACAAAATCCATTCTCTTTAAGGGTTTTTTGTTAAAGAGAAAAGCTAACACAAATATCATCACATGTATCTGTGACTAATCCCTCTTCTCAGGAAAATTTGCTTTGAAAATTCCTTTCTCATTGCATTGTCCCAGACCTGTCATGTTCCCATCAGCTGTGCTTTCTAATGCTGAGCTGGGACTGAAATCATTAGTTCCCTGGGAAGTAACTACTAGTATCTGTCACTTGGATGAATGCAATTGAGGTGTCTGGCCACCACTGTGTTCAGCCATGAACAGCAACTCAGTAATGTGGATGGTGGGCCAAATTCACAGAGAAGTCATGTAGCATTATAGCAGATGACCATCATGTGCTTCTGCTGCTTCAGATGGGTCAGTCTCCTGCCCTCATTGATGGATATGTGTCACTGGACACCTCAAAACTTGGATTCACAGTAGCCAGAAATATAATTGAAATGCAACCTCTCAAGTAAGAAGGTGCTAAAGACCTTAAGCCTTATTCAGAGCAGTGTCTCTAATTCTGTCTGTAAAGGGGAAAAGCAATTACAGAATCATAGAATAGTTTGGGTTGGAAGGGACCTTGAATATCATCAAGTTCCAACCCCCCTCTATCCTGAGGCTACCCTCTTCCAATTTACATCCATTATTTCCAGTCCTCCCATTACATATCTTATTAAAAAGTCCTGCCCCTGCCTTTCTGTAGCCCCCTTCAGGTATTGAGAAGCTACTACGAATTCCTCCCTGAGCTTTCTCTTCACCAAGCTGAAAAACCCCAACTCCTTCAGCCTGTCTTCATAAGGCAGTTTCTCCAGCCCTTTGATCATCTTCATGTCCTTCTCTGGATCTGCTCCAATAGCTCAATGTCCTTCTTATGTTGAGAACTGGACACAGCACTCTGGGTGAGGCCTCACCAGAGCTGAGTACAGGGTCAAAATCACTTCTCTTGATGCAACCCAGGATTTGGTTGGCCTCTTGGCTGCAAGCGCACACTGGCAGCTCATGTTGAGTTTGTCATCCACTGACACCCCCAAGTCTTTCTCTTCAGAGCTGCACTCAAGCCACTCTCCACTCAGCCTATATCTCAATTAATAGACCAACTACAAGGCAGTCTGTAAGCAGCAAGCAACTCTAAAGAAGAGGGATGGGTGTTTCTGAGGGATTACTGGGTGAGGTCCTTGCATCCACACATTATGTGTTTCAGGGAGTTTATTTCCATTTATCTATAGGCTTTTATCTGCACAGTAAGACCCCACCAGGCATATGGACTGAAGCCATGTCCAGAGGATGTAGTTTGGGACCCTTGTCCCCCTGTAGGAGAGAACATCTTGGGGTCTCCACAGCAGATGTTTTGGTTTATCTCTCACAGAGGGAATCTGGTGCATTAAGATTGTTCTGTGAAACTGAGTCAGTTTTGTGAACTCTGTGGTAAAGGGAGTGATAGTGGTTTGCTTCAGACCTGCACAATTGCTCCAAACCAAAAGCTGCCAAAGTTCAAAGAAAGACAGAGGGGTCAGTCCACTTCTCTTTAAAACACATGACATCCTTGAAACCACACAGATGAGGGCTCTTGCCAAGGTCTATGAGTTCAAGTTGCCCCTTTGCCTGAGCTAAACCAACTTGATGTAACTCTATGTGAGAGTAATCACTGTTATCTCCATGCTTTGGTCATACTTTGAATGGGAAATCAGTTAAAACCGTTGTATTTCTGTGATGTATAGTTGTTTTTTCTTGGACACCTAATGCCATGGAAGGGGATCTAATTGGCCACTAGGTCTGCTTTGATGGCCTTCATATAACTACATCTTTGTGAAGATGCAGACTTTTCCATAGTCTCCAGCAGATGTTTGGTTTTGAGCCTGGCTTGCTGAAATAACCAAGAGAAAATACTCTCATTTTTGCAGTGTTGATTTTAAACCACAACTGATGATTATATAGAATTTTTTTATAATCTGTAAGATCTTGTTTTTCAGTATCTTTGTGCTATATTGAGTATTTTGTGGATATAAAACTATCTGTTAGTCTGTTCATAGAAACTATAATTAAATTTTACTGTGTTCTTTGGAGGAAAAGTGAGATTCAGGAGACCTTGTATAGTCTGTCCATGACTCATCCTGAAAACTTGTCATGCAAGTGGTGACAAATGATGCTGGTAAACAGATAGGGACAAGGAGCAATTTTCCAGTTGTAAAGGAAATTATTTTCACATTTACTGTATGAAGATAAATACAGTGCTCTTAGCTCAATGGAGATGGCTCCCCTCCAGCTGAAACATTCATTAAACTCCATATAGACACCAACCTGTTTTTTTTCCTTTAGGAAAACCTTCTAGGAGTTTGTCACAATGAGAACTGTGTATGTTGTTCTAAAATTTCAGCTTATGCAGGTTGCCCCTTTTCAGGTTATTCTGCCTAAACTCAAATATTTCATCCCTCTTGTTCAACTGCCAAGGGTAGCACAAGCTCCCCACAAAATCTGTTCTAGAAGTTCCTGCAATTCAGGTTGAGAAGCTGGTGCTGGAGAGAAATGTGCTCTTACTGGGCATGTGCACACAGTTCTGTATTTCTGGCATTCACATGACAGCAAAGATCATCTAAAGAGAGGAAGGAGAGACAGGTGGGAGGGTGGAATCTGCAAAGTCTTCTCAGTGAACACTGTTTTTTGTTTCCCAGGTGGGTTGAGTTGAAATTATGCTCAGACAATTTTTGGCAAAATAGTTGTTTTTTTCTCATTGAGTAAACACTTGGAGGGGCAGTTAAATCTATGGGAAAACATTGGACATCACCACGAAAGGTTTCAGTGGTCCCAAGAGACGTGCTGAAGAGCAAGCACAAAATGAACACTCAGCAAAAGCTCTGAGAAGTATTTAGTTACTCTAACTCTGTGATACAGATATTTTACAACTGAATAATGAGCAGCAATGTCCAGAAATTATTAAATAATGAGGGAACTAGCAAAAAGGCACTCTTTAACACAGAAAATTTCTTAACTTCACCAGAATTTGTTCAATATAAGCTCCTCAACAGAGTCATAATTGTCTGCAAGACAATCCTGAGTGCCTTGGTTCTGCTTTCCCCTTGCTATGCCTGGCTGAAATTGGAAAATACACTTTACTGTGTACTAGGATTTCTCTGAATAAACACATTTGTGTGAATTGACTCCCATCTATAACTAGCTTTCATGTTGGAAACAGATTTTCTTTTCATGAAACAAAGTCCTGTTGCCACAGGGATGAAGACAGTTTTCAAATTACATTTCATAATTCAGTCTGCAGCAGGCTAGCTTTGACCATGAGGACCCTCGTGGGGACCATTTTTGTCTCCACAGCCTGTGGAATCTCTCCTCTGGGCAACAGCTATTTATTCAACTTCCAAAATAAGTGAGGACAGAAGAGATGGGACTGAAAATGCCCAACTGATGGATTTTGACTAATTTCTGAGTACTGGTCTTGCTGGATTTCTAGCTCATTGCCTTACTCAAAATTGCAATTGCAAAAAAAAAAGCCTGCATGAGAAAACACTATTTAAATTAGGTTTAGTTACTGATTTGAAAATAGAACTGAGCCAAACTATTCTATGATAACTCTCACAGACATGGTCAGCAGGGACTCTGGGCTCACTGTGATGGAAGACCTTGTTCTGGAGTCACCCTGCTGAATTATGCAAGTAACTGGGCAAAAACATCTACCATTTTCTTAAAAATAAAAGAAAAAAAAAAGGTTTATTATCAAACTCCAGGCCATGTGTAAAAGTTCAGATCTAATTTCTTTTCTTACTACTTTGATTTCACCTGCCTCTCATCATCTACTATTCCATGGTTTTATGAAAAACACATGTCAGATACATCTAAAGTGGAGGGAAAGGGGAAAAAAATGTCATTTTCATCCCCTTGTTAGCAGTTTTGTGCCTGTAAAACCCAGCCAGAGGACTGTCAGCTCCCTCTCGTGGGTAGTAGATCACTAAATGATAGAGACTGGTGTTTCTGAGGCAGCTACATGTCCTATGTCAGACCTGATTTATGGCAAGATGGTTTATCTCTGTACATGACAACATCTCCAAAGCATGAGAAGGTTGATGTGAGTTTACACATCTGTGCTGGCTTGGACAAATACATGTGCACAAATCTATCCACTGTGGGCAAAGCAAGCAGACTCAGCCCTCTGCTTGTGTGCAGAAAATCTGGTCTATTCATAAAATCATAGAATCACAGAATAGTTTGGGTTGGGAGGGACCTTAAAGATCATCTAGTTCCAACACCCCTGCCATAGGCAGGGACACCTCCCACTACATCAGGCTGCTCAGTGCCTTGTCCAGCCTGGCCTTAAACACCTCCAGAGAGGGGGCATCCACAACTTCCGAGCATTCTGTTCCAGCGTCTCACCACCCTCACTGTAAATAATTTCTTTCTTATATCTAGCCTGAATCTACCCCCTTCCAATTTACATCCATTATTTCTACTCCCATCACATATCCTATTAAAAAGTCCTACCCCTGCCTTCCTGTAGGCCCCTTTTAGATATTGATAAATTACTATGAGGTCCCCCCTGAGCCTCCCCTCTGGTTTTGGGCAGATCATCCAGTTTATTTTTCTTCCTTTTAAAACTTACTTCAAGGATGGACAGTGGACTAGCAGTCAGTACCCTCGCTGTTGCAACCTCCATGAGTGCTATCAGCTTTACTGGATGCTGCAGTGATGCTTTGCCCCAGCCCTAGAGGTGTCATAATCCGGACTGTGGGTAAGATTCAACATCAGAGCAGGAGCACATGGTCTGCTGGCAGTGTCACCCAGACAGTGCTGACAGTGGCATCCTCAGCTGAAATCTTACTCAGCATTAAGCATCAGCAAGATTTACATCAGCCACGTGGTGTTTGGTGGCACTCAGATGTACCTTTTAGTGAAGTAGTGGGAGCACTATCTGATGCTACTGAAGCTTCCAAATGGGTTATACATTTGCAGAGTAGGCTTAGTTTGGCTTCCTGTGGCTCAGAAGGACCTTGTAAAAGTGGATGCATCCTTAGCATCCTTTAGCATCCTTCCTAAAGTGGCTGAAACTTTGTGGACACAGCTCATTTCTTCTGTGTGCACATGGGGGTTGATCACCGAAGATATTCCTGGGACATTCTCCCTTCTTCTGGTGATATATAGAATCATAGAATGGTTTGGGTTGGAAGGGACCTTAAAGATCATCTACTTCCAACCCAATGCCATGGGCAGGGACACCTCCCACTAAGTCATAGAATCATAGAATAGTTCGTTTTGGAAGGGACCTTAAAGATCATCGAGTTCCTACGTTTGGGGTCTTCTCTGTTAACTTGGCACTACTGGTGCCCACATTTACACATGGGCCCAAAAAGCCCACATTTGATTTATTGTTGGTGTTCTGCCCCACAGCAGGTGGTATTTTGGGTGTCCTGATGACCTCCCTTTTGCCTCAGAGAGAATCACTTACTCCAAAATCTTTTGAGAGGAATGATTATGTTTGGAAGAGATGTCTTATCTCTGAGCAGCTATTAAGTGCTACTAAAAGTGTGGTGGTCCTCACTGTCTGATTTTGGGTCTTCTGGTGGTGATTATATGGCAAGTCTCCAAATTCTCTGAATTAACTGGTTCAGGGATGAGAAAGATGGAAGAACATCTTTGATCCCCTAGTGCCAAATACTGGAGAAAATTCAGGATATTACAGCTCAGAATCAGTAGATCGTAGACTCCACTAAGTCCTAATTCCAAAAGTATCGATAGTCCTAAAACAGAGATGTGTAAATTGAACTTTTGCCAATAAAAGTTAGTGTGATATAATAGGGTCCAGGGTGGCAGGATTAGGAGGAATGGATGCAAATAGGAAGAGAAGAGATTTAGGCTGGAGATAAGAAAGAAATTCTTTATTGTAAGGCTGATGGGACACTGGAAGAGGTTGCCCAGAGAGGTTGTGGATGACCCCTTCTCTCCCTGGAGGTCAGGCTGAATGAGGCACTGACCAAACTGGTGTAGTGGGAGGTGTCCCTGCCCATGGCAGGTCCTTAGCCCATAGCTAAGGTCCTTTCCAGCCCAAACCATTCTATGATTCTATGATTTTTCTTCCTTTCCAAATGAGGCGGTCAATTTGAGAGTAAAATTTAACAAGGTGCAGAAACCTCTTAATTCCTAACACAAGGGAAAATGAAGAGACACAGCAGCGTGCCTGAGGTGCAAAACATTTTTTCAGGAGAAGATACAGGTAAAGAAGAGGTGAAAAAAACCCCTCTTGGGAATCACTGGCAAATAGAATGGAATCTCAGGGTCCATAGACTTTCATCAGTGTGATGTGGATTTACACCTAGAGCCTGTACTTGTAAATGATGCCAGCTTTTAAGCTAGGTAAGGAATGTCAGGGAAATGCTAATGTCATATTTCTAGTGAAGCTAAACCTAGACATAATGTTTCCCTGACAGGTGATCAAAACATCTCAGCAACTATCAAACCCCGTTTCCTATTGTCACAAGGAAGGGTGTTATCTAGACTGGGAGCTATTAACGCTGTGTTATTGCCCTGCCATTCACAGAGCCCGAGGGAGGATTTTTTTTTTTTTCTTTAAATTGCAATCCGTCAGGCGTGAATGAAGATCTTTATCTGCAGAAAGATAACAGCTGATGTCTTCCCTCCTGCTCTCAGACAGGGAAAGTAATACCCTACATAATGCAACAAGGGGGCCATAGTAGCTCCAGCAAGAATGGAGAGAAGGGAGTAGATTGTGTTTCAGGTGTAAGTGTTGAGCTATTATGTTTCACAGAGTAATGATGTCCTGCCCTGTAAGACAGAGTAGAAAGAGGCTATTTATTCTGCCCTCAGGGGGCACGGCAGGGCTGTAATCACATTCCCATTGTATGTGGGGGGACCAGGGGATGCAGAAGTCACAGTCTGTTTTCCTACTTCAACTTATCTATCTGAAGGGGAAAAAAAAAAAGTGAACACTCTGATAGTCAAGACAAGCCTTTTAGAATGTAATATTTGTTTTGACTGGTAGAAGTAGCCCCAGTCAACTAAAATGGCACAGTTATTACAGAGCCACAGGAATGGGGTGGGCAGGGCATGTCTTATTTCACTGAAGGCTGGTCTTTGAATAACCAGCTCTTTGTAATGTTTATGGAATGGTCTTTGGTATTTTATGTTTCTGGAGTGCTTTTAAGTTTCTGGATATTCATTGGAAGGGCTGCCATCAGTAGTACTGCTACCATTTAGCTCCCTGTACCCACAGGATAGGAGACATCCTACTGCTGCTGAACTTATCATTGTCTTAGCAGTCATGAGCAATCTGAAGGAACAGTGAATTTGGACCATGACAAGTCAAGACCAAGAGCCCTGCTTTGATCACAGCTCAGATAAATGCCCATGGCATGGCTTTGGACTAGCTCAGGGATCCTAGCAATGTCACCATGGCAGGCTGAAAGTCTGGAGAAGCTTGTTACTCTGCTTCCTAAGTAGGCTTTGATGTCTTTCCTGAGCTGTTTGCAGCTACATGTCCAAAGAAGACAATTCGGCAACAGCACAGTGACACAGACAACTGCTGTCCCAAATGTCTTGCATGGTTCACACTGTTGAAAAAGAGAAGTGTGAATGACCTGGGTTATCAGAAAGGACTGCAGTTTATCAATGACATTTTTCTACCTTTCCATTCCAAATCCTTCCAGGTGCCCTGAATACAATGACCTCTTGCATATTCATACTCCAAGATCATGTTGCATCTGTGCAACTATTAAAAGGTCTTTTTAGACATTTCTTTCTCTACCTGTGGTATGACGAGTGAATTCTTCCTCTGATTTTATGTCAAAGGAGAGGTTGTGGTTTTCCTCACAAAGGAAGTGATATAAGAATGACAATTATTTCTGCATTTTCCCATAACATGATGAAAGGTTGAAGTCAGGTTAGTGTGCTTCTTCAAAATAGAGAGCTTTCTTTTAGCTTTCTGAAACACTTCACAATTACCTTTTGCTGTAATTTACCTGTAAAATAACCTTTAACTGTAACTTAAAACCTTTGTTCCCCCACCTACTCACTTACTAAAATGAGGGGCAGTTAAATGCTTTTCTGAACAGGAAAACAAAAATGAGTTTCTCTGAAAGAGCCAACATGGATGAGGTCTTCTCAGGGTAGTGAGAATGGCCTTACCCTGCTTTGCAGACTCTGGCCTCTCATCCACCTCTAACAAAGTCCTCAGAGAAACTGCTTTGAATGCTAAATATGGTCTTAAGTAGACAGGAGAAGTTTTGTTCAAGGAGATGTGGAAAACTCTGGTACACTGTCTGCAAGCTTCTCCTAGTGCTCCTGCAGGGGATCCTTTTCTATTATATTAAGATTTTGCAGCAAAAATGGGTTGCATCCAAAATAATCTCTTCAAGACAGATTCTCTCAGGCTATTGCCTGGCAGTAACTTCATCCTGTTTGCACACAAATGAATGGGCAAAGACAGCAAAGTTGATTACAGAGGATGCCATGTAGTTTGATTGCCTATTTTTTTGTGCATCACTCTCTCATTCACCATAGTTTGCGTGGAATGTAATGAAGAATTATTTACATTTAAAGCTTCATCACTTTGAGACTTTAGCAGATGGCCACCTTTTGTACTGTGCTTCTTCAAACTTGACAGGTGATGTTTCTTCTTCTGTTTCAACCTTTCTCACCTCTCTTCCATCCCCCATTCACCATCAGGGATGTTGTAGCTATATGGCCAGATACATGAATTCCATTTTCCATTGAGGTTGTCACGTTACCAAATCAGTTTAAGTTTGAAAGAGGGACATGATTATAATTCCAGTGAGACAGATGTTTCTGTTGTGAGGAATGAGTGCTTGGGGCTTCCTTTCTCTTACTCAAAACAAATAGCAGCGTTGTTAGCACTCCCCTGTATTTAGGATGTTCTTACTCTGTGCATTCTTTGTGCTAGAACTTTTATACATTAGGGATTGTGTAATTTTTCTGTTTTGGAGCATTCTTTAAGAGAGAAAAAACTTGCCAATAAATGCTTGTATTTTCTTAAATACATGATTTTTTTTTCCTTGAGTAAATTCATTGCTCTTCAAGAAGGGGAGAGAAATCTGAGTTCAGGATGTCAGATGATCTAGAGTGTGTGCAACCTGATCTAGTAAATGTGTTTGTTTGGTGGCCCTGCAAGGCAGGGGGGTTGGAACTACATGATCCTTGAGGTCCCTTCCAACCCGGGTCATTCTGTGATTCTGTGTGTAACTGGAGGAGTCTGAGGAGTCCACAGAGCTATTCATCAGGCAGATGTAGGCTGAATTCCCTTTTGGTGGGTTCATTTGGCTACTTCAGAGAAGGGACTTCTGCAGAGCAGCAGGATGCTGAAGCAACCAAAGTGGACCAGTGGAGATGACAGGGAGACCTGCATCTGTCTGGGGTGGCAGCTGGAGACTGAGCAGTGTAAGAGCATCTCAAGTCACACGAATGCCAATGTTTTGGCAGTGGGATGGAGTGCCAGGTGCCTCCTGTCAGTGGGAAAAATTACCCTCTAGAGATGCTTGTCTCCTCTGCACATGGCTAGAGTCTAGATGGCCAGCATAGATTAGACTCCTAACTTTTAGCTGGTGAAAGAAATTTCACTTTATGAGAAATTGGAGTGCTAATGGCTTAAATGTCTAACTTTGCACAGTAGAGCCACTTAGAATCACAGCCAAGATAACTCCAGTCTACTGAGGCATCCCCAAATAAAAAAGTCAGTGTTTTCTTTATCTAAACAAAAGCTTGAGTGCATTTTTACATGAATATGCATTCTCATGAAAAATGAGGAACCACTGTTGTCTTCATCCTGGAGAGTCAGGACTGAAACAGAGAGGAGTGAAGTGATCCTCCTAAGAGTGACACAGAAAACTTAGGACAGGAGAAAGAACTGCACAAAAAATTTGTTTTCTTCTCTTAAAATAATAGGATTCTTAAAGCTAGATCTGTATTAAATCTTGTCTGAGTAAATGATTGCTCTCTACAAACCATGTTCATCCATGTTAGGATTCTAAAAATAGATGGATAATAAGGGAGCCTTTTCCATGAATGGCCTTATATGTAACATGAAAAATGCAGAATTTTTTTATCCTGCATGTTTTTGAGCCTTGATTTCAATCAAATGGTTGAGATCTAATGAAGGAAAGTCTGACCTGGATGTATAGCTCAGTTGGGAGAGCATCGCACTCCTAATCTGAGGTTCAGGGGTTCGAGTCCCCTTCCAGGTATGAGGCTTGTCAGAGTTGGGCTGATGGTTGGACTAGATGATCTGAAAGGTCCCTTCCAACCTAGATGACTGTGACTGTGACTATCCTGCTGATGCAGTTGTGCTCAGTAGAGAATGGTTCCTATGACCAGTGATAAATATGCAGTGCCATGACAATCTGCAATAAACAAAGTGAACAGTAACAAACCTCAATGATTATGGCCTCAGAGTAATCTGCAATGAAAGCAGGTACACGATTTTATTCTGTCAGGGTACTGTGCACAGAGCAACCCCTGCTTTTTGAAAAATAATTGCAAGAGTCACCTTGAAAAAGAGTTGGATTGGAAGCTTTTTAGTTCAGCAGATCATCAGACCCCTTTCTTTCAGGTGCTTATGAATTTCATCGTGCTTTTCATTTTAATTCCTTGTGATATTTCGAGGTGTCACAACATCCATCACCTCAATCAGATGGTATCTTCTGCAACCTCAGTAAGACAGTCAAAGGCAGGTGAGGTCACATAGCTTTCTAACAAAGAGAACATGGTATTTTAGTGGAGTTTTACTTTATTCAACAGGTGGTATGTAGGTAGAAGAACGTACATCGGGAAGAGACCCTTGATAATGGAAACACCTCTGGTGTGAAACCTGTGGTCCACAAAAACCAATGGCAAAAGATCATTGACTTTGGTCAGGCTGACTTTTTGCCCTAGGGAATAATTTGCTCAAGGGAAACCTGGTGCTATTTATGATTCTGCCAATGATGTGATATCTGTTTTGTACAGATATGTGTAGGCACCCTAAAACTACCCTCTCCTCTCTTAGTGCCCAAATGCATTGCAGACACATTTTTGTTTGCTATCACCTCTTTGTCTTTCTTCCCTTTATTGCTTTCTTGCTTTTTTCTTTCTACTGATATAATTTAGAAAATTGTGAAGAATTGCCTCCTTTCCCTAAAAAGGCAAGTTTGGTGTGGAGGCTTTGCTTTAAGAAGATGTAACATCCTTGAGTGAAAAAGATCCTAATGTGCCGCATTTTATAAAATACTGGCACAGACTTTCAACATATCCTGGCATGTAGTGGATGCTTAGCACTCACTTCCTCTCCTGAATCTTAAGTATCAAGCCCAGATGATGAAAGCTTAATCCTTTGGCACAGGTACTGCACATTGCTCCTTTCAACATAATGGAGTCCATTTACTGTGGAGAAGAGGCACTGAAAAATACCTTGCATGGGACCTCAGCACCGGTTCTGGAATGGAAAACAAGGGGTTAGAGGGGCTAGAAAGGGTGCAATTTCTGCAAGTTAAGTCCCATCTCCGAGACACACATCCAGCAGGCCAAGGCAGTGCTTAGCAGAAGAAATGGAGTGCATTAAAGGCATCTGCACAATTTCTTGAACCTTCTCTTATGGATAACAGATGGAGGAGGAAATTTATGAGTAAAAGATTAGAGCAATTCTGCTTATAAACAGGAGTGCTAATCACTCTGCCTTTGCCCCGGGGACCAGATTTAATCTCAGGGTTTAACTTAATGCAACTGTCTTGTTTCTGCTGCCAAGAGAGAATGTTCAAATACTCCCTTGATAAGAGATACTTTGGGATGATACAAGGCTAAACATTGCTTGGCAATTGATGATCCAGCATTGAATCAATGATTACACTCAACATAACAGGAGGAAATAACAGAGTGAGTAATTTATGCATTCAACATTTGTCCTCTCCCAGTGTTTAAATCTACCTGCACAATAATTCTCCTCTGCATTTTTGTTGTCTCAATAGCACCTGCACTTTTTACTCTCACTTGATCTTTTTATTCAGAAACCTTCTAAAACACTGAACTGCAAAGTGAGAGCTCAGAACATGCTGGGAATAAGGCATGGGGCTGGGGATTTGCTGCAGGAGAGATCTTTGGTATCTTCTCATCCTTACAAGGAAACCTCTGTGTGCTGAGCAGGGGTAGTGTGTGAAAAACAATGGGTCTGGGATCTCATGAGATGTCTCTGACAATAGCTTTTGCCAAGAGCTGTGGTGAGGTGTATAAGAGTCAGCTGAACTTTCCATCTTCCACACCTGTATTTGCAGTCCTCTTAGCATAAACCATTAGGCTGTGGGTTTTTCACTCTCTGTTTTCTATTTTACCCCAGTTTCTGTGCTGTGCTGGGTAAACAAACAGAGGCAGCCCAATTAGACCCGTGATGAGAATTGATTTTTCAATTTGTTATTTGAATTGGAAATTAAAAAGGAAAATTGTCCCAGTCTGACCTGAAATGAAAACATATTCATTTTCTCATGGAAAATAAACCAACCACTGTGCCTGCTGCAGCCCTGCTTGAACCAAGGACCTCCAGGCTAAATAGAAGAAATCTGTTCAGAATGGAAATTTATGCTTTGCTCCCTGTCTCTGGTAGCTTTTTAGATTTTAGGTACTTTCACACCTAGATTCAATTTCAGAGCACAACAGCATTTAAATATTCCATCTAGTCCCTGCCTATGGCAGGGGGATTGGAACTTGATGATCTTCAAGGTTCCTTCCAACTCAAACTATTCTATGATCTTGAAAAAAACAGAGCTTCTGTGATATTTTCATCTGGACTTCCTCTTGCCACGTACTCCTTTATTGCAAGAGAGAACTTACAGCACAAATAGAGGTGTTTATGGTCTGAAAGATGCTGAAATTTTGCCTTCTCGTAGTATCTCTTAATTTGTTGATAACTCCCTGCCCAGCTTGTCAGCTTCAGTGAGCAACTTTCTGCAAAGACTTCGTTATGAAGACAGGCTGAAGGAGTTGGGGTTGTTNTAAATTGGAAGAGGGGAAATCAGGCTAGATTTAAGAAATTATTTATGGTGAGGGTGGTGAAACACTGGAAGAGGTTGCCCAGAGAGGTTGTGGATGCCCCCTCTCCGAAGGTGTGTAAGGCCAGGCTGGACAAGGCACTGAGCAGCCTGATCTAGTGGGAGGTGTCCCTGCCTATGGCAGGGGGGTTGGAACTAGATGACCTTTAAGGTCCCTTCCTATTCTACCCGAACTATTCTATGATTCTATATGGGATGTTCTAGGCACCTGGACACATGGTGCCTAAAAATTAGAAGCTGCAACACAGTTTGTCAGTGTCTGAGTCTGTTAATAGATCCCAATTAACCAGATTTTTGTTAAAAACAGCTTATCTAAACTTTATGAATTTTGTGATGAGTAAGCATGAGGTTCATCTTTGCTGATCAGTAGAATAGTTAGAGCTGAGAACATGGTAATACAGCTGGCTGGGCCAATTAGTGGAACACACCTTTAGGAAATTTGAGCTCTTCTTTGCTTCCTAGAAATAATATCCCTGCTCAGCTGATGAAAATAAAAGGAATTTGTGCAGTGTTTGATCATTCTCTGTGTGAATAATAATTTTCTCCCTTTTGCAATTTTTGTTTTGTTAATTGGAGAAAATAGGGCTTAGATCCATCACAGACTGTTTGGGAACGTGGCCATTTCAGTCAGAATAAAAGATAGAAACAAAATTAACTGTGTCATGAAAATAACTGTCCTGCTGCAAGATGTGACAGAGGGACAGAGGCTGCAGTGTGAGCACAACATTATGGAAAAAAAAACTTGCCAAGAAGTGTCAACAAGAGCATTCATCTTGCTTGACTCTGGAAAATCCAACTGCAAGGCACGAACTCATAGGAAAGAAGATGCCAGTAGGGGTTTTTTTGCTCAGGGAATGAGATACTTTTGATTAAGACTGGAACAAAATTAGTAATTTCTGCCTCCTTCCTGAAGAATGACAACATAGGATTAATGAATTGTTGACTGGTTATCCTATCCACTGCTGCTGAAACACTTTTAAACTTCTAGCTGTTTGCTTGTTTGCTTGCTGCTCAAAAGACAGTTCCAGAATAAACAGGAATGCGTCTGAAAGTAAAGGGCAAAGGAAAACCAGATTAAATCTCCATGTTATAAGGCCATAATACAATCTAGACTGGAGGTCTGCATGGACTAGAGGAGATGTGCTCCCCCTTGAAAGCTGGAAGCTAATGAGGACACCCTTGAGATCTTTTTCTCTGGAAAAAGGATGCAGTTTTAGTACGCCAATTAAATAGCAGTATTGCATTGCTAAGGATCTCAAGCAACTATTTATCAGGTGAGTTTTCACATCCAGTGAAGGAAACCTTTGAGGTGTTTTTAGTTTTGGAATAATGCAAACATGTGCAAACACCTAATAAAAATATTTCCCATCTAGATTTGAAAAAAAAAAAAAAGAGAAAAATAAATCCCAGCAAAATCTAAATATGCTTTTGATAATCTTGTTTGTTATACAGAGTCTGAACACTAGCCATTTTGTGAGAGAAATGGTCTTTTTCTTGACTACTTTTGGCTTGCACATTTTCTCCTTTTATAACTTGGTTTTTTTCAGACATCCTGGCCTCATAAAGGTGGATTATTTAGAACAGACCTGGCCATCTGAGGCTGCTTTGCTGTATTCTAAGCTTAACTTATTAAGTATCCTTGTCCAAAGACAAGCAAATTATTCTATGTATTGCCTATTCCGTAAGCATTAAAAAAAAAAAAATGAAGGAAATAAAAATAGATGAGTTGACTGGAATTTGCCTGTCTTAGGATGAGCTACATTGAGATGGTAGGGATGTTCAGCTTCATTTGCCTGCTGAGCAGGCAGATGAGGGAAAAGAGAAACAAGAGTGTCTGCTGAAAACTCACCTAAAACCATCTTATATGTGAGTATAGAAAGGATAAGTAGCCACATCTGCTTTGGCATGTTTAATTTAAACACTTCTCAGCATCAGGAACAGTAACAAATGAAAGGACAGTGTTGAAACTGGGATGTCAGTTGTCTTCTCAGCAAGAGAACAAATTTCCTTTTGTGCTGAGACACTGGAACAGAAGAGTGATTACAACAGGAACTTAAACAGCACTTACCTGAGTATTATTGTAACTCCTGGGGAGAAGGATGTTTTTAATGAGAAGAAGTAATTTCTCACAGCTGCAAGTGGCTCTTGATCATCCTGTCCTCTCTGCAACATTGGTCATGGAGGTTGGAACCCTCCTGGCTTGCATCAAGAGAAGTGTGACCAGCAAGTCAGGAGAGGTGACTTTGGCCCTCTACCTGGCTCTGGTGAGGCCCTACCTGGAGTATTGTGTCCATTTCTGGAGTGCTCAATATAAGAAGGACATTGAGCTGTTGGAACAGGTCCAGAGGAGGCCACAGAGATGATCAAAGGGCTGAAGCAACTGCCTTAAGAGGACAGGCTGAGGGAGTTGGGATTGTTCAGCCTGGGGAAGAGAGGGCTCAGGGGGGACCTCAGAGTAGTTTCTCCATGCCTAAAGGGGGCTACAGAAAGTCTGGGGTAGGACTTTTTGATAGGATATGTGATGGAAGGACTAGAAATAATGGATGTGAATTGGAAGAGGGGAGAGTCAGGCTAGATATAAGAAAGAAATTCTTTATGATGGGGGTGAGACACTGGAAGAGGTTGCCCAGAGAGGTTGTGGATGTCCCCTCTCTGGAGGTGTGATTTTACACAGAGTGGTTCTGGGCAAGCACTACAGACCCTATTGACAAAGTCAGGAGCGGAACTGGGGTCCAATAGCATCTGTTCACTTTCTCCTCTTTTTTTAGGGAAAATAGTAATATCCATTTTTCTCAATTTGCAGGCACTAGTTCAGTCATTATTATCACCTAGAAGTACAACTATTTTTACGTAGGCAGAAAAAGAACAGGAGATATCCTACAGTCTGACATCTACTCCTTGGATACTGAGAGTGTCCAGGTCTCCAGAAAGGAGTGTTACAGATGTCTCACTGCACATATGTAAAGAACTCTGCTTATTGCAGGAGCTTTCTCCTCTCCTGGAGCAGTCACAAATTGCCTAGATTGGATCAGAGAGTTCAAAGAGGTTTTTTTGACATTTTTATTAAGACAATGGCCCAAGTATATCTTTTTCAGAATACCAGCAGGCTTGTTCCCCTCATTATAAGAGGCTTTTGACCTTTGAGGGGCTAAGGTCAATTAGAATTCACACTAGTGATATGGAAGACATCACAGAAGACCAAAATTGTATGTATTCATGGAGGTTATCTGAGTTCAAGCACTGTGTAGACACTCAAGTGTCAGAATCTAGTTTGTATCTGGTCTGATATATATTTTCACCTGATTCTTATTAGTACCTTGGACATAAAATTCCTTCATTTCTACTGGGACCTCCACGTTTCTTGCTGCACTCCCACATTCCCTGAGAGTATTTCCCAGCTATTTAGAGGTAAGATACCACCTGCTGCTAAAGTGATCTTGGTAAAAAAATATCTTTTGAGATAAATGAATTACCTAACACAGATGAACACTCACCTTGTCTGAAGTTTTATTAGTAAGAAGTGGCAGGATTCTGGAAGGGAAGTATCTGCTGTTGGTGTGTGGTTGCAGCTTAATGTGCTGTGTCTGAAACGGAACACTGAGGGAAGATTTCTTTCCTCATTGTGGACGAAGAGTTTTTGAAAAAAAGCTGAAGACAATACTGAGCTTTGGCTGCTGTTTTTTTCGGCTCAGTGGCAGACGTTGAAGTTTTGGCTGAAAGCCCATCAACAGGACCAGATGTTTTAGGCTTGCACTTCCTTTGCAATGGGAAATAATGAAATCTGAGCCTTGCAAGTGAAATGGGACTTTGCTGATTTCATTCATTTGGTGTGTCATTGTGATTCATACCATCAGAAAATCTCTCTGCCAGGGGTGCAGACCAGCAAACAGGAGCTTGTAAGAGAGCTCCTAATGGGATTTCACAGGTGCCCTCCCATCTTGTTTTCACTTATTATTTTTCATCTTCACTAGCTCCCACCCTGAGAAACCTGTAGGAATTTATTAGTTTTCCAAAGGCAGGTGCTTTTGGGGATTTAAATTTCTGGCGTGCATGAGATTCAACCCCATAAAACCCTTTCTTTTTCCCAAATCAAGTCCATAAGAGCTCGTGGAGAACCTGAATTCAAAGCACAACCATCAGAGAAGCTGATTGCCTTCACAGAGGTGTGATGCTGAGCATCATTGTGTTACCTGGAGACTGCAGTAACACCTGTCTCCAGGTGTGATTCAGATATTCTTGAGGGGAAATTATCTTTTGGAAGTTTTCTTCTCTCTGTTGGCCATGTGAGGAGTCAGGGCAACTCTGATAATCTCCTCAAGGCAGGATGAGCTTAGCTGTTCTCAAGAAAAGATATGTACTCTTTTTAACTCCCCTCCTCTTTGTTCTCAAGAAAATATATGTAGTCTATTTAACTCCCCTCCTCTTATGTGCACCTGTATCTAAACAGCTTGCTTTCTCCTGTGCTCTACCACACTGGGTATTTTCACTAAGACTCTCTGAATATAGGAAACCATGTACAGGTTCAAGCATCTTCCTTTTCAAACACAGCCAAACAAAGAATGTACTAAAGGTAGTTTAAAACAGAGGCAAAATCCCTGCATTTTCCCTCGGAGCATTATTTGTAATTTATCCTGACTTACTGAGTTTTGTTGAAATTAAAGCTAGAAGGAGCCACCATGAGCAGCTGGTATGATATCTCTGAGCTCAGTTTTGCACAGAGGCTTCTCAATGAGAATATTCCTGGGAGCATCAGCAGTGCTGCTTCCAGACCCTCAGTCCCACCAGATTCCCCAGTGCTGGTGCTTTCTATAAATCCAGAAATTCAGGACAGAGGGCTTGTGCATCCTGGAGCAACACAGCAGGGCCATTATGAATAAGTGGAAGGTAACATAAAAGAAACGTAAAAGAGGAAGAGAGCAAAATGTCTTATTAAAACTTCACAGCAGCAGTCATGAAAACATGGAAACTAGATGAAGTATATAAAAATATATATTATTTTCTCACTAAGAAAAACTAGCTATAAATTTTTTTTTGCTTTAATTTTTGTAGTTTTACATCTGTGTCACCGTGTGTTGAAACAGAGGTTTAAACACAACATACGTCTCAGAAAGCCATAGTCTTATATATTGTACCATCACAACCAAATGAAAAAGTTGCAATTTTTCACTCCTATTAAGCATAGTTAGAAACATGTATCTACTTTATGGAGTCAAATAATATCCTAAAAATATGCCTCAGAATATCCAAGGTACTAAAATCTTCCAATAGAGGCAATAAAATTTAACAGGTTTGAAAGAGGGGAAAATGCTGTAAATGAAAACCAGAGAAGAAAGTCTAAAATAATGGTGCAGAACCATCCACAAAGCCAAGCTCTGGCAAATATTAACCAGTTCAATATAACAGGCGGCCACTTGTGATCCTAAGCTCAGCAGCACAGATGAGTTATTGAAGGTATGCTGCAATTAGGGTCTGTTTTATGGGAGGTATGAAGAATGGGATTTTTAGCAATCCTATAACTCTCTTCCCATAAATTTTCAGCTGGCTTCAGTAGCTGCAGAGTTCACTGGAAGCTGAGGGTTTTAAACCCCCCCCCCAAAAAGTGTTTTGTATCTGCACATACATGGTCACAACTACTATTTTTAAAGGGAAGATGCTGAAGAAAGGTGCAGTCAGTGAAGTTTTCACTTTAATCTATCCTGCATGCAGAAGGGTGACAGATTCATGTTGAGTACAGCAAAAAGGAGGATGGGACACAAATTTCTCTATTAGCTGTGTATATATATATATAGAGAGAGAGAGAGAGCATATGTGTGTGTATATATATAGTATATATATATGTGTGTGTATATATATATGTGTATATATATAGTTTGTGTGTACATATATAGTGTGTATGTAAATGTGCATGATGACTATATTCCTATTTACAAATGCTTGCTTTCCTAAACACTTCTATCTGTCTGGAATTTGTTCATGAGACACCCTAAGCTTCTTATGTCCAGTGAGAAAGGACGTGGCTGTAGGGAGTTTTTCTGGATGGAGAAGCAATTTTATTGTGTAAATGCAATCAAATTGTTATCATATGATATCAGTAGGACCATCCTGCACACAGTCTCTTTGAAAACACATTTCACTGTTGGGGAAACCTTTTTCCTCTTTCAATCCAGGGCAGCCAGGGCTGGGTATGAGCAGGTTTGCAAGGAGAGGACATAGCTCTGGATGAGAGAGTTTGAGCAGTTGTGGGAAGAAGACAGGACAAGAAGCTCATCTCTGATATGTGTTATCATATGTTCTGTGCTGTAGGCACTGTTGTAATAAAAATCAACCAATAATAAATGGCAGCACAGGGTTTGGTAATCGACATCAACAATTTCCCAGGAGAAATTGTCCTTTTTGGAGAAGGAGAGCTGAAGGCATAGAATGATACATTGTTACATATCTTAAGGCAATAACAAGCCAAATTTGTTCCTCTTTTTTGCACTTGATCATGACAGAGTGAGCCATCAGATTTCACTGAGTAACTTCTCTGCAGAGCCAAATGACTTGTTTGCATGATGCTGGCAGTATCTGGGGGATGCTTCAGGAGATGAGGACACACCATTTCCTCTGGCAATTTGATTCCCCAGACTCACCCACTCTGTTAGATAATTGTGACATATTTCTTTTCAGAATGTCTTTGCCTTTAATTTTCAGTCTTCCCATGATATGTTACAAAGCCTTTTGATATCTGATATATACTATCTTTAAAGAAAAAAGCGTAGTCTTTTTGACACTGAAATCATATCCTCCCTTGATCTTTTTGAGAACTTCAGAAGAGTGAGTGCCTGACATTTCTCTGTCAGGCACATGCTCTCAGGTCTCCAGCCATCAAGATCTGTGTGTATCTCTGGTCTCTGTATCTTTGTGAATGTGGCATTGAAAACATCAGCCCAAAATCTGGTATTTCACCTTGTGCTATAGTGTGGTTTTGTACATGCAGACCTGTATGTTTAGAAAAATAGACATCAAGATGAAAGGAACTCCTTTGTACCCATAACAGATTGTCTTTTTAACCTTAGAAGGCATTTTTTCTTCCATCTGAATGTAGTAAAGCTGGATAAAAAGGCATCAGGCAGCATTAATTGTTACAAAAAATTAAAAATATGGAGTTTGTCACATTCTTTTCCCCCCACGCTTTGGGTAGTTTTATGACTTGCATCTTTCCACTCTTCTTCTCCCCAAGCAATTTACTTCAATGATGTTTTGGCAGCTTGTGGTATAATCAAATGTTTTATTCCAATGGCTGACAAACAGTGGGGAGAAAATGTGCCATTGTTAGATATTTTCTATGCTAATATTTTCTTCAAGAGCTGGGCACCTGCCTGCTGGAGTCCTCTGTGGTTCCCAGGAGACATCCACAAAACCAGGAGTCAGGCTGCTGATTAAGCAGTATTTCAATAGGAGAAATAAAACCCTCACATTTTCTCCTTGCGTTTCAAAGAAATAAAGCAGGGCCATAAAACTGTCCTCATCACAGTAAGCAAACCCCATGTGTGGGAACATTATGCTGCCTCTAAACACACAATACGGGGTTAGAACATTATTGAAAATTGCAAAGCCATTTACATCCTGCCTGGCAAACAGAATGCTGCATTTTTCTTCTTAATGTAATCTAAAACATTCCAAAACAGTGAAAAACATAATGGAAACACTGACAAGCTTTTACTCAGGGTGTCACTGAGACATCAGCTATGATTTAACTGTAGCTCCAAGAGGCTGAATGTGCCATTTCTAATAATTTCTCATGACATGGTATGTCTATACTGTTGCACATAGGGACACATTGGCATGTGTAAAATCTTATTCCTACTTAGTGAATGTTAGAGTGAAAATGATTTCTTCATGTCCTTCAAGACATGATTCTTCTTGGCAAACAGGAGCCACAAACAGGAGTGGGGGGAATTGAAGTTACCTCCATTGAAAGCTTTCACTAGACAGATCCCAGAATACTGTGCCTGTTTTTAGCATCCACATTCTAGCAGGAGGGAGTGAGGTCAGGAGGAAAAAATATTTTATTGCATTAAATTTTATGTCAGGGCCAAAGAAAATAATTTGTAATGAGGGATTTATGAAGCGAGTTCTTAGGTTATCAGAAGAAGGCTGAAAATAAAGGTCAAGAGATGAATTAATTTCAGTCTGCAAGTTCTTTCACACAGAGAAAAATACCAAGACCAATGGACCCTCTATTCTTGGGGACAGAGGCATGACCAAGTTGAAGCCAGCCACAGTATTACAGAAGAACAATTAAACTTTGGGAAAATTTCCCATGAGAAGGGACTGAATTCACCACCTCCTGCTATTCTTGGGAAGTATTTTATTCCAATTCCTGCAGCTAAAAAAATCACTGAAATCATCTGTGGGACAAGAGAGCAAGAATCCATGTCATATGGAAACACAGCAACAAAAAAATGTTCTTTCCAAGACCACAAATACAAAGTGAACAGCAAGCTTCCTGCTTCTGCATAGGTGCAGCAGGTTCAGGTCATGATGGTGGATCTAGTGGAGTGGCCAAGCCAAATTTAGTTTCATGTTCATGTTCTTTTAGAGGGGCTTGCTTTAATGTTTTAATATGGCCACCAAATACATCTCCAGAGAGTTTTTCTGAAGCACAAATATTAAAGAAGCTTCCAGCTCCTTCAAGGGTTTCTGGAATAATTTCAACATGAGGCAAAGCCTTCTAAAATTCATTTGTCAGCTTTTCACTGAACAAGAGCATCCCCCACTCCCAAGGGACACATCTTTATTCTTGAGGTAAGCACCTTTGCAATGGCTGAGGCCATGAAAGAGAGAAATCCCCAATGACCTGTTTATTCATAGAAAAACAGTAATTTCTTTCTGTCAGCAAATGAAACAAAAAATCTTTGTAAGTATACATGTATACAAGGCAAGTGCTTCCAACCAAGCAGCCTGAGTGCCAGTGTTTAGAGATGGTACACAGGGTTGCCTTTTATAAGTTTGTTAAAATCAATGAGCCTCCTAAATAAGGCTGTTATTTTGGCTAACTACATAAACTGCCTGGGAAGGAATGAATGGGATACTCATCTGACTTCTACATATGACTAGGGACAAACCATAGCTCAAAAGGGAAATACTCATGGAATTGTCTACACTCTGAAAGTACCCATTCTACTCAAATAGTCATAGCACTTCAAAAAGTGTTGGACCAGTGTCATACAAGCAGTTGTCCATGTGTCTGCAGGGGATGTTTCTAGACTTTCCTATTTTAAACAAGCAAAGATTGCTGAAAATGGGATCCTTATTCTCTTTCCCATCTGCTGGAAAAGTAGATAAACTGCTGTGGATTTTAAAATGACAAATGGGGTCTTGTCAAGGGGACTGTAAAAGCTCTTTCTCCATGTTCCAGTTTGTGATCAAGGAAAGTTTCTTGTCTTTGTAGTAATGTATGGCTTATAGTACAGGCAGGCAAGTAAAAGACTGCAACACACAGGTGCTAAATAGGATTTTCAAGTTAAATAGACAAGACAAGCTGGGGTGGGGTGTGCTACCTTTTTGTTTTATGCACAGGACTGAGGCAGAGAAGATAATTTACATGCATTTGCTCTGAAATACTGCAGGTGAGGGAAAACTAGTTGTGTTGGATTAAAGCCTCAGACATCCTTCAAAGACCAGTTGTTGTCATAGTTTTGTGGAATCTGGACCTACACTTTGAGAGTTTGCAAGCAAACACTGCACACAGCACTTTTGCTCATGCACACAGATTCTGCAGTTGAGCTGAACAGTTGCACAAGCACATTCTCATTACAAATCTGATAGGAGCTGCAGCCCACAGCAAAAAATAAGCTGTCTGAGAGACCACTTTTTGAAAACATGGGCACGTGTGTATAACTTGGCTGGAAGATCACGGAGGTGTTGATACAATAACCACTATAAATATTTGAAAGGTGTCAACATCAAGGTCTAGATTTTACCCACAGATGCCAGCACAATGTTTTCATTGATTAGCTGTTCTGTAATATAAGCCTGTGTGTGGAAAATGTGTGTTAAAGAGAGTCTTAGATAGAACATGCCAGGATTTCACTCCCCCTGCTTTTGTTGTATCAGTCTGAGCTGACTAAAAGCTCTGCAAGTCTGCAGATGTTTTTATTACAAGCTAAAATGGGGATCTTTTTGTAAAAAAAATAAAAGCATTTAAAAATTTCTGGGCTGCCAGAGGGTTAGAACAGGATCATTATTCAGGTCCATAATTTCCTAGATTGTATTCCCCTTTGATTATCAGATAAAGCTCAGATAAAGCAGCTCTAACTGCCATAGATTCAGGGTGTTAATATTCATTAAAAGCAGACAGGGAACTGGAGATTATTCTGTCTAGTGAGTTCCTTGCATTGTCTAGGTTTCCCTAAACATCTTCTAAGACACTTAAAAATTTCAAATCTTTGCAACTCATGCATTTCAGGCTGGTCTGATGCTGTTCAACTTTGTAACACCCCTATTTAGAAAGAATCGCCTGTCCCATTTATGGCTCAGGTGGGAGCACTGGTCAGATCTTCTGATGCAGTGACATTATGCTCCAAACTCAATAAAGCAGGTCACTCAGCTCCCTTATTTTACAGTGGAAAATGTTCCTGTTGGTCACATCAACTCCATGAAGCTAATTCTGCATTTGAAGTTAGCCCTGTGCCACATTTAATGCCATATTAAATGGAAATTGGTCCTCAGCTGTTCATTATTTTCAGGCTGTGATGCTCACACATGTCCTCACCATTAATAAAAATGTACACAATTAACACCCTTTCTATTATGAAAGAATTGGTCAGATAAGTTTTCAAGGGACAAAATAGAATCCAAAATGAGTAGATTTCACAGAGGGTGGTCAGTTACTTGCCTAGGAGAAAAAAAAAAATCACTAAAATGTTACAAAAGAATTGGCAACACTTATTTCAGTTTGAAACATATTTTTACTCCTAATTGTTTTACTAGGAATGTTACAAAAGTATTTTTAAAGACTTAAAGGTCAACCTTTAAAATCTAAAACCTACAAAAGAATTTGTAACATTTGTTTCACTTTGAAGAGTATTTTTATTCCTAGTGATTTTATTTTGGCTACTACTTGATTTTAAAGGTTGATCTTAACTGATGTGAGGGAAAAAAAAGAAATCACTAAAATGTTACAAAAGAATTTGTAACATTTGTTTCAGTTTGAAACATATTTTTTACTCTTAATGATTTTGTTTTGGCTACTAGTTGATTTTTAAGGTTGACCTTAAGTGATGTGAGAAAAAACAAGAAATCACTAAAATGTTACAAAAGAATTTGTAACATTTGTTTCAGTTTGAAACATATTTTTTACTCTTAATGATTTTGTTTTGGCTACTAGGTGATTTTAAAGGTTGAATTTAAGTGATGTGGGGTTTTTTTAAATGAAATATTTCAGTGATCTGTAAAGATCATATTAGACATAATTTCTCCTTTGTGTAAAATCCTGAAATATTTGGGGTTTTGCTGTGATTTGGGCAGAAGCATGGCTGGAATTTCCAAGTTTCTTCACAAAGTGAAAATGTAGAGCTTATTTCCTTGAACTTTATTACAAAATTACTGAGGAAAGCAGAGAAAAGGCAATCAATGCATTTTTTCAGTTCAGTTCCCATTAGAAGTGAGCCCTGACTGAAGGTGTTCCAGGTCAAACTGAACAAAGCTTCAGAGTAATGGTTTTGGTTCAGGAAAAAAAAAAGAATTAAAGATTCAAATAATCTTTTGCTTCAAATCCACTCCCTAAAAAACAACATAAAACCCCTTTACTAATAATGTTAGTGTTGTCAGCCAACAATTATTTCTTTCTAGTGTTACAAAACCATAGCCCAGCCAGCCTCTTTAATGTGTTCAGCATTCAAACTTCATCTTTTAAGTAAAAACACTGAAAGAATCATTGCTTTGGCCTGGTTTTTTTAGATTTGTTTTGCTTTGTTTGGTTTTACAGCAATTAATATATCCACAGGTTTGTACTCAACAGAAGCAGTGTCTAGAATTTACATGCACAGGAAATATTCCATAAAAGCATTTAATGAGGTTAAAAGCAGCCCAAAGTTTGTTAATATTTACCCTGTGCATGATGGCTCTCCTTTGTTCTCAGGACCTTGACGTGGAAATCGTTTTGACCCCACTGAAAATAGTGGCAGTGATATTTTGTTAATGATATTGGCACAGGGACAGGAAAGAGGTGCCTTTTTATTGAGCTGTGTCACACTGGAGAGTGGCAAAATGATGTGTGGTGGGTAACCAGGTCCTGGAGAGCAACAGGTTCCTCATAAAGGAGTGAGGAACCTGTGGGAAGCTGCAGATGGATACAAAACAGATGCTGCAACCTCCAAACCCATTCAGATCCCAGTAGCAGGTTTTAATTTTACAAGCCCTCTAGAGGAAAATAATTCGTCTGTCAGTAAGAAAATTCTCAGGTGACACTATGTTGTGACACTCCAGAGAAAACCCCAGGTAGGACCCAGTGGCCTCTGTGTTTTGAGATGCAGGAGACAAACTGGTTTTGGCATTTTTATGTGTGTTGGGTGTTCTCATGGTTTGTTTTATTATCCTTGGAAGTGCCCACCCTTCCCATAAAAATCAGAGCTCCCTGGGCTTTGTGTATGTGTTGTAGGAGAGTGAGAACATCAGCATCAAGCACTTTTGTGGCTTCTGGAACTGTCTTACTCGCACTCTTGGGGCTGCAAGATAATCATAGAAGGCACTGAGCAGCCTGATCTAGTGGGATGTGTCCATGCCTATGGCAGGGGGGTTGGAACAAGATGACCTTTAAGGTCCCTTCCAACCCAAACTATTCTATGATTCTATGATCTTCCTTTCTACATTTCTGCAGCAGGTATCTGAAAATGATGCCATCCACCATATACCACATCACTATGTATGAATCAATCCAAGTGTCAGCTATCAGGCAACTCTGATGTTAGAAGCACTTTCTGAGAGGATATATTTGCCTCTTTCTGAGACTAAATGTGCAATTAAAATGTTGATTTCAGGCTGTGTTTTGTTCTGGCGTTAAACTCCACAATTAAAGGTGGTGCATTCTCTGAGGGCAAACTTATTCCAAGAACTGATAACTCCTGGAAAAAAAAAATTCTGTTCCTGAGGAGAAACTGAGAGCTCACGGTACTCCAAGGGAGTAGAAATAGTAGGGACAGTGGAAAATGTAGTGGGAGAAAATACTTATGCTGCCTTGGGGGAGAGGGAAAAGCGGCCCCTTAAATCGCTTCCTATCCTTTATTTCTGTGACTCATCCAGACCTGCCTGTAATGGGCTGTTGCATCGAGCCATTGTTAGTTTAACTTTGTATCCTGTACAGCCAGTGGGTCACTAAAAGAAGTTCTTTGTGGAGAGAATGGCACGGGGGTTGTTCTTGGAAGAAGCCCAGGGAAAATGTAGGGTGAGAAGGGAGAGGGGAGTGAAGAAAAAAAAAAGAGCCCCAGAAAAGGGAAAAATCCCCAAATGAAAAAGGGTGTCTGTTTCACAAGCCCTGACCTTCAGCAGAACTGCCATTTCCTGAGGCTGCACAAAATGTACCAACCGGCAGCAAAGAGGGATGGAGCCAGACATTGACACCAAAGGAGAGTTGGCTTCCCTGAGCCCCAGGGAAAAGCTGAGGAGTAGCCAGGTCAATGAGTACCTGATCTTTTCTTTATCACAAAGAGAAGCACAGGCTGCTCCTCAGCTTTTCCAAGTAGGAGTGATGTTGCAATAACCACTGGCTCTCTCACAGGACTATGAAACAGCAGCATTTCCAGCAACCACCTTTTCATTGACACATAGGCGAGTGTGTTGCTGGATAAAACTCAGTCTATCTACATCTCCCAGTGAAGTGAATCCTCAGAGGGGGTCTGGTCCTTTCTCCTCTGCTAAGCTTTTTTGTTCTCTGGTGCTTCATGGGTAAATGTGCTGGTGAGAGAAGAGAGAGGGTCAAATTGCTTGGAGTACAGAGAAAATCTGGGGTCATTCCAGGAGGAACAGCCAAGTCAGATGGGGACCATCTTTTTGGCAACAGGGAATAGTCAGGCAGGAGCCTTATCAGTTCAGAATAATTGTATTCTCTCTTCTTCAGGAAACAAGGAGTTTATTTGGGTCAGCAATGACACCGGGAAAGGAAGGAAAGGTGGGAGGGAATGGCTGGGTGCCACGTTCCAACAGCCTTTCTTCAGTGCCAACAATGGACAATAGTGGGTTTTATCACCAATGGTTTTCTTGTAAAACTTCAAGGGATGCATTTCTTGTTTGAAATCCTACAGAAATTGAAAGCTTTGTGTCTGAGAGCACGTTTGGATTATGATTATGAAACAAATATTACCCCAGAAAGACAATGAAGCCAGCAGCTTTTGCATCTTAAGGGCAGCCAGGTCTTTCCTCCTGCAGCCACTGGGCACGATGTGCTACAACAAGAAACATGAGGGGTATATCATCAGAAAGATCTTTCTTCCTCTGACTGTTTCACAGAAAAGTGTTGCTTTTCTACATAAAAATGGGGCAGTGTTTTGAGGGAGAGGTGAATCTTAGTGGCTAGAGGTACTGAACAGTGAGGTCTCTCCAGAACATGAAGTGCCTGTGTTCCTGTTCCAGCTCTGACTCAGAAAAGACAAAATCTTTGTTGCTTGTAAGACAAAGCAGAGAATAGCTCAGGCATCTCCATGTGTGAATCCTACATTTTTCCATGGCTGAAAATAATGGTGAACATCTGCTTGGCTAAGATATCTTGGGACACTGCAGGAGAGAGGGAAACATCTTGAGAAGTGTCATAACCTACATCAATCATATATGCTATGTTGCTATGTTGTACTTTCATAACTTACGCCAAACTTCTCACCAAAATTCTCCAGAAATTGATCAGATACACACAAAATGTGGGAACTTTTCCCAGTTTCTGGGACTTACGCTGCAATTACCACATCTTCACTGTGGATTCGAAGGAGACATAGAATCATAGAATAGTTTGGGTTGGAAGGGTCCTTAAAGATCATCAAGTTCCAACTCCCCTGCCATTGGTGGGGACACCTCCCACTAGATCAGGATGCTCAGTGCCTTGTCCAGCCTGGCCTTAAACACCTCCAGAGAGAAGGCATCCACAGCCTCTCTGGGGTTCATCTGAGTCTGATTGTCTGCTTGCCCTGGTTTCCAGAGGTGGATAATATGGATAACAAGGTAACTCTGAATGGCAAGATAGTGTGGAGCTGAGACACAGTCAAAGCCGGCAGAGACAGAGGCTTTCTGATCTCCATTGGCACAGATATGCTGCTTGTTATGAGCACCAAAAGATGGATATGTCTCTTAAAGACTGATAGGAGTTTGCCTGTTCCTTGCTCTATTCCTCTCTTCAAATAAGTAATCTCTCCTCAGATAAAGTCTTAATAAGCTGTTTCTTCAGAGGAAAGGCTCTTTGTGTATGGATCTTTTGCCTTATGATTCTAAGACAGTTGGACAAAGAAAGTGTGTTGAACAGTTGGCAGTGTGTTAGCAGTGTTTTGGGTCAGTCAATTAGTTTTGCTGTCTTTGCTTTAGTCTGTCTTAACAGTTGTGCAGCTGATGAGTCAAGTCTGCAGTTAACTATTTGGCCAAATAATGAGTTGACATTATTGGGACAATTATTGCCATTCTGGGAGAATGACTAAGGACAGCAGCCTACAGATCAGGGCATTCAGGTGGGATGGGGAATATCTGAGGTCCAGATCTTTTTTTTGACAGCCAGACTGTTCTGTATCTTGACAGCTCCTATTGAGAGGAAGGTACTGATCAGTCAATAAGTTTTGGGAGAAAACTAAATATCATAAAATAGGGTGTAGTCTCTGCCATGGGCTGGATGATGAGTTATTTTTCTGAGGGATGTTTGGTTTTGTGCTTACTTGGGGTTATGCATGTGGTTCTGGCACCTAAATCAGAAGATGTCAACCACTCAGACCTTCAGCATGTAGGGAGAGGTAGAAGTTGAAACCCATGTGCATATTTAATGCCTCCATAGGTTATTCCCTGCTCTTTAATTTGATCTTCTGGTGTCCTTACTCTGAAGGGACCAATGGTTTAACTCTGAACTCATACACAATGCTCCACTCTTCATGAATATGGTTTCCATTATCAGTGTTTGAATTTCAATGCCCTTTTAGTCTGCCTGAGCTGTGCTAGATCAGCTCACAATGCCTCAGGTGCTCGTGGAGATGCTCTGGGCTATGTTTTTGTCACTGCAGAGAGAGTGACTTTTGCCCAAGCACTAGACCAAAGAATACACACTCAGTATTCTGGTTGAAGTCCCTGGCACTCCTGTGCCATTGCATTTCTAGTGGGAGGTGTCCCTGCTATGGCAGGGGGGTTTGGAACTAGATGATCTTTGAGGTCCCTTCCAACCTGAACTATTCTATGATTCTAAAGAGAACTGGTGCTGTACCAGCCTGTATTCAGACGCTGGACACAGCAGAACAATCCTCATGCCTGCCTGCAGTTTCAGGCAGCTCCCCCTAGCGAATCCACACTTTGTGAGGTTTTCATTTAAAAAACACATAATAAACAGCAATCCTCAGATCCCTGTTGAGAAACAGTAGGTTAAATGGTCAAAATTTAGTAGCTTGCAGGCATTCTATTATCCAAGACAGCAGCTTCCCACTTGGCAGAGCTGAAAATAACCTGGCAAATAGATAACAGTATTTATCACCCTTGTCCAGGGTGTTAAAACCAAGTGCTCAAGTATGTGAAAGATGAAATGGTGAGAAGGTAATAATAAATAATAATAAAACTTTTTTTTTAAACTGTAGAGGCAGACTAGATTTTTCTCTTGATTTAAGTGCAGTATTCAAAGTAAAAAGGCTGTTGTTCATGACTGAAGAAGGGACATAAACCCCAAAGTGAATATGGGTAAGTGTAACCTGCTTACCAGTGTTCAGGTTGGACATTGTGTGAGGCTGAAGTCTCATCTGAGGCAAATCAGGTCATCAAGCAGCATCATGTGCAACAGTTCTCTGTAATGAGGAAGAGACTAGACAGCTCTCTGAAGCTAAAATAGATTTTGATGCAATGGGTAGAAACCCATCATGGACAAAAGGCCACAAAAAAGGGGTTTTGGCAATGGTTGCTTTGCACAATGTCAGCCAGCTGGATTTTGCTCACATCAGGCTAACCAGATGCTTTGAAAACCACTACCTCTTTGATCCCAGTCCTAGCAATCCTGTTGGACCTCTGCTGTACAATGAGCTTGAGGTCAGTGAAATATTTTTCAGTTGTGGTGGAAGCATTTAAACTGGAATTTGTTAAATCAGGGGCACGATTCCACAGGTAGAAATTGAACTGTACGTGTGACATTTCTCTTCTTATTACACTTGAAAATATTAAATTCTGCAGGGTTTTACTTCCATCAAAAACAAGTTGCCAAATTTAGATTTTTTTGTTACTTTGATGTCCTCCTTTTATTCTCCCCCAAAGGGCTTCAACTTTCAGACAAGGTTATCCTTAAAAATATATTTGAAATGTTGGTTTTGAAACCTTACAAGGGATATGGCATTCAGGATGGAATGACTTTCTCAAGGGCAACAGTCAGAGAACAGCAAAATGTCTCCATTTTTCTTCCACCCCCACATTTCCCTTCAGTTTCTGGTATCTTTAATAGGCTGTCAGCTGTTCCTACCTCCTGTACAGAGTTTAATACTCAACTTTTAAGTATTTCTTAGGATTAGTTTCTACTCAAACTGGTTCCAAAGGATATGCCTGTAGTCAGCAGCAATCTGAGTTAGCAACATCTGTGACTCCTCCTTTGCAAACATAATCATAATTAAAATGGCAGAGCAATATTCCTAAACCACTGAAAGCCAGCCAAACTCTTCTATATCAGTGTGTGATCTGCAATGGACAAGAGCTATAAAGGCTCAAGGACCAGTGAAAGACACTTTGCTAGACCTGGGTGTTCATGTAAGGTGATGGGACAGTCTATGGAGAAAAATCTCAGAGCAGTCAGCTGGTTTTGGTTTGTATCTTTACTTTGTGGAGAGCTGCAGCACTCCCCACTGTGGGAAGTAAGCAACAGGAGAAAGAAAGAGAACCCATGAGAAAGTTTACAGACCTTCCAACCACAGGAGAGGGCATAGGCAAATCTCACACTGAACTGGACTTGGAGTCCAGTTTAATATTGCAGGGATATCTACAAAACCATCTCTAATGCTGCTCTCATTCCTTCCCTCAACAATATAGTGTCTTCAAATCTTATTCTGGCTCCTTCTACATGTTAAGAGGACACAAAAGCAGGGCTGATCATGGATCATGGTTGCATGACCATCTTGCTGATGCACTTGGTTGCATCTTCAGTGAACTCATCATTCTGGCTCACTTGTAAGTTATCCTGGCTTAGTCCAAACTTTCTTGCTTCTATTGGAAGTGTGAATATGACTGTTGTTTAAATGAGCAGGCAAAAAGCTGCTAGAATATATGTGTTTGTGAGCCAAGGCACGTCCTTCTACACAACCTGGAAAGTCTTGAGCACCATTGATGACAGAGCCATAAAGTCAGTGAGAGGAGATGGGAACTGCCACACACCTCTGGAGTGTTCCACAATGATCTCCTCCAAGCAGGACCCTCCCTTGCAGAGACCTCAGAACCTGTGCCCATCAAAAAACAACTTAACTGGAAAGTTCTTCCTACCACCTTTCTTTCCATTTCTTATTCCAAACAACCCTAAAATCTTCAGAGGAAGTTGGAAACTCTTCAGAATGATTGGTGAAAGCTGAAGCCCTCTGTCTCTCTCCAGTTTCCACTGACATTTTCTGTGTAGTATTTATGAAAAAAGTTATACAATGGTTTCTGTTTACCCCAGCATTGGGGAAGAAGCCTTTATACATGGATGTCACTTCTTTTAAGGTGAATTTAGGTTCTAGAGGTATAGAACTTTAAACTGTTTTAAATTGCCCCAGGGAACATTTAGAGGGTGCCAGTTATCAGTTGTGTCTTTATAGACTTGTAGATAAGCAGCATATTTTTGTTCTTTTAAAATAAAGATTTCAGTCAGCTGAAACTAATCCACAATTCAGAGTCCATCTCTGCTTCTCAGATATGCTCCTCAAATTTCTTTTCAGACTCAAATTTCATGTGTAATGATCTCCTATATTCAATTTTCTTTTCTCTTGTTATCCTCCTCAGTAAAGATCTAACTTTCAGCCTTTGCCTTGTTTGACATGCACAAAGTGACACATGTAGAACTGTCCCTTTCATCCTGGCAGTGCATGAAAATCTGCACTGTTCTCTGACGTCATGTAAATTTTAACTCAAAAGCAGATATGCCAGTGGAGGGCTAATGTCTCTGAGGGGTGGAATGGTCCTTCTCATGATGTTTTCTCCTAGATGATCTCTTGTTTCTGAAATGTCACAGATCCCAAGGGCCCCACTTGGATACGAGGCTCTGAGTTTTGCAAACTCACTCTGATACTAAATATGGGAAGAAGTGCTAAGAGAAGAATCAGCTTAAAATGTGCAGAGGGATTTTAGCAGACAAGGCTTACATTATTATGCTATGTATAAAGGCCTTTCATGGATGGGGTATGATTATCATCAATATTTTCCTTTTACTTAGATATCTGCAGTGCATCTCTTCTGTGTGCTCAAGGTAGTTTTTTATACATGTAGGAAGGGGAGAGGTTGCTGAGCTGCCATTTTGCTCACATCTCTGTCTGCTCTGTTGATAAATTTCTCCTGAATTGATTCAACACAACTGTGTAATGCCAGAGATGAGATTTTTAGGCTTAATTAGGGGGGTTGAGCCACTGAGAGATGTAGAAAAAGAGTAAGGAAATGGAGTAACATGAGTTATACAATAGCCTGAACAAAAGGTGGAACACAGATTTTGAGAGGTTTGAGTGAAAGTAGTGACTAAGGAAGAGTATAAAACATCAGGATTTTGCACTTGAAAGATAAGCTAAACAAACCACATAGCAAGGAGGAAGGGAAGGAAGGATGCAGATTAAGGGTTGTTGAAGGATGTTGAAGGAATTGTGGCTGAAGATTTGGGAAGAGTTGTCTTTTGTGGATAACAGAGCCCTGGGAAAGCTGAAGGCTGCTCCTCCATACCAGAGAAGGATGTTATGTACTAAGTACAACCCATACTCATTAAGGGACAATGTGGTGCCATTCCACCTCAGAAGAACTGGAGGAGATGTGCTGAGGGTGTCTCCAGAACGTTTCTGAGGACTAGAAATAATGGATGTAAATTGGAAGAGGGTAGATTCATGCTAGATATAAGAAAAAAGTTTTTTACAGTGAGGGCAGTGAAACACTGGAAGAGGTTGCCCAGAGAGGCTGCGGATGCCCCCTCTCTGGCGGTGTTTAAGGCCAGGCTGGACAAGGCACTGAGCAACCTGATGTAGTGGGAGGTGTCCCTGCCTATGGCAGGGGAGCTGGAACTAGATGATCTTTAAGGTCACTTCCAACCCAAACTATTATATGACTCTATGATTCTACTCTATTTCTCAGTTTAGTGGCTCACTAAACTGTATATCCTAGCTGCTAAGTACAAAAAATATCCACTAGTATTTTTCACTGCCTGATAAAAAATGTAAAATTGCCCTTTAAGAGAGAAAGAGTGAGAGCACACATGAACAATTTTCTTCATCAGAACTGACCTTTGGATGCTGCCAAAGGGGATCTTCCAAAAAAAGTCTCCCTGACAGAAAAAGTAAATGCAAGTCTTCTTACAAAGAATTGCTCCAGTATCCAGATGTAATTGTTTAGATAAATTGCATCAAGTCAGTCCTAAGGATACCAGTTTGAATGAGTTCAGGACTTTCTAGTGACACATGGATCCTTATCCTTCTGGATATTATCACCAGCTGAAGAAATTAGAGGCTCTTTTCTATCCTTCTTATGAAGCATCAGAGGTTATGATTCTATTGGTTGGACTACCATCTAAAGAATAAAAGTAAAGCTTCTTTTTCTTCTCTAGGACTCAATCAGTGAAGAAATATCCTGGGCAATTTTTTTTTTTAAAAAAGGTCAGTCCTAAAGTAATTTCATTGTGTAAATTCTAGATAAAGTCTCAACATTCATTAATATACACTTAAAATAGATAACTGACAGAATTAAAAAATAATTGCTCATCACAAGCTTTTGATCATTTGACTCTACTACTGTCTGAAAGCATGAAAGAGGCAATGTTGCTGTTTTCCTTTGTCGTGACCTCAATTGCCTTTATCCACCATCTAGAGAAAGTAGCATTTTCAACAGCTGACAACAGTCCCCATTAGACAGCATGAGCTGACTGACAAGGAATTCCAAAACTTCCTTTTTCACATCTGCTGTCTCAGAGAGCATGAGGAAATCCTTCTGAGAAACCACCATCCTTAAATGCTTTGTAGATAAGCACCTTGAACCTTGAAAGGAGACAGTTGACAAATGACTGGGTGAAAAGGGATTGAGCACATTGAGGTGATGTTTGCACCACTTTTTTCAGAAAAGAAAGCAGGGACTTCTTCATCTTTAGCATATAAGTGAAAAATACTGATGCAGCAACATGGTGGATTTAACCTCTGAGTAAGTATGTGTTAATCTAAATTTCTGAGAGTGTGCCACATTAAACTGTTCTTGACAGAATTGAATAGGAATTTTGGACATTGTACATTAATAATTAGGTACTACCTGCTTTATTTTAAGTGCAGTGGTTTTCCTTTGTTGAGAAAGTCTGGCTCTCTCTTGCTTGATTTATACAATGGCATGTTAGAAAAGGTAGTAATGATACGTGTGTTATTCATGTACTTGGAAGTCTCAAAGGATTTTAAATATATCTTGACACATACACTCATAAATTGTGTCTAAGGTAGACATTTTGGCAGACTGGATATGGGATTAATGTTCTTGAGACTTCCAAACACCATTGATCAAAAATAGTTTCAAAATTCTCCAGGGCTCCAAACTGATTTCTTTTGAACCTGCCTGTGTGGTCAGTAAACCATCTATCAAATTATCTTCAGCTTGGAGATGTAGTTCATGGGCCCAGGCTGGGTTTCACTGCAAATTCTTCCTTCATCACGAAGGCTTGTTTTCATCAGTTTGAGATGAAGCCATTGAGGGTGAGTCTCTAATGAAGCAATATAGAGTGAGACATGAGTGAGTACAGGGCACCGAGTTCCAAATGTGTGTGTGTGTGTTTATGAGTTTCTCAGCAATGATTTTTTTACACCCAATCTAATGTGCGAAATTCAAAGGCTTCTGCAAAGAGTGTGTTTCCCTTAAGCAGTCAACCATGCACTTTCTGTGGGCTGGATTTGGAAAGATGCTTGAGAAAACTCAGACAGACAGAATCAAACACAGCAGTGAGAGCAAGGTTCTGGTTTTACTTCTCTCTAGAAGTCATGGATGCAGATTGGAAGAGGGTAGATTTAGGCTGGATATAAGAAAGAAAGTTCTTTCCTGTGAGGGTGGTGAGACACTGGAACAGATTGCCCAGAGAAGTTGTGGATACCCCCTCCCTGGAAATATTAAGGCCAGGCTGGATGAGGCACTGAACTAACTGGTCTAGTGGGGTGTCCCTGCCCATGGCAGGGGGCAGTTGGAACAAGATGATCTTTAAGATCACTTCCAACTCAGACTATTCTATGATTCTATATAGTTTTAACTGCTCTGGACCTTCTACAAATCTCCTATAAATGTTAATATTATAAACTCTTTCATTAACCAAGAGTAACTTTTTCCTTACCATCAGTACTGTGATGACCGTTGTAGCCTTCAGCTGATAGTGCAATCCTAATAAACACCATTGTGTTCTGTCTGGTCTATATAGCTAACACAAGAGGAGGGTATGAAGGTTATTTTCCTCGGGAAAAGCAGGTGCAAACCCCACAATTCTTTGGCAGAAATCATTACTTTGGATGCAGTAGTAGCAAAACTGGGGTCTGTTCCTTTGCTTGCCATTCCAAAGCCTTCCCAGGCCAGTCCCTGCATCAGCAAGGTGTCCTTCATCTATCTTCAGCTGGGATGCAAGATCTACTGCTTTTTTGATGCCTTATGCAGCTGGGCAATTCCAGATTTTGGAGATCAGGGAGGTACTGGTTCTGTCTACTCACACCCATACCACAGCATATTTCAGCAGTGATTTAGAGAACACTGAGATTTAATTATTTATAGTGGACTTTCCTTCTTTTTTTATCATCCCTACAAGGTTCTTCTAGCTCCCACTGATCTGACCCAATCACATTCAAGACATCTTCTTGCCTGTTTACATTTTTCAGGATGCGAAGAGTATGTATCTCTGATGGTTTGGTTCTGTAAACATCATTCTTGTACAACTTTTTCAGTCTTTTAAATGATACTCCTTAGTTCTTAGTTCTGAAATGGTGCTAGAACATCTTTTTGGAGGACCCTGTGGCATTCAGAGGAGGCTTCCAAACTTTGTTCAGGCTGCTGTTCTTCATAGGTCTGCCCACACCAAGCAAAATACCTCTTCTAAAAGTCTGACAGTTTGTGAAACCTTTTATAAACAGAAAAAAGTAATCTTCAGCAGAAATGAACCTTCTTTTTTCAGTTTTGCCCTGTAGAAGACTTGTTCAAGATCCACACTTCTGTGTTTTTTTCCAGGAGCTGCATATAAGAATTTATGAAGATCCTGAGTTTATGCAACACTGTGGAAAGTGCTGTGATATATTTTACTGTCTCTTTTGGAGCATTTTTTCTGCTCAAAGGAATGGAATATGCTGTTCCCATTTTTTTTTGGGAGCTTTGATGCACGTAACTAAATGAACTGTCACTGAACCTTACTGCTACATGATCAGACTTCTAGTGCCAGGCAAGTGTGGGATTTCTAGATTAAAAGAATCTAATAAAGCAGAAAAAATACTTTCAAGTAAATGTTTAATGGGCTCAGAAGCATCTCCAGCTTTGTTTCTGTGTTTCTTTCAAGCAACACACATGCCATTGTTTACAGTGTGAGCACAGTGTTAATGTATGAACAGAAAGAAGTGGGAGTAGGATTTGATTTACTGCAGAGAAGGAAGTTTCCCAAGAAGAGTTTGTTACCTCACCAGGCAGTGCCAATATATATATGACATTTTTTCTCCACAACTTGTATGTAAAGTCAAAACCCTGTATAAGACTCCACAGAAAATTATGTCAAAAAATGCTTGTAGAGCTGATTGATCTAGAGAGCCTCTGTTTTCTTTCTCTAAGAGACTTCTCCCTCCCACTGGGTTTCATAGCAAACATCTTTTTGATCAGACTTACTGACAGCCTGATTGCTTTGCCATCAGAAAGCAGTGCTGGAAAGAGCAAGTTTTGCTCAAAGACTTCATGATCCATGAATTTCAAAAAATACTCTGACAACAGCAGGCTTAGCCACCCAAAACCTGCTCCACGGATCCTACTGGATAGGACAGCCTCTCTCCTCAGGGTGAAAAGCTGTCAAGTTAAATTGCTACAGGTCTTAAGCTGATGTGTTTTCACCACAGTTGGGACCTTTTACATTTTGTAAGAGAAATACAATGAAACAGGCCCATTCCTAAACATGTTGAGGAATTCTGTACTCCTCCCAGGTAAAGTTTCTGTGGTTCTGGTCCCTGCATCTTGTTCAGGTTGGTGCCTCCATGAAGTTTAATTTCCCCCTGTCCAGCTCCCTGGGTAGAAGAGAAGCCTCTACTGAAAATGCATGATGCTCTGTCTAGCCAGAGACACTCTTGGCCATGAAACAAAGAAATTTTATAACAATAACTTCTATCTGGTCCATTTCCTGAATTTTGTCAGTTTGGCAATTTTTGTCCTTTCTCCTGAAAAAAAAAAAAAAGAAAAAATCTGAGTTCCATTGTTTCCCTATTATCTCAGAAGGGCCATGAGCCAAATTAGCATCCCTTAGCATTGGACATGCCAGTGATAGAGCAGTCCATGAGGACTCATGGAGACCTTCTTCCAGCCTACTACTCCTGTTGGAAGACTGTTGACTGTAAAGCTGGAGCACCATAGCAACTTCTTTCTTGTCCTGAAATATTTTGGGGCTTTTTTCTCTGACTAGAGAGGCATGTTTGAATTCAGAAAAGAATGTATGTGTTAGCCTTGCACTCCTTGCAGTCCTGTGAATCTAAGCTCACATAAGAAGACATTGCAAAGATCTCCTTGGACTTTCTCCCTATTATTGAAGGTCACCTTCTCTCATGCCTTCAATCCAGCTGGGACCTGTTATCTGTCTAGTTCAGACTAGTGGCAGATCTAGTACAGTAGGTTTGTTATGTATAACTTTCCAAGGGATATGATCAGGGGGGATTCTTTTTGGACTGACACATAAAATCCCCAACAGCTTTTGGGATGGGAGATTGGCTGAGATGTGTATGCCTTCATAAAAGGCTGTCACTGAGCTGACACCTGCCTTCTGTCCTGTTTGGTGTTCCCAAATAGAAACTGGAGTAGATAGAACCACTGATGCCCCCTCAGTGCAAGTCCTTCATTTATTGAGCAAACTGATGGCTTTTCTTTGCTTTCTTTTTATCCCCTTAAGCTCTTTTTTGTCAGCTGAAACATCTTGGTCAACTCCAGTTGAAAAAAAAATCATAAAAAACCTCTCATCTCTTTCTGAAACATCATACACCATTGCTCAACATTCTTCTGGGTCACTGCTGAGCGCAACTTGAAAGTCCCTAAAATCTGGGTTCCAGAATCTCCTGGCAGTAGAACAGAGGCAGAAGGACCAGCTTATAGGGTGTTGGTTTTTTGGACACTTTTGCCCTAAACTTCTCATATTGGCCTTTCTTAAAGAAAGAATAGTTTGCTACATGAAGCTTTCATTTTTCTTGGTGCAGTTTCTTTGAAGTTCTTTGTTATCTACTGGTTGAAACTGTATTTACATCAGCAGAGTTTTTCAGACACACTTCATACTGTCCCAAAAGACCTGGTCGTGTTTCTGTCTTCTGAAGGCATGAAATTTTGATGTGGTTCCTATTTAGAGGGCTCCAACAATTGTTAGGTCTTGTTTTAATGATTTTCTGGCCAATTTTGAGTTTTGTGAGTACTTCCTTAATTTGTTCCAATTTGATTTTAGATATAAGCTCAGACTCTCTCTCCTGGGAATCCTGATTCTTCTGTTGATGTTCTCCTGTCTTGTAACCCCTAGATTGGGTGTGCAAGATTGTTTTCACTGTAAGAAGAAAATAATGAGAAGTATCTCTTCAATTCCATAATGCCTTCCTTGTGGAGAGTGTTCACAGAAACCTGCATCAGTGAACTAGAATTCAGTGTCCTTTCTCCTAGTGCCGTTTTTCTTCTTCAGCAATTCTGATCCTTTCTGATGCCTTTATTTTATAGATACTCTTGTTTTCCACCTGCCACTGGTTGCTTCTGTCATTTGTGTAGAGACATGCAGGGCTACCAAGGCAGTGTGAAAGCACTGAATCTTCCAGCAGAACAATGAGAGAGATTTTTCTTCTGCCCTAAGCCTTCATCCAGACCTATTTGGTGTCTGATTTTGTCTTAGGCATAAATATGCCTTTTTTCCCCATCCTGAGGTACTGAGATAGAAGTAATAAACTATCTGTTAGTCATAAAGTTATCAGCTATTCACAGATAGTAGAGCTATGGGATGGATTAGGATACTTTATTACAATTTACAAATGAAAACCTAAAATTAATTAGACAAAAAACCAAAATTAAAGTAAATTGATTAAAAAATTAATTAATCAGAATGGTGAGAGGCCCACTTTATAGGTTTCAAGCAGATGCATGTCTTTTTTTTGAAACTATTTTCTTTGAACTGGAGGACACACTCTGCAGACTTCAGAGACTCCTCTTTCCATCAAATTTGAGAAAGATTTGAGCCATCAAATCTTTCCCCACTGAGCTTGTGAGAATTTACAAATTCAGACTACAAGAGTTTAGAGATGTGTAATATCATCTTTTGCATCTATTTGTGAGGTAGGGAAGCCAGGGTGTGTTCCCTCAATATTTTTCTCATGTGCCAGCAAGAATAAAAAAAAAAAATACACAGCTATTTCTCTAATGGCAACAGGAATTCTATTGAAGTTTCCACCCCTGTGCTGAGGATTTGGACAGGCTGATCTTTTGATGCCAGAGATTTTGCAGAAAAGACATGGTGTAACTTCTCACTAGGTTCAGTGCTGCTCACCCAGCCAAGTCCTTGCTGCTGACCCCATTCATCTGTTGGCATCAGCACTTGAACTCCTCTTTGCTGCCTCTCTGGGGTCAGCATGACCTGGGCTGGGGCTGCAAAGGCAAACACTGTCTACAATTGCCCCTCAGCCCCAAATGGACCCTTTGATGTGTTTTCTGCTGTAACCTGGCAGATACTTCTCTTGATGAATCTTTTCTCTTGACCCTTCTTCTCTGCTCAGTAGCTCTGAACAGACCTTGTTTTGCTCAGCTAATGCATGATGGAAAATGGTGTTTTGACTCCAGCTTGCTGATAGCTCTGGTTCCACCCTTAATGTCCTTCTTGAGATTCTGAACTTTCCCTCTAACCCTTTTCCTCTCTCCTGTGAAATGTATTTATTTCCATATTTTCAGCATCATGTCTTTTTCATTTTCTATGATTTTCTTTTCCACCATGGCCTCATTATTCAGCACAGGAAGGACAATGAGGTGATCAAGACCAGTTGGCATGGCTTCATGAAAGGCAGCTCCTGCTTAATCATAGAATCATAGAATAGTTCAGGTTAGAAGGGACCTTAAAGATCATCTAGTTCCAATCCCCCTGCCACAGGCAGGGACACCTCCCACAAGATCAGGCTCCTCAATGCCTTATTCAGCCTGGCCTTAACAAACCTGATCTTCCTCTATGACCCCCCTGGTGGATGAAGGAAAGGCTGTGCATGTTTACCTGGTCCTTAGTAAGGCCATTGATACAGTTTCCCACAACCTTTTCCTGGAGAAACTAGTTGTCCATGGTTTGGATGGGAGTGCTCTGCCCTGGGTGAGAAACTGGCTGGGACCAGAGAGTGGTGGTGACAGGAGTTAAATTCATTTGGTGGCCAGTCACCAATGTTTGTTCCCTAGGGCTCAGTACTGGGTCTAGTCTTCTTCAATATCCTTTATAAACTATTTGAATGAGGGATTGAGTGACCCCTCAGTAAGTTTGCAGACAACACCAAGCAAGGTGGGAATGTCAACCTGCTTAAGGGTAGAAACGCTTTGCAGAAGGATCTGGAAAGGATCAAAATAGGCTGAGGCCAATGGTATGAGGTCAACAAGACCGTGTGCCAGCTCTTGCACTGGGGCAACAACAACTCCATGCAGCACTACAAGCTTGAGGATGATTGGAGAGCTGCTGGGAAGAAAAGGAGCTGGGGGTGTTGGCTGGATACCAGCTGAACATGAGCCAGCAGTGTTCCTAGGTTGTCAAGAATTCCAACAGTATCTTGGGCTTTCACCTTTCTCTTTTGATTCTTCAAGTGAGCAAATACTAGCTGATCCTCCTGTTCTGGGGATGGGTCTAAAACATTGTTCTTCTGTGGATTTTTCTTCTGAAGAAAATTCACTCTGAACTGACACGGACCTTTTCCCAAGGGGCCAGGACACATATTAGAATTTCAGTCCTTTTCTTTCTTTCGGTGACATTTCTTGTGCAAATACCTCCCCAAGATCTTCTCAAATTGTTCTCAGATAAAAAAAACCCCCAAAGCTCACAAGCCATTGGTAATTAAGGGAACCTTTGGCATGTCAAAAATGGTGTTTAAATGCTGAGAGGAATCTGGCAGGATATTACAGCTCTACCTTTCCAAACCTTGCAAGATATTCTTGGCTTCTTCAATGTTACATAACAGAGCCTTTAAGCAAAGATTATCTTTAGAAAGAAAGTCAGTTATTATTGTCAAACTGCAGTGATGAATGAGCTGAAGCTGATGGGATGTGTTTGAGAAAGCAACTGCCCAGGAGGAGTGAGAAGTAGCCAGCCTGTTTTGGGAATAACAATGTTCCTAAAGAAAAGTAAATAACACATCTGACCCCACATTTACTGTTCTCTTGGAATGAGTTTTCTGACTTCAGAATAAACAGAAACTCTGTTTACATTCTGGCTGTCTGCTTTCCATAAGGCTAACTAAGGACTTCTGCCTGTCAGTATAGAAAAGCACTTGGCCAGAGCTGGGACCATGGCAAGATAAAATGTCTTAGTTTTTTCTCTTGGAAGTTCTGCCATACAAACAATGTTTGATTGATAGAGTCGGAGTACCCCATGTTCTCTCTAGAATTCTTACTGGCATAGAGAAAAGGACAATATTTATGACTCTTTTTGCCGTGGTTTGCTCATGCACTTTAGATAGATGCTGCTGCTGAGCACGGAGATTTTATTCTTATAAAGAATAAAAGACTATGCCTTGGGAGAACAAGAACATGGTCCTTACACAGTTATTCTTTGCACCTCACTGACCTGAAAAAATTATCTTTAAAATGGGTTATGCTACAGTCAATATCTTATTTTTCACTAGAGGATTATGATTTCATAAATCATAACCTGCATCTTTTGGGAATATTCAAGGTACAGATTAAATGTGAGTCCAACCAAAACTGCTGGTGAGAATCTGCCCTTTTTGAAGTTGGCAGCTTGACCAAGAATGTGGTGGATTCTCTGCTGCTTCTGATCTTGAAATCATACCGAATGTCTTTCTAAGAAAGATGCCCTCAGTCAACAGCCACTTACTGGAAGTTATTTAGGAATTGCTGGGCATCCTCCTCTGGGCTGTGCTCTGCAGATGTGAAAGAAGGTGACAGCAAAATTTCCATATGTTCTTAAAATCTGCAAATGTATGGCTGATCTTTGAAATAATGAGGTCTTATAAAAGTTCTTTTTGGCTTTTCTGTCAGGAAGGTTTTAAGATCTTTGATGTGCTGAATGATCTGAGCAGTGGGGATAGATGATAAATTTCAGGTGAAAGAAGTAGAATGTGAATTAAAGATTTCTTTCTCACCTCTTCCTGGAAGCTATGGCTTTATGTTAGTATTTTCCTTAATAAACTTTGTGTTGTGTTCATGGGATTGAGCATGATTTTAATTACAGCTCCAGAAAAAATTTTCATTAAATAATGGACAATCTAATAATAATGATGGAAAAAAAACTACACTGTAATATAGAGATCACTTAGAGCTGCAATGCTATAAGAATCTCAACATTTTTAGAAGCACCAGAGGTAATAAATTATAGCAGCTGTGAAGGCCAAACAGAATACAAATTGTCTCCTCTTTGAAGTGTCCAGAAGTTTTTTTTTAATTAATAAGTTTGCATCCTTTTAAATCAGATTTTTCTGCCAACGCTAGTGTATACATGGGGTGAAATAAAAGAACAAACTATTCTATTCTCAAAATTAGATTTGTTAAGTCTAATCAAGTGTGCTTCCCAGCCTGTCTGAAGCCTGCAGTGCTAAATTTTAACTTAGCAGAAAGTATTTAACATAATGTGTGTAAATATTATGTGAAGGGTTTCATGTCCTCTTTTGAACAGTGGCAAAAATTTCCTTTCAGGCTTTATATTTTCCACTAATTTCTTTCATATTAAATCAGAGTGGGCAAAAAAAACCTGCTGAGCAGATCATTACTGAGCTGTATTGTAATACAGTTTAAGTGGATGCAGATGTCTGGTTTTTCTTTTTCTTTATTTCTTCTTTTTTTTTTTTCCCACCATGTCTGAAATACTATACAGGAAACTGAAGTTCTTGTGGCATTAACATGAGAGTCTCAAAATGGGCCAAAAAGAAAATATTTTTAAAATATGTCATCCAAATCAAATACTGCGTGAATAAGGGAAACTGGAGAGGTTAGAATTGTGGTTCAAGGTTTTACATGCAAGGTACCTCAAAAAGTTAGCTAAATATCTTTCAGATGGATGTGAAATGCAGAGGAAATATGTTAAGTATCTTCCTACTGGGAGATCTCCAGCCCAGCTCAGATAATTCTGAAGGTCAAGTTCCCATGTGGTTACCTGTGGGATGACAGAAATTGGCTCAGATCCCCCTTTCCCTTCAACAGTAGCATTCACCTGGCAAAAAGGCAAAGAATCTGCTATGGCCTAATAGAGCAGCATGGACTTTTGTCTTAACTGCAATCAAAATCCTGAGGGTGCCCAAGAAATATCTGGAATTATATGGAGCCTTTAGGATTCCTCATATTGGGCAAAAGCTTTGGCTACTGTCTGTTCGTGGTGCTTAACTATAATTGTCTTAATTATGCTAAATTGGACCGTGCTGTCCCTTAACAATTATGTGGCTTAGTAACAATCTTACAGGACAAAAATTGCATTAATTTAATGGTAATATTGCCTAGCAGAAGCAGGAATGTCAGTAAATATAAGGTTGTGCTGGTTTCCCCTGAGGAAACTCTCTCTCCATTGCATGCCCTGGCAGCTGTGTTTGACTTTAGCACATGGGGTCATCATAATATTCCTGGTTGCATAAAATATCTTCACTTCTGGGAGCAACTATACCAGAATCTTTACTTTGAAAAAGTCACTAAATAGTGAATATTGGATGCTTTGACCCTGGAGGTGTTCAAGGCGGTACAACCTGGCGATGTCCCTGCCCACGGTGTCAGAGTTGGAGACAGATGGTATATGAAGTCCCTTCCAACCCTAACCTCTCTCTGATTCTACAGATATTTGGGCACTTTTAACCCAGTGGTTTTCATCAAAGAGCTGATGCTCACTGTCAGAAACTGACTGAAGTTTTTTTTATGTTTATTTTGAATGTAACTGTGAAATCTTACCATTGCTATCTCAGAGATTATTCAATTCAAACAGTCCAGGAGAGTTTTCATGAACAAGATGGGACAACAACCATATGCACAGATGGCTTTACCTAAGAGGTGGGGATACAAAGCCTTGAAATGAGAGTCTCAGCAGTGAAAACCAAGGAAGAACTGGCACAGAAATTCTAGAGGCTAAAATATCAAAATTTTGTGCAAGTGTCTGATTTGAGACTTTGCTAAGAAATTCCTCCTGGCTTGTGTAATGCAGACCAATTCTCTGTTTCTCTGTCTGAAGCAACAAAGCTGTCTGTGTCAGCCTCCCTTACAGAAGGGCTCTCTCCCCCTTGGGAAAGGTGCAATCCCTTTCCCTTCCCCAGAAAGGTCAGCCTCCTAGAGTGAATCCAGTACAGTAAAGAGACTGCTGTTAAATGGTTTGGATAGATAATCATATCAATTTTTTTATATGTAGCCACCTATATTAATACTTCAGATAGTTTAAATTTTTTAACAGACAATAATATGTATTGCAATCATATAGTAAGCTGTGAACACCAGCTATATTGGTCCTGCCATCCACTGCTTTTCATCGAATTTCTCTGAAAACTGTGTTGTTTTAATCCATGTGACCAGCAACAAGAGAATAAAAGCTCACATGAGCAAGCAGACATGAGTATGAGCTTGAGGGAGCCCCAGGTAGGCACAGAATCAAGTGAAAACTTTAGTACTGTGCTGTGTGAAGGCCATGAAGAGGGACTTCATGTAGACTATTTAAATATTTTGCCTTCTTCGCAGTGAAATGACATTAGGAATTAACAGAAACTATCTTGTCCTTACTGAGTTTTCATGTTAGGTTTCTTGAGTTGGTTGTATAGGATTTCTGGCATCAGACAAGATAATTACATGTCTATTTTTAAAAAGGTGGTTATATGTTATGTGTACAAAATAGCATGGCCACATCAATGAATCCCTTCTTAAACATTAATGAAGCCTTCACGCTTGTTGTCTTGAAGTGCTGCTAAAATCCAAACAAGATTCCCGAGCTGAACTGCTTAATTGACTCTTTGTGGTAATAACACCATTTGTAGAAGCCAGGATTAATTTATATTATCTTAAAGTAATAACGAATTGTATAAGAACTACTTTTTTAGTGCATTCCTCTTCTCACGTTCTGGGGTAGCCTTAAAATTATTAGTTTTTCCTAAGTATTGCTCAATGTGTTGGATTTGCCAGTAAGACCTGAATTTTAGTTTGGATTTCCTCTGGTGAAGTAGGGATGCATGACCCCAGGTTATACATCTAGACAGACTCAGTTCTGTCTGAAGAATTTAATACTCCTGTAAAGGTTTAAGCATTCCTAGAAAATTTTGGATTCCCTTACAAATCATATTTACATTTTTTAACTGTGTGAGTGTAGCCGAGATGTACTCTATCTGGAAGAGGTCTCTCATTTATCAACTGAACACCTACTCTACTAAAGTAGTCAAGAAGGCAAAGCCTAGAAAAGCAAAAGAATGTGCTTGAAAGGAGGAAAGAAAGATATTTTCTTGCATATCTTCTTACATTTGAAGTCATGTCTTGTGGAATATAAGGCCAAAGTTCAACATGATGTGGTTTGAGCTTGGCATCAATATCTTGGCATCTATTCTTGGTGAATAGAAGTGTATATTCAATGAGAGGACCTTCCTTTCATTTCAGATGAAGACCCAAACTCCCTCCAGGGTTTGGGTAAATTGTGCTCCCAGGGTTATGATCAACAGATTGGAAAAGGAGGAAGCTGGATGCACAGCTCCAGAGATTTTGGGTTGAGAAGAACTCCACCACTCCACCACACAAACTAAAAATCTGCAGAGACTCATAGAAATGTATCGAAAAAGAATGTTCTGTTTGTCTCTGAGTATTAGTTTCTAAAAAAAACATCTCATGTTCAGCAGTGCTTCTGAAAGCACTCAAACAAAACTCTCAAGTTAAAGAATTTCTGTATCAGCCAAAATGATGTACAAAAAAAAATTGTGGAATTTTCTGATGAATAAAATATTGTACTGCAAATATTTGCTCTGCTTTCACCTGGCGTTGCTCCCACTCTGAAACTACTGACAATGTGGGGAGGGTAAGCAAGTTATCATTTTGAGCTGTGTTTCTATTCCTGATCTAGTTTCTTTACAGAATATGTTTCAGAAGCAATTGCCTAAAAGGTATCAGTTGATATTTTGGTACAAGGGGACTAGTGTGTCAGCTCTATTTCTTTGCAAAATAGCTTTACTGTCAGTGCAGAGGCCAGTGAGTGCAGTAGGGTCCCGATATTACTTAGCTTCCATATTTAATGTCTGTGGGTTGCACACTTGACAGTTAGTCTTGTCCAAAGAGAAATAAAATGAGAAGATAAATTACTGTTTGAAAAAATGATTTACATTTAAAGAACCAATTTCTGCAGTGCATTCTAGGTATAGCTGTGGAGGGAGCATGGATTAGGAGCTTTGCCAAGGTCCCAAAAAGTTCTGCCTAAAGCAGCTCCACACCATTTGCTGCAGTTTTATCTATTCGTGTTCTACATTTTGGATGTCTGCTATGGGATGTGGTTCTCTCTGGTCTTGTGGCATCTTCAAAAGGATAGTGGCCAACCTCAACACCTGGGGCAGTCAGTGATGACATCTATTTTGCATCACACAATCTCCAGCCTGGAGGAAATTTGCACACTCTGAGCACTCTCTCACCCTGCCACTCTGCAAACTTGATTTTGAAGAGATTGTAAATTAATTTATTTGTTTGCAAGAGGCATTTCCTGAAAAGTATGGGCTCAGTTCATATCTCACACCCATGCAAATCTGGAGCAATGATTCTCTTTTTGGAAACAATTCTGTGCTGCTGCAATAAACCAGGAGTTGGCTACTGTGATCTTCCCAAACCTCATTTTGATTCCAGCACATGCTTGTATGTGCTCTGCAGTAAAATTAGTGCAAGAAACATCTGGCAAACAAAACAATTACTAAATAGATGTTGCCCATTGGCCCTGATTTCACACTCTGGCTATTTAAAACAAATGTCCTGGTGCTATTGAGAACCTGACATGTTTGTGTTTAGCTCATGGGGTCAGCTGAAATTGTTTGTGTTCACAGTGATCCCTGTTGAGAGATGCTTTGAGTCACAGATTATTTAGACTATTCTCAGTATGGGGTACAACTCAAAGCTCCTGAGCAGCGTGACTCTCATAACAATGATATAACCCAACAGCAGGTCCTCTGACCTGCTAACATGTCCTTCACTTCTAGGGAATTTGTGTAGCTAAACAAAATATTTGTGAAGTAGGAGGAAACAGTAGAAACCTGAAATGAATCTGTCCTTATTTCGAGGACAGACAGTATTTTGCAGCTTCCTCGACTTAACCAGGATGTTGTCTGGAAGTGGCATCTCAAGAGATGCCAACAGTTTTCTTTCCTCTTTTCTCCTCCTTGTTGGGAGTTGAGTCCATGCCCAGTCTGGTTTGGCGCCTTTTCTTCCACTGCTACAATTTAAAGATAAGATGAAGCCAGTATCTCTGCTCAGATGTTGATGAAACAGTGATGAAGTAAATAGTAGAGTCCATAGCAGAAACTCACAAGACAGTGTAAATTGGCATTTTTGCCATATCAAGCCAAATATATATGTGTACAGGGAAATGGGAGGGAGAAAGAAAAAGGTAAGAGGATGTCTTTGGTAAAGAACTGATGTTCTTCAGGATCTAAAACTGGGTGACTAGAGCAAGAGTTAGCACACATGCATGCTACCTACCTTAGACCTTCCCCTTGTTGTTAGATACATCTCCTTCATCTTTTTTCTTCCTCAATCTCTTCCTTCCATTTGCAGCACAAAACCTTCCCAGACAATCCAGCTTCCCAAACTGGACTACCCTTTCCCCTCATCCCAAGACAGTGTGCAAAGATGCTCTTCCCTCTCTTCCAGTCTGAGACCAGTTTGTGTTTTTTAGTATAAACAGGAGTCAGTAGCCCAGTGGGAAGACTAGAAATAATGGATGTAAATTGGGAGAGAGGAGATTCAGTCCAGATACAAGAAAGAAGTTCTTTAGGGTGAGGGTAGTGAGATGCTGGAACAGGTTGCCCAGAGAGGTTGTGGATGCCCCCTCTCTGGAGGTGTTTAAGGCCAGGCTGGACAAGGCACTGAGCAGCCTGATGTAGTGGGAGGTGTCCCTGCCAATGGTAGGGGGGTTGAAACTCAATGATATTTAAGGTTCTTCTAACCTGAACTATTCTATGATTCTACTCTGTAGACAATGCTTGGCTTTTCCATGCTCAATTCACTGCTCACACACAGTATGCATCTTTGGCTCCAAACAATCCACTTTTCTCCTCTTCTCTGACCTTTGTAAGGTGCTTTGGGAGAAAGCCAGACCCACTGCCTAGAGTAGGCTGTACTCATTGATGTCTGGTTTCACAATGTGTTCTTATCTGACACTTCTCTGTTTCTTTACTGCTCAGCTGAGTCTGGATTTCTGGATAAGAGTGGCAACAGTTTGGAGTGTTGATTTTGGTGTTTATTAGATTTTCTCCTGAGGAGCAAAAAGGAGAGATTGAGCAGCCTGGATGATATTTACAGTCCCTTGCAACCCAAACTGTTCTATGATTTTCTCAGTTCAGGAAAGACTAAGTCAGTATTGTTAAAGTCAAAAGGGCCTTAACTCAAAAGAAACATCCAGTCAGAATCAGTCTAATGATCAAAATTCTACCAGAGAATGCAAAAAAAATTGCATAGAACTGGTCTACTATGTTGAATTCTGAAACTTGCAGATTTAACTTAAAATGATATGAAAATATGTGTCTAGATCAGCAGCAATCAGAAATTGCTCCAGCAGAAATCTACACTAAGCCCAAAACTTTAGGCAGTATCCCTATCATCTCCCATCATCTGGCTCTGTCTGGGGGAAGTGGGGCTGCAGGGGATTCAAATAACAAATTAATATGGAATCATTAGGAGCAATTTAACTTTTGAAATGAGATATTTCTGTACAAACAGCAGACACAGCTTGAACTCCTCTTTCCCACAACTGTCAAACATGGGGGTTTTTTTTTATGAGACCTGGGACAAAATTCAGTTTAACTTCTTTTTGGTATTGAAGCAAGTGAATGTGGCATAGATCCAAAAAATTACAACATACATGCAAAATCCAAACTGACTCTCATTTAAGATTTTTCCATTCTTGCTGAATTTCTCTTTACCTCCTTTCTATCAAGATCTGAAGATTTTTTTTCAGACAATGTTTACCTTAATAAAGAAACAGTACAGAAACCCCATATTTTTAATTAAAATCTGTTGATGCTGATAAAGTTGCTTTTAACTTCTATGATAATTTCTAAGGTATTCACTCCAAGTAGTTAATTTTTCCTGTAATTTTTACATTCAATAATAATGGAAAGTAAGTATGTAATTCCTCATAGTAAAATGTCAATAACATATTGCACTAAGATAGATTTTATTATTTAGATTTATTATTCTTAACAGCATGGCAGAGTATGGGAGAATACAGGACAAGAGAATGTCACCATTAGAAAAAGTCCAGCAAGAACAAGATAGTTGTGTGTCATCCCATTAAGTCTGCCTGTATTAATGAGCAATTAAAGTGTAGTCACATGGGTTTTAAATGGACATGATAAAGAGTGAAATCTCCTTGTGCTCTGGAAGGAGTTTTGTTTCAATTAATGAAAAAAGAGCTGGTTGTTTCACTACAAACAAACACAGGGAGGATCAGAGTTAAAATCAGCTTCAGTGTGTATTTTAATTAATGAATCAATCTTTTGTTTAACTGCAAGAAAGGAAAGCTGTGATTTAATTAGGTTGGACAACCTGATCTCTTCAGGACTAATCACTTTCCAGGAAATGCTGAGTGTCCCTGTCTCACACAGCATCTCCCAGAAATGATCACTATTCTGCTGGGCTGACCTCAGCATTTAATTCAACTGTTGCAAGAAGCTGTCATTTGCTGTGTTTGGCAGGACAAAACAGGGACAGAAAGCCACTGTTCTTGAAAGTAATGTGGTTTTCCAGGCTCTCAAAGTCTCCCCTTGCTCATTTAATCCAGAGAGTGTTGTTTCCCCTCCAAATATAGTCTCAAAGAACAAACTGGACTTTATTACAAAGGGAAACAACAGAGGGTAACTCCAAACAAACAAGGAAGTTGGGCACGAAGAGGTCAGATTTAGGGAAAAAAGTGCACAGATGGTTTCAGGAATAAAGATATTCATGTGGGAAATAATATATCCATCCATGGAAGGAGGCACACAGAGGGCAACAGAGGGTGCCATTGTGCTAACTGTGTAATCCTGGGTGGGGATGGTTTGCCCTTGTAAACTCTGAGATCCAGTAGATAAGACACTATCAGATATATTTATTTATAAACCTTTGGCAGTTTGTTTGCATGGTAGTCTTGGCAATGCAGGCAGGAGTGTGTCAGGCATGTTTTTATCTATATATATGTACAAATAAATATATGTATTTCTGGGGGGAGGGGTGCATAAAGATAAAGAACTCCTCCCAGGTGGGCTTTTAAAGGTGACTTCAGCTTACAATCTTTCCTAAGATATACCTGCAGTCAATCCAGTAGTTTCTTGGTCTGGTGATCCATGGGCTCCTCATTAAGTCCTGTCTGTCTCTTCCCTCCTCCCCATTGCTTTGGCATTGAAATATTTCCTGACAATTCTCCACCGACTCATGGACCAGCAGATCAAAGCACCAAGTCATTTACAGCATTTGTTTATAGCAAAAAATACCAGAGCTTCATCTCCAGATTTAGCCCCCACCCCTTAGTGCTGTAGAAAAGGGACATTTTTAGACACTCAGTGCTCATTCCTGGCTCTCAAGTTATCAGAATCTCCAGTTGTAGTGTTCTTATAAAATGAGGAGGCTATTTTTTGATCAGAATGAAGGCCTGTGATGGACCAAAGCTATGAAGGCCCCTTGCTTTATTAACAGGAGGGTAAAAAATAGTCCTAATTAAATATTTTTCAGCTCTCCTAAACATTCCTAAAATAGCTCTGTCTGTCAGGGAAGGGGTGTGATGGGGTAGTGCCCTCTCCATGGCACTCCTTCAGCTGCCTGCAGAATTCATAGTGCTCCTTAAGTGCCCAGCCCTAAGTTCTTTCAGGAAAAACCTCTCCCCCATCACCACGGGCTCCTCATCCTTGTCACAGACAGGCACTTGTGCACTTCACACAATATTTGCTTTGTGCAGCAGAAGACACTTGGTGAATAAAATCACTGATGTCCTTTAAATCACTGTAAAGTGGGTTGAGGTTTTAAAGGCTTAAGGGGAGAAGCTGAGCTGTGCAAATGTTGGTGTAAAAGCTCTGTTGGACAAACAGGAGCCACGTTCCAAGGATGCTGCCACCTTGGATTTCACTAAAAACAACACCCCCCACCCCCTTACAACTGCTGGATTATTTAGACTGTGAATCCTCAGGAGAGACAACTTTATTCTGAACTTTGTCCTCTAAGTCTGCAGGCCCAGCATGCCTTCTCCCGATGGATCACAGAGTTGGGCACACATTGTATTGCTGCAATGCAGGTTTGGATATACGTTTCACTTGCATTGTTTGAAAGGTAACACAGACCAAGCCAATGAGAGGTCCCATTTGGTATCTGTGGCTTCTCAGTACCTGAAGGGGGCTTACAGAAAGGCAGGGGTAGGACTTTTTAATAGGATATGTGATGGAAGGACTAGAAATAATGGATGTGAATTGGATTTAGGCTGGATCTAAGAAAGAAGTTCTTTACTGTGAGAAGAACTGGAGGAGATGCGCTGAGGATGTCTCCAGAATGTTTCTGAGAACTGTTATGGTAATCAAAGTGGTTCTACTGCCACCAGCTTGCTAATTCATGGGAAGATGGGACTACAGTTCTGCTTTCATCAGGTCTGTTTTGGGTGCTCTCTATTGGAAGGGGACAGAAAAGGAGGCTATCCTGCGTGAATAACTGCATGTTGGTAGTCTTCCTCTCTGCATGACTTTGTCAGTAATTATATTTAAATGGCTGTGTATGTGAATGCAGCAGGTATTTGGGCTAAAACTTCTGAATAGGATATGTGATGGAAGGACTAAAAATAATGGATGTAAATTGGAAAAGGGGAGATTCAGGCTCGATACAAGAAAGAAGTTCTTGAGGGTGAGGGTAGTGAAACACTGAAAGAGGTTGCCCAGAGAGGTTGTGGATGCCCCCTCTCTGGAGGTGTTTAAGGCCAGACTGGACAAGGCACTGAGCAGTCTGATGTAGTGGGAGGTGTCCCTGCCTATTACGGGGGCGTTGGAACTTGATGATCTTTCAGGTCCCTTCCAACTCAAACTATTCGATGATCTTCAGACCAGATGCTTCCACATCATTTATTGGGCATTCAGAGACCAGGTTAGCTCCTAACTGGTTTATAAGCATTGAAGTTTTGACCCTGGAAAACTTCTTTGAGCAGAAGACTGTGCTTAAGGAACAAAGACATCTGTGTGCTTGGTGTAAATGGAGAGTCTTGTCACCGGGCTGTCGATTACACCAAAGTGAGTAGAAACTCCACACAGGGTTTCAGTGAAAAGCCACATGAAAAATACTTCTGTTGGAAAGTAACTTGTGTTGATTTTGTATAGACTCATCTGGAAATACTGTTCTCCCTCAAGTTTTGCTTTGGAGGTAAAGAGGGTGAGATCTGCTGTAGGGAGAGAAGAAGGATCATTCAGTGTGTAAAGGACTGAAATATATGCAAGAATGAACCCAATTAACAATGGCTTGGAGGTAGAGGGACCAATCCTGTGGTAAGTGTTCCAAAGAAGATTGGAAGGTTTCTTTGCTGACCTTATGTCAAAGATGAACTTCAAATACATAAGACCCCCAACACAACCTCTAATAGCCAAGACAAGTGAGAAAGGAGATCAAAGATGGCCAAAAGGCTGTTGCAACTGCCTTATGAAGACAGGCTGAAGGAGCTGGGGTTGTTCAGCTTTGTGAAGAGAAGGCTCAGGGGGAACCTCATAGAAGCTTCTCAATACCTGAAGGGGGCCTACAGAAAGGCAGAGATAGGACTTTTTAATAGGATATTTGATGGAAGGACTAGAAGTAATGGATGTAAATTGGAAGAGGGTAGCCTCAGGCTGGATATAAGAAAGAAGTTCTTTAGGATGAGGGTAGTGAGACACTGGAACAGGTTGCCCCTTTTTTTGGAGGGGCTGGACAAGGCACTGAGCACCTTGATGTAGTGGGAGGTGTCCCTGTCTATGTCAGAGGGGTTGAAACTTGATGATCTTTAAGGTCCCTGTTAATTCGAACTATTCTACGATTCTATGATTTATCTCCAGCCCTCTCTATGGCAGTGTTCAAAGCCCATTTGGACCCATTTAGGGTTCCTTACAACCAAAACCATTCTGTGATTCAATGAATTTTATCACAGAGGGCATCCATCTATTTTTTTTTTATTTGATAGCAAGCAGAGGCACATTGGAATAACAAACCAGTCATCTGACCATTCCCACGACATCATGTGGCTGATGATATGACCCTTGGTGTGAAGGTATAGCCATTTTGATTCTGGTGGTTAACTTGAGCAAAACTGGTGTTGGTGCAGAGAGGGGTTGTGAACTGGAGCTTTCATTGTTGCCCAGATTTTTTGTAGGAACAAAGAAAACTGCCCTGTTCAGACCTTCTAAAGTTAGACTGATGTTTAGTGTTGGCAAACTCACCCTTCCTGCCCCTCCTCATCTGCCTTTGATGGCAAGCCAGGTATTGTTTGGATGACTTATGCACCTGGTTCTATTTCTTCAACGCTGAAATGCCATCAGCTACAACGGATCAGCTCTTTTTTTGCCCAAGCACATGAGGGCTAATAATTTGGGTCATTTCCTCTTCCATAAATCCTGTGGGATTTGTGCCCACAGATTCCCTCTGAAAATGCTGTGGTGACAAAGACTCACCATGGCCTCGCTGAGTCAAAAGCAGAGACAATCAGCACAAGAGGGACAAGTGACTTCTTCTCATTTTGCATGAGTCCTGCACACTTCTGTGTTTCCCTCCTGCACTCAGAAATTGCTTGGGGTCTGGAATGCTTGGATTTACCCTTTCTGAGTATTTACATTCTGTTTTCCTGTAACATTTCATCTTCATTTCCCTCCTAGGATTGAGTCAAGCCTGGAGTTTTCAATCCCATGAAAAATGAGGGCATTAAAGATTCTGTTTCTGTTCTCAGTCAGAGTTAAAGGTATGTGTTTAGAAAACTTGGAAGAAACCCCTTCACCTAAGCCACCTCATTTGCCTAAAACTTAAATGTCTTTTGCAAAATTCTTTTTATATTTCCTCCTTTTATAGCAATAGATAAAATATATTTTTTAATGTTTCCTATTATCTTCTTGAGGAAATGAATTAAAATTGTCATATGGCAATTTTTGTCCAATTTCTGTACAAAACTGTATTATTCTAACAAAAGGAAAATAATCATTTATGCAGAAGTTACAATCTGACTTCAGATATTTTTCTTTCCCTGTTTTCTGCAAAGTTTGTGAACTTGGGAACACGGAGAAGCCCACACACCTTTTGTAAAGGTCTTTTTGCCACAGTAAAACCTTTTACCACAAAAAAATCTTGTGCTGTGAATGAGACCATTCACTGATTTGAGATGTCAGCACTCTCTGATCCCATTACAAAAGGCTCTGTAGAGAGTCAGAGGGATACTGTTTTTCCCAATAGTCTGGGAACAGCTGACTGTGGTGAAGATGCTCAGACTTTCTCACCTCCAGAACTGTTGCTTCACTTGAAACTCTAGCACTTAACATGACATTTAGTCTGCATTGCTGTGTTCATCCTATGATCTGGAATACCACAAAAACCAAAACAAAATGTTTTAGTGCTGCTTCAGTGAGAAATGCTGTGTAATCAGAGATGTTTACCAGAAAGGGCAGTTCCATTCTGTGCAAAAGCACAACTGGGTATTTTTTTATCTCAGAGGTGCTTTTGCCCTTGACCTCCAGAGAACACTCGGAGGAGAAGAGTGGACAGAAAAAGTAGAGGCTATGGAATGAGACAATTGCACAACACTACTGTTACAATCTACTTGTAATTATTTTCAAATTATTTTAATATTAAATTACATGAACATCATGCCGAAATTGCAGAACTGGAAGAGGTTGCCCAGAGAGGATGTGAATACCCCCTCTCTGGAGGTGTTTAAGCCCAGGCTGGACAAGGCACTGAGCAACCTGATCTGGTGGGAGGTGTCCCTGCAATGGCAGGTATCTTTATGGTCCCTTCTAACCCATACTATTTTATGATTCTGTGTTTTATAGTGGCTTACTCCATCCTTGCAAATACATCTGAAATACTTCAAGTACATGATGCCCCTTCCTACTAAGACAATGATTTGGCCTTATTGCTACTAGAACTAAGAAAGAAGTCTTTAGCCTGGCCAAAAAGGAGAAATCCAGAAAAACCCTCCAGACAGACTGCACATCTTCTAAGGAAGGCATAATTAGGTAATCATCTATGAGTCATAGTAATAAGCTCTCTCCAAGAAATTTGTGTAAAAGATAACTGCCATCTCTATAGAATGGGATTGGAAAAAATTTTACTCAACCTTGAGGTATCCATATGTGTTCTTCCTGCTCCAGAAGCTGGGGTTGAAGGTGAAGTGATACCTTTCTGTCATGCTAGATGTTCCGATGGCAAATGTTCCCTTACAGATCAGACCCCACTTAGCCAAAGTGCCAAGAACAAACATTGCTTAGACCAGAGCATGGGATCACTGATGGAGGAATGGCCATGGATGACATGGGAAGATGGTGCCTATCCCATCCTTTCTCTCATCGGTGGACCCATGAACTTCCCCTTCCGATTGATTCCCATGCAATCCCATAAATCATGCCACAGTCTAGCTGCCACTTGTCTACAGGGACTTCAGTGGAAAAGACCTCAAATGATCCCAATTCATCAGGATCCAATCTTCTATGTAAGAAAATTGCATCTCTCCTTAGTTCAGGCACAGTCCCTTACTAGGTAGACATGGAAGATAAATTTTAGTAGTAGTTCTCCCTAGATGCCAAACATTGCTTTATAAATTTCTCTAAAACACCAATTTTATAGAAAAAAACTGCTATCTCTCTATCTTCTCTTGCTTTCTATGGGTTGGGGCAATCCCAAGC
>VZTY01021776.1:271-105829 GCA_013400935.1 Turnix velox
GTACATGTCCCATTGTGAATATTAGCTGAATTTAGACTTTTGTTTTACAGACTGGACAACTATGACAACTTGTTATGGTGATTCGTTTATACAGTAAAACATTTTAATACATTTTAAAACATTTCATTTAGTAAAATATTTAAAAACGTGAGTATTTTATAATAAAGAAAGAACATTGTGCAATCCTTGATGCAAAATCAAAGTCTTCTCATGTTTGCAAATAAACATAGATTTTTCTGCCTTCAAATCATTATATCATGTATGAGGGAAATATCATTGTTCTATAGAAGGCACTGAAAGATTGAAGTGGATTTTCAAGTGCACAGGACCTTCACCCTGCTATTCTCCTCAGTAAGCATGTGTTAAGCTGACTGAAGTCTTTACATTGTTACCTATCACCTTTGTCTCCCAGTGACATTCAAATCAAAGACAGTGCACATTTGGCCTCAGCTAAAGTTGATTAGTATTATGTACAGTTCTCAAACATGAGGAAAAAAATAAGTTTCCTTTCTCAGTTTTTTATTGTTTCATCTCTTTAGCTTGTGCAAAAGTGGAAATAAACTGGAAATAAATTTTCATTGGGTAAATGGTGCATTGGTTTTTAGCTGTGGTTCTTGTCCTTAAAGGTTTTTTCCTTAATATGGGAGAGCTTTTTATTATTGCTTACTTTGCAGTATTATCTCTGTCTCTCAGTAACAGCAGGATAAACAAGCCACAGGGAAGTTTCTGTCCTGAAGACTGCACAGTCTGTCCTGTAGCTTTGCAGAAGTGGCATGTTACCATCCAGGGAGGGTGCTGAATTGGTTACTTCAAGATTGTTTTGGTGGGTTTTCATTTTATCTGGTTCACCTGTGAACTAACTCAGATTAAGGGACATGCAAGACCTGAAGTCTCATGGTTAAAGTGTCCTGAGATACACCTTGCCTGGATTCAGAAAACACAAGAGGGAACCCTGTTACACAGAACTTCTGTTTTCTGGTCTATTCCCAGGGATTTCTTTTCAGCTTAGATACTTGTCTGATTTTTCAGTTTCCTCACTTGGTATTTTACACTTGCTTGTAGTGCTTCCACAAATAAAGCATTTTAATTTTTAGCAGTTTTTCTTCTCCCATATTTTGACAAAGAAGTATCCATATTAAAACATTACCTTTAACCAGCACCGAAGGTCCTCTCCTCTCAGTCCCTGCAGTAAAAGCACTAGGCACCACTTAGCCAAATCTTCTTGCAACATTCTGAGTTTTAAATTAGGTTTCCTTTTGTTCTTTCTCGTCTGCTGTCTTTTTTAACTGAAATCTGTAATGGCAGTTGAATCTAGAGAAGCTTTAACTTTCACTTAGATCCAGCACAAAAATCACTTCTTCCCATTTCTCTCCTGCTCTGATGATCTCTGTTTGTGGAGGTCAAGTGAAATCCTCAGGTTTCATGGTGTGATTATGGGGCAGCTCAACCAACATAAGTTACAGTGTTTTGTTATAAATTACAGTAAAGTCAGATACTTTGTATTCTCTGTTTAATTTTCTACAATGTCCATTTCCTATCAGATTTGTCTATACTTTTTCTTGAGCATCCTTATAGATTTTTTTCCAGCTGAAACATGCCAGACAACATCCCTCCTAAAGTGTGGTAAGCCTTATAAAATCTAGGGAGTTGTACAAAGACATCTGACAACAGAACTTTGACTATTTGAAATGACAGAACATAGACATATTATATTACATTGCAAAGCAGCTGCAATGACAAAACCTCAGACTGTCAGCTACTTTTTCCCAAGTGATTTTTTTAAATTTCATAGTCAAGAAAAAAGAGGTGGCAGCCAAACAGCTATTAGTGGCAGCTGTGTACCTACCTATTTGTACCCTTAGGAATAATTAAAGTAAGCTGGAATAGTAAACGCCAAAAGTCGGCAAGGATGTGAGGAATTTCATCTGGAAATCTTAAGAAAAAAAATCTGCTTGTTACCATAAAATAGATTTTTAATGCCCTGAAGGCCTCATAACCTCAATGCCCATTTGAAGTGGCTGAAACACAAAAGAAATAAAAGCTTGTGCTTTAAAGTGCAAGAAAATAAGGTGAAGGATAAGATATATTATCACTGAGATGCACTGAGTCTTCAGACTGAAAATGCACATTAAGAAGTGGCAACTCTGGGACTGGGGCTATGGCCCTGCAGAGGAGCTGTTCTGGGGACACTTCATGCAGTGCTCTGCACCAGAGGCACGCGCAACAGTGGAAAAAGGATTATTATTGATTTTTTTTTTTTAAGGTTAAAAGTGGTGGCTTCTTATAATTTCTAGCCACCAAGAGGTTTAGAAGGACATTGTTAAAAAGGAAAAAGGGAGGCAGAAAGGAAAAGGCTGGCTTCTCCTATTCTGAAATGTCTTTTCATGTTGCCTTTCTTAAAGCTCTCTAACAGAACAGGTGCTACAGCTCTTTTAACTGGAGTGTTGAGAAGAGCAAAAACGCAACAAAATTTCCCAGAAATGCTACACCCTAGAAAACCAGACATTCCACAGGAATGGAAAGGTTAAATCTCTACAAAAATTTTTGCTGTGTGCAGGTGGGATTAGCAAAGGGGAAAGACAGAAAGAGCTCCCAACAGTACCAGCTGCAGAACCCAAGAACTAAATCAGGAAGAAGGAGGAGAAAGACTGCTAGAAAGACACCAGCTGCCATGTACCGCTGAGTATGCACTACAAGACCTTGCTGGCTTTTCTTATTTATTTGATTCAAAATTTATTAGTGTCTAGAGACCTCAAAAGGCTATTCTTTTTTGATCTAGGCAATAGCTTCTTAACCTCCAAAGATATGGCTTGAGTGAGGTTCAGGATGACATACTGATGCATTGAGGAGCACAGCACCAGCACTGATGTGTGAGAGGAATTGCTCAGCACCGATAACAATAACATCAGTATGGATACTATAAGGGTACAGGTCACCTCTTGCCTGATGATGTTTATGTGCATGGGCTGATGGGCAATTGCAATTCTCCTCCCTTCATAAAGGAGCCCTGGATTCTTATTTAGCAATGTTCAATTAGAAATATCAGAAGTTATGAGAAAGGAGGTGACACTAAACTGAAGGAATTTAGGTATTCACCTAGGCAGTAAGACAGAGGAAACAGGATTTCTTTGTCAATCTCAAAACATAACAACTTGCTGTGTGCATGGTGAGTGGACATCTTGGTTTGATGCAATCACTACTTAAAGACACATTTTTAATTTGAATGAATGAATAGACAACCTGCTGGGAGTCACAGAATTTGTAAATAATACGACAGCAAAAAACTCAAACACATTTGAGGGTTTATTTCATAGGATTTTAGAAGCCAGAAAAAAGATAATAACTGTGCAGTAATCTTTCTCACTGACAGTGAAGCTAGGTTTGTTCCTTACTAAGGCCCTGAAGTAACAGACTGGTTTATGATGGGTTTCCAGTACATTCTGGTGGAGACCATTTCATAATACTCCATGCTCACAAGGGCAGGAGTCTTTCTAATATTATCCCAGCTTCTAGTTCTGGCACTCATTGTTTCCAAGAGTGTAAGGTGCAACACTATTCTTGCTATTCCAAATTACTGTACTGTTCACAGGTTTTCATTTGCAATGATCACTTAAGCAAACTATACTTCCTTAACTCTACTAACCTTGCCTGGAAATCTCCATCACCTTTGCCTTTCTTTGCTTATCAGGTTAGCCCTAACAATTTCTACTACTTGAAAGTATGCAGTAATATTCTGCAATGCATTTCTAGCTGTAGGAATTCCAATAAGAAAAAAATATCTGCACTGCCTCTCTTTTTATATTGACTTCTGCAGATTGAGAGGTATTTCTTTCAACACATTTCTTCATGTGTGCCATGCAACAAGGGAGGCCATGGTCCAGCTGAGGCCTTGCAAGAAGAGAAGGCTTGCTCTGCTTGCCTGACATAGTTCTGGTTTTTAAAAGCTGAAAGCTTATCTCATTGCTCTCCCCTGCCCCCTCACAGCATTGGGTAGAGACATTTTCACTTAATTCCACTGAATGGCAGCCTATTTATTTCAGTCCATTTATTTCTATTCATTGTGATCTTTTTGAAAGCAAGCCTTGTAATCTAAAATGCTTGCAGTCCCTCCCATCTTACATAATATGAAAACATAGTGGTCTTACTCTCTAGTTCGTAAACTAAGTTTTCAATAGTTGCCAACACAAGATGCCTGTACAACCCCACTTGATACCTGTGGCCATGTTGATGGTGAGCCAGTAATCCAGATTGTCAAGAGCTGTGTCCTGGCTTTCAGCACCATCCCTTGGACAAAATTACATTAATCTGCTTATGAGTATGCCACAGAAGATAGTGCAAAAAGACACCAAAGTAAATGTATATCATATATCTGGCTTCTGCTTTACCAAAAAGCCACTTATGCTGTCATGGGAGGAATTTTGACTGGTTTGACATGATCTGTTCTTGATAAATCTCAGCTGGCAGTTACTTAGCATTTTGTGAACTTACAGGCACTTTAGTAGAACATGCATATTAGCAAAATGAAGTTAGTGCAATTAGGCTCTTTTTCAGTGGTAGTGCATTAAGGGAGGACTTTCATTTTTGCTGTGTTTTCCCTCATTTATCTTCTCTATAATTTTCATCTTTAAAAAGGCCTGTTATTGCATACCTCATAGAATCATAGAATAGTTTGGGTTGGAAGAGACCTTAAGGATCATCATGTCCCAACCCCCCTGCCATAGGCAGGGAAACCTCCCACTAGATCAGGCTGCTCAGTGCCATGTCCAGCCTGGCCTTGAACCCCTCCAGAGAGGGGGCATCCACAACCTCGCTGGGCAACCTGTTCCAGTGTTTCACCACCCTCACTGTAAAGAATTTTTTTCTTATTTCAAGCCTGAATCTACACCCTTCCATTTTACATCCATTATTTCTAGTCCTCCCATCACATATCTTATTAAAAAGTCCTACCCCTGCCCTTCTGTAGATCCTCCTCACTTATTTATAAGTTACTATGAGGTCCCCCCTGAGACTTCTCTTCTCCAGGCTGAACAACCCCAACTCCTCCCTGTTTGTAGAAGACCAAAGTAGTGCAGCCAAAAATTGTTGTGTGACTCCTTGCTTCTCCTAGCTGAATGTTCTCTTAGCCCCACCTGCACAAGGGGTAATTGTACCACTAAAGACATCACTACTCCATGTGACTTTTGTACATCAAAGCTTCAGAAAAATTCCACCCCATACATTTATCCTTTACAGCTTTATTAGTCTGAGAACTTCACTTCATCTAAGTTGGAACTGAATCAGCTGTGCAAAATATTTTCTGATGGCTGGAGGATACAGATGGGAATGAAGGAACATGAGGAAAAGGGGTAGGGTAATAAAAAGTTTAGGTAGATGAATCTGACAGCAAAACACATGGGTAATATTTGTCATTAACATAGCTACCACAAATGCCTGTGGAGATCATGTAAGAAGATTAAAATGGCCAGAGCTGGATGTGAGATGAAGAAGTGTGGTGACTGCACGCAGCCATAACTCACACTCGTATACCTGATGGTTATTTCTTTGACTATTCAAATGGAAGCCCAAAATGCCTGGCCTTTATCTTTCTGAAGAGAAACTACTCCATCTGAATCCTTATGGTCTTGTGTTTTAGCTGATCCTGCAGGTAAACCAAAGTGAGTCTGGAGATGCTTGATCTACTTTCTTCATGAAATAGAGTTCTATCCCAACAGCATAAATGCCAGTGTCAGATTATATTTATAACTAATCAGAAAAAGGCTATGATTACAACTTGCAGGGCTGTGAGCTTCCTGGGCATGACTCATTACTTCTTCCAACTAAGCATAGCACCAGAGACACTGTGGAGAGGAGGATATCAAGAACAAAAGAGTATTCTCTCCTCCCTGCTGTCACTACTCTCCTTAGAACTTAAACTTGAAAGAGGTTATTTAAGTGTGATCCTACTCCCTTAAATTAACGTTACTTCTCTTTTTTTGTCTGTTTTCCACTTCTTCCCATTATTAAGCCATTTGAGTGAAATACTGAACTGATTAATCTGGCATTTTCCACTAAACTTTTTCAGGAAATGCTGCACCTTACTAGTGGGACACTTTTGAATAATGCAATCTCCGAAGTATAATTAAAACCTTTTTCCCTGGAGACACTTGTTAAAATGTCAAGTGTTCCTTTTAGTGGAACTGCAATCCTGTAGTGCAAAAAAATATATTTATGCACTATTCCTTGCAAGCCAGAGACCTTCGCCTCTATTCCTTGTCACTTCATTTTTTAACACTAGTAAATAGTGCATGAAATAACAAACAGAATGCACAGAAATGCAGAGTTTTTTAAAAAGCTTGAATAAAAGAAATAGTTAATCATTTATTAAGTCCTTGGTTTTCTAGTCCTTAAACTAATTATTCCCTTTAAGTTTGGCTTTTAAAATGAAGTTTTAATTCTTATTTACAAAGGAAACAAATTATAAGAAACAAAGTATTTGCTTCCCCTAAATTTCGCAGGGCAATTTTTTGCCTTAGAGAAAAACAGGGCTGGGGTGCCACCACCCGGAGAGCTGCAGGAATATTGTTTGTATAATCCAAGTTTCTGAGAGCTGCTGGGCTGCACAGATTAACAGCTGAATCTTGGGCAAAACTCTGTTCATAAGGGTGGAAATACGGTTCAAGTGATATTTGAAAAACTTCACAGATAGGATGATTAATTTTGAGAAATTATCATATGTATCATATGTATTGTTACATTCACTCACAAAAATCGTGGCTATGACCACAGCAGATCAGTGTCTTCACTTCCTCTGCTCTCTCACACTGCCGAGGTGCTCAGAAAGTCAGGACTGACCTGTTGCTGTAATGACCTGTTCTGAAATGAGAAAATACCAGCTACATCACAAGTTCACAGCTCCATTTCTTCGCAAAGTGTGACAGATTTTACAGAACTTATTTGGGGTTGACTGTACTTTGAAAATTTGCTTTTCTAATTTTAAAGAAAAACACAGCTAACTGTTACAGTGTGCATTTAGGAAGCAGAATAAATTCCATCTAAAAACCACATCATGTAGGCAGGATTTGCTTCTATCCAGCATTTTATAATAGCAAATAATTGTTTTTCTTATTTAAATTGAATATAGAATACATTGAGCCTAGAAGCTAATGATACAGTAGATAAATAGTTAATTAACTTCCACCTCCTAAATTAATATCTAAATTAAATGTTGTTTAACAGAAACTAAATCAGTTATGTTTTTTCTCTTTGGAGGAAACGAGTTCTCCAAACAAATCTATAAACATGTCATTTTTAACTCCAGCAGTGGCATTTCTAAACACATGCATCAACCACAACTACTCTACACTTTCTACATCTTATCTTCCTGTTTATCACTTCACCTGCAGTGCTCATTTTCTAAGACCATCAGACCATCAGATACTGGGGAATGAATGTCTAACAACACTGATTATTCTAAAGAGTAGCTTATCTTCATTAGTGTTTATAAGCACATTTGATTTTAAAGCTGCACCATTTCCTAGTTTACAAACATTCCAAACTTAGCACATAAGTTCCATGCTCTTACTAATCCACTAATAGAAACCAATTGCTTAGTTCTTTCACTTACTGGACCAATATACCAAGTTGGCAGGGTTCCATGAGAAGCAGTCCTGGAAGGAAGAGGGGCGGTATTCAAGGACCATTGCCTCCAAGCCCAGGAGCTGGTCATCCCAAAGAAGAAGAAGATGGGCAAGAATGCCAGGAAGCCTCCGTGGATTAACAAGGAGCTTCTAGACTTGATTAGATGGAAAAAGAGAGTATATCAGAAGTGGAAGCATGAGAGGGTTAACTGGGAGGAGTACAAAGAGATTGTAAGAGTAGCCAGGGATCAGGATAGGAAAGCTAAAGCCCAGGTAGAATTAAAGATGGCCAGGGACATAAAAGGGAATAAGGATCTTCTACAAGTACATAAATGACAAGAGGAAGACTAGGAAAGACATGGGCCCTTTCTGAAAGGAGTCTGAAAAGCTGATAATGGGGGATTTGGAGAAGGTACTCCCATTTTCAAAAAGGGATAAAAAGAAGTTCCAGGAAACTACAGACCAGTTGGTCTTATCTCTGTGCCTGGCAATATAATGGAGCAGATCCTCCTGAAGGTGTTGCAAAAATACATGGAGGATGATACTGGGGTTACTGGAGGTAACCAACATGGCTTCACCAGGGACAAATCGTGTCTGACTAATTTGGTGGCCTTCTATGATGGCATCACAGCATCAGTGGATAAAGGACAAACAACTGACATAATCTACCTGGACTTGTGTAAAGCATTAGACACTGCCCTGCATGACATCTTGTAAAAGTAAGGGTTTGACAGATGGACCACTTGCTAGATAAGGAGGCTGTTGAATGGTCGCACTCAAAGAGTTGCAGTCAATGGCTTGTTGTCCAAGTGGAAAACAGAGATGAGTGGTGTTCCTGTACTAGGACCAGGACTATTCAACATCTTTGTGGGAGACAGGGACAGTGGGATTGAGTCTGCAGATGACACCAAGCCATGTGGTGCAGTTGACATGCCAGAAGGAAGGTATGCCTTGCAGTGGGGCCTTAACAGGTTTGAGCGGTGGGCTCATGCCAACCTCATAAAGTTCAACAAGGCCAAGTGCAAGGTCCTGCACCTGGGCTGGGGCAACCCTAAGCACAGATACAGGCTGGGCAGAGGGTGGCTTGAGTGCAGCCCTGAAGAGAAGGATTTAGGGATGTCAAAGGATGAAAAACTCAAGATGAGCCACTAGTGTGTGCTTGCTTGCAGCCAAGAAGGCCAACCAAATCCTGGGCTGTATCAAGAGAAGTGTGACCAGCAGGCCAGGAGAGGTGATTTTGCTGTTCTACTCTGCTCTGGTGAGACCCCACCTGGAGTATTGTGTCCAGTTCAACATAAGAAGATACTGAGCTGCCTTCAACTGCACCTGGTCACCTGCACCTAAGACAGCCCAGCCAGCCAGACCTGGCTTAGGCATCACTGCCGCACACCTCTTTCCATCTGTCACTACTAGCCAAATTCACCTGTAAACAGGCCATGAGAGAATAGGCACTGTAGAGCAGTCCACTCAAATCCACAAAACTTCAGAAGGAGAGGCTCCTACTAGTGACTCCCTTTACAACTCAGCTTCATCAGATAAATATTGAATCAATATGAAGGAATTTTCTTTAGCTATAAAATGAGGATTATAATATGTCATAATTTCAAAGCTCATGTGGATTAAATTGTAGTCTTTTGCAAAGGAATGGTGCAGAAATGATGAATCTCAATTATGGAGTAGGGAATTAGTTACTAAGAAAAAAATTTTCATTATTTTATCTTTCAGCAGTTTGGCAATAATTATTAGGAACACTAATCTAGAATCTCTTGACCTTCTCTAATACAAAATGAGTCCTAAGTTTAGAAAAAAACAAACAAAGAAAATAATGGCATCATAGTTGCTCTAAATTCCCTAGGATGTTAGCAAATGTAGTTATTCACCTGTGATGCAAAATAGTAATTTGATGTGGTAGAAATGCAAATATTTTTACCTGTAATGGTTACATCATTTTTTCTGCTAGAAAAAAAATTGGTTTTTTATGTCTACCATACTAATATAATTTCATAATCATCTAGGTTGGAAGGGACCTTTCAGGTCATCAAGTCCAATCATCAATCAGTTCAGCTCTGACAAGCCTCAGACCTGGAGAAGGACTTGAACCCTTGACCCTCAAATTAGGAGTCTGATGCTCTCCCAAGTGAGCTCAGACCTCATCCCTAAGAACTGATCCTTGTTGTTTAGAGGCCTGTACATGAGCTATTAAACTTCTCAGTAGGTCACACAGGCTGACAGTATGTGAAAAAAATGCTCAAACTGCAAAATTTAATGCTAAATGATCTAGACAGAGAAAAGGCATACCAAAATTAACTAACCATAATTAATTTAATAAAACGACAGTGTGTAAAGTAATCTTGGATTGTCTTGGATCTATTGCTAATATGTATTTGTGATCACTTCAGTTGGAGTTTAGAATGTGGAACCATACAGAAATAGAAGGATTTATAATGTATGAGTGTCAAAAATTAAAACAATTGCTGCAGGTTCTGCAATCAATATACTTTTAGTTTCCATGTTTTAACCAACAGCTATGATACCATACTGATCTTCAGAAAATTTACAAAGGAAGAGGTACTTTTGACCTTTTCATTTTAAGGGAAAGAAAAAAAGAATTATGGATATTTTCATTAGGAACACTGGAGCACATTTCACATTTAAAATTATACTTAACTTTCACCTGTTCAGTTTTTTGCTTTGGTGGCTGGTTTTCCATTTTTTATCTCACTAGCATTATTCATTTTTCAGGCTTTAATCTACTGAGTCCTGAAGCTAATCAATGGCCATTTTTCACAGCCTTCTAAAGTAAGCCATACAAGGGAGCAGGAGGAGTGATGTCAGCAGCTGAGGAAGAGAAACATCCCAACAGATATAATCCCACCCACAGTCAGATCAGGGTGCTGAACTGTCACTAAATCTGTACTGGACAGCTAAGGTGTCACTTTTTGTAGACGTTTCTTCACCCCTTCGGTACTCAAAAGCTGAAGAATAGTTTGGAGAACTTATATATAGACCGGTTTTGAAACCTCTCTAATTCAGCAATGCTCCTATCTGAGGAAATACTAAGGACTTTGTAAGTATCATATTACTCTCTGAGTTGTAATGGAGGTCTGTGCTAAACTAGGGCCTTTAAAGATCAGTAGATGGAAATACAGACTTTTAACTCAAGAAGTTCACACATATGGTACAAAATAGCACTGTGATTTTTCCCCCTTGGTTTCCTATTCTGATTTATTTGAATAGATGTTTCCTTTCACATTGCCTGTCGTGCTGGTTCCTTCACCCCAAAACATTTCCCATAGATTAGAACTGAGCACATGGATAGAGTTCAGTATCCTCCATTTGGAGAACCTTTATTTGGTCACATCCCATCCCCTCTCATGGCTGCTAGATTTGCCTGGACCTCCTCATGTTTTCCTCCCTGCCTTTGGATATTCTCACTCACTCTGAGTCACCTTCACAATTAGACTTTCACCTGTGTTGAATCATTGCTCAATGTCCTTTAATATGAGTTGGCTGCCCTTTGCACTGCCAGACAGAGATTTACCGGAGCACTGTGGATGCCAGGTAGCTGGGTTCCTGCACCAGGAAAGAGCAGAGCTCTTTCAAATAGAGCCCATCTCTATTTGAGTCATCATTTGCTTTTGCGTGCATGTAACAGTCTCCCTGTTCTGCCTTACCCTCTCCAGGAAAGTTTTCTGTGACACTATGTTCTGCCTAAGGCTGATGGCACGGCTTCAGTTTTTCCCAGAAAATTTTTTTTCATTAAGTCCTATATGGTACATATTAGTGCTTAGATACTGCATGGATGAATGTTGTGAAAAAATTCCCAAAATAAGCATTGAATTTGACCCACTACTTTTAACACAGGACCTGTTGGGGAATCTGAGCTTAAATCTGTTCCTTCACTAAAATAAACATCTGCAGCATGTAAAAGTGCTGGTTTATTACACCACCACTCATGATTGTTTAGATATAGACACTTTAAAATTTTTTGTTTATGAAAAATAACTTTGACTTTGAGAGATGAATGTCTCAAAATCAGAATAATTTTGCATGGAGATATTTATGTAAGAGATGTCTTTTACTTTAATGAAATTCATTTAATAAGGACATGTAGGATTAGATCATGCAATGAGATCATACCTCGACAATTATATCACAATTAGATAGATCATACAATTAGTTCATACATGAATGATTAGATCACAGATCTAGAAAGTAAGCTGAATTCCTTAACTGTCCTCTAAAACTCAACAAATCATTAAGTATGGCTCTGAAATACTTAAGTTTGCACTTTCCTGAGATACAGGTTTCAGCTCAATAAATCTGGTCTTAAAATTTTAAATTTAGCTGTGAAAAGTGGCTTTTCCTAAAAGCAATATGAAAGAATTACTGAAAGCTGAAATGAGTATCTTTCTCTGCTCCCAATATAGAATACCATGAGCAATGTTTGCTTAAGTGCTTAATGGCAGCCATCTCCTTCCAAATATTATGTTAAAGCGAGAGAGGTCTAACACCTGTTTTGATATCAAGTTCTTCATGAAGGAACTCAAATGGTTCAGAAATACACCCATTCCCACTCATAGGAGTTTCCACTGGTTTGCTGCAGCTGTGCATTGGCATAACTGAAGACAGATCTTAGCTCCTCAAAGTCTATTTTGATTGCAAGTACCTAGCCATAAGAGAAAATAACCTGAAGTGCCTTTTGATCCAAGTCTTGTGCATTACTTTTGAAAAGATTATCAGACCTTGAGTTTAATTGGTTTCATTCAATTATTTCTATGGACCTATAATTCATTGGCTTAAAATATGTTAACTGGGATTAAAAAATGACCAAACAAGCATATACAACTAGTTCCTGGAACACTTATTTCAAAACAAACAAGCACAAAAGAAAAAGTGTTTAACTTTCAAGCTTGGACTTGTAGGATTGGTTTGAAACAGAAAGAAAAACAGTATCACAGACATCAAAAAGGCTTGTCTTGGTAAGTTCTCCATTTAGCTGTAAAAACTAATGATTTTCAGGAGAAAATAAATGAAATTAAAAACAAGTCACACAGGTGAATTCTGTCATAGACGGTCTCTATGTTTGAGCGTATAGAGTTCCATTCACTCACACACAAACACATACTGCTGGATAGTACCTGCCTGCCAGCAGCCCTAGCATGGCATGCACAAAAATTTCTCTTTTCCAGAGTCCTAGGCAGGGCTGGAGCAAAGTTCAGTGCACTGATGTGATACTGGGCAAGATCCACAAGATCCATCCTCCTTGGTGGCATGCTCTGGGTCACTTCCTTTTGCCTGGATGCCAAAGATGCACATACCCTAGAAGAAAAAAAGTCTGTGGCCAGGAAGGGCTGATTTAAGTTTTCATCCTGAGGTGAATGTCCTCATGCTTGTTTAGGGTTTTTTTGCCCTGCTTAGCCATCTCTCTTAGTTCAAAATCATAGGTCCCTTGGCACCTGATCAAGTGGTTAACCTATAAGAGTACTTTCGCACAATGATCCTCAAGAGGCAAACTAATGTACTGGTCTCTTGTTGCTGGAGATGCTCCTTCAAACACCAGGCAGGATGACAGGATTTTCCTCCTATGAGAAGACAGCTCTGCACAATAATAAGGTTTTGAGGCCTGAAAGGCAATGAGTATAGTGTCTTAGAGGAGTAAGGAGGCAGCCAGAAAGCCAGCCCCCTGCTTTCACACAGATTTCCCTTCTGAGGGAGTCAGTTGGCTCAAGCCGAATGAGCTAAAATTGAAAGCATGTGAAACCATCAGTGGTTGTGGACTAAAGCCTCAGTTTGATGAGGATGTCGACTAAAGCTTGTCTCTTTCAATGGCAACTCTGTGTACCAGACTTAGCAACAGGAGGATGTTGCAAGAACCAAGAAAGCTCTTTGACGGTTGTGGTTTTGGTCTTTGTTACAGCCTCTGAGTGCCCCAAGTCATGGATCGCTGGAGCTATGGATTCCTGGGTCAGGCACAGAAAAGCATGCAGTGTTTATTCTTTTGTTAACAAAGAAATAAATTGTTTCATATCTGTTAAGGAGGTATGCCACTTTAAACCTGCTACTGTAAATGTACCATGCTACTTCTGAAATACAGGTGTGGCAGGGAAGAAAGAAGTGACCTTCTTGGTTCTTTTCAGAAGGAACAATTTGCTTTGGGAATTACGGGTTTTAGAATAGTACATTTTATTTTTGAACATAGCAGTTGGAGAAATCTTATTCTAGAAGGTGATTTCGTCTGACATTTTATGTCATACAGAATGCATATATTTTGGAAATGTCTGCAGTTCCCACAAAATACAGGGATTCCAGAGCTAAGCTCTCAGGCCCCAGAGCTGCTGTGGTCTCTGCTTACCATGAGGTGGGAGTAGAGAGACGCCGAGACCGCATCAGTCTGAGAGGCTTATGTGTTAAATGATTGAACTTTATAATTTTTGTAAATCCCGTTCTAACCTTTCTCTGGTGAATATGAGCAATAAAAATTATAGCTATCCCTCTCCAGACTTACCGATGCTTTTTTCATGCTGAGCAAAGAACATGCCATAGGAACGAGCCTGCTTCTTTGTACTTCCTTCGAGCAATTTCCCGTTAAACCAGTTCAGTTGATGAGTGCAGTGGCAGAGAGAAAAGAACCATTGTTTCGCTGTCAAGCGAGCGAGATGGCATCTGCATTCCATAAGGGTTCATAAATGAACAAAGCATGAAGCTAACCAACAAGAAGGCATTATCACACGTGTGTGGAAGGGTAACGTATGCTGGATATGTTGTGGAAGGATAACACATGATTCTGAAGTCCTGATAAACTGATGCAATTCTCTGAAAATTTTGTTTCTATTGTTAATCTACACTCATCTGGGACTTAGCAAGAGTATCAAATAATTTCACTTACTTTAAAAAAAATACATTAAATACAAAAAAATGGACATGAATCTGCATTTGTCTCTGTGAATGCATGGAAAGAGCAGCTCTTAAAGGCAGTGAAGAGGAAACTAGGCTTCAGGATTTTTCTGATAATCATGCATCTGTTATTATGAATCTTATGTTTCCAGGTGTTTGATTGAGTTGTTTGCTTGGTCATATGGACCGAGCATATGTTAAGTAACCTGATTACACTTTAAGAAATCCTGCCTGCAGAGCCACTGCTGCAGCTCCTCATGCCCTGCTGCTTCCATTGTCACTGTGTGGGATTACAGACAGCTGTCTATTATCCATGCCTCACGTCATGATGGGCTAATTGTACAAACGCAGCCAGTGCATTGTGCAGTGCATGTGAATGCAGCTCAACACTCCTTTGTTCTGTGCTCACTGCTAGAGCTGTTGTTGCAGCTCTTGGGTGGCCAGTGTTGCATACAAATACCTTGATCTTTGCCACAAACTTTGCAGCTGAATAGATAAACATGAGAACTGAAATCCTCATTTCCTATAAGGCAAGGGGGTTTTGTTATCAATTTCAACTGTGTCAGGTGATTATGCGCTGCTGGATACTTGGTCTCTATCAGAAAATAGTACATATGTAAATGTTGCTGTTTGTCAGCTGCCGTTTTCTGTAAGTTTCAGTCTTTGTAGTTATGTAACTGCTACAGTCAACTTAAGCATTATTTGCCTATTAAAGAGACTTGTAGATTGGTCACTGAGACTTCTGAGCACTCGAGAGAACTTTGGGGAATGGATTTTTATGAATCAACATCCAGTGCAAAGTGGATTCTTACCAGCAGCCAAACAACTGAAGTTCTTGGGAGGGGAACCATGGCTGGAGAGAACAGTATCAGGCTTGATTTATTAGCAGATTATGTGCTTTGTCCACTGCTTGTTATTTTTTTTAAAGGGAACCATTTATTTTCAGCAAAGCTACAATAAGTTTCTGCAGGGCCTCTGGTTCACCTTTTGCTAGTAACCATAGTGATGCTGTTCAATAAAATTGGAGCAGTTCACGGAAATTTTAGATCCTTTTTTAACAAGTTATTATATGGTCGCATCAAATCTGAGTCTATGATCTACATATATAAAGCCATGGCTTTCTTCTGTGGATATTGGCCCATTCCCATCCCCAGGGAGATGCTCATTGCCTTTTGAGGGTGTTGCTTCACTGCCCTCCCATCCTTCCCAGTATCTTGGTTGCAGGGAGGGACACCCCTGGCTGCAAGGTCCTGCCTTGCTGCCCAAGGAAGTCCCCTTGGTCCCACTTCCGGAAAGCTTCTAGATCGTACAGTGCTCCACCATGTACAAGGCATGAGAGACAAAACACTACCAAAAAGCAGCTGTCCCCATTCAAAGCTTGCCTGGACATGTTCCTTTGTAACCTGATCTGGGTGCTGCTGCTCCAGCAGGGGGATTGGACTAGATGATCTTTGAGATCCCTTATTATGCCTTATATTCTGTGATTCCATGAACTTCACACGAGCTTTCTAGCAGCAGAGGTGTGAAAAGGCATGGGCAGCTCATGGAGGCCAAGCAATGGGTGCCAAAAGGAGGAGAAGAACCACTGCTCTGAAATGGCAGGTGTGCCACATGAAACATTGCATTTCCAGCACTGCTGCTCACTACTGTAGGGTGACTAGAATCTCAATAGACCAAAGCAGAGAACAGGTATGGGGAAAATTTTACTAAGGACACAGCACAAAGGTTTGGATGCACAAACTGCATCCACCAGGGCTCAAGCACCTGACACTATTTAAGTCAGTAATGAAACCCCATGAATTTTGGGGAACTAGGATTTTAACTTTCATATTTCTCTATTCAGCTGTGGAATTTCTCGGAAAGAACAAGGAGTTTATAAGCAACATTGACCACTTAGTGAGGCAGGGGGTAGCATATGTCCTTCCATTAGCAGCATTCAAACTCACCTATCCATGGCTACATTACCTATTCAGGAACAACAGCAATATCACAGTCCCAGGCCAGTGTCATGTTTGAAGAAGGATGGCTAAAAGCAAGCTTCCCAAATTGGATGTACTACCCACAGAACTGTCAGGAGGATGGGGGAAAGCCATCCAGCTCTAGATCAGCACCACAGGAACCACACTGTCCTTCACACATACTTTTGATGCCACAAAAGTAGACTCAGTAGTCAACTATTAAGCAGGCATTCATTAATGCAGTGCTGATGTGCAGGGGGTTTCTCAAGCCATTTTCATGTGCTGAGATGCACTTTTTAAAATTTATACATCTCTAACATACATATTTATCTCAGAAATTACAATCTTATTGATTAATATTCATGAGTACTATCTCTCAAGTCTTCTCCTCTGTCAGAGGAAGCAGTCACAGTCCTTCACAAACCAACTGAAGTTCTACTTACTTCTTTATCTACTTGCTTGTTACCTCTTTGTTCCTTAAAAAATGCAAAGACTCAACCAGTGTTTACACAGCAATTGCGTTCGCCAACTAACATCTCAGAATATCTTGTTCTTGCCTTTTCTACTGCCCCTGCCTTCCGCCCCCAGGGCTGGGCTGTTTTGATTTTACTTCACTTTTCCAGTCCTTTCTCTAAGAATAATCACCTGAGACTCAGTCTATGTCAGTGTCTCACTGTTATGACACATGATCTGCATTACTTAGTGTGAGTTGGTACTTACGGATGGATTAAGAAAATTATGGGTTAATTAAACCACTTGACTATCTCTTTTCTTTCTCCTTCTATAACTTGGACAACAAAAGAAGCAGAGCCTTTGCAAGGGATTCAGAAGGACACGTGCACATCTTTCAGATGTAGGACTATAAAAATTATTGTATAATTTAGCTTCACAGGTTTAAAATCTTCTTTTAAATGAATGTAGCACTCTGACAAAGCTTCTGGGAGACATAGAATTAATCTGTTAGACAGGGAAATAAAATATTTAGCATTTTTTTTCTCTTTACTAACAAATCACAGCAAGAAGGAAAAAGAAAATATTTTGAAGACTCATTCTCAAAACTCAGACAGAAATAAACCTCCATGAGAAAATCTCAGAAAATATCAAGAATATTCCAACTGGATCATTACAAAATTTGGCTGCCTATGAGGAGTTGCAGTTTCAGTTTTATGCTTCTGAAGAATCTCTGTTATTTAAGTTTTTATCAAGGGACTAAACGCTTCTAAAAGTGTGGTTGATATCTGAAGTAGTGTTATGTGGCACACTGGAAAGGTCAGGGATTGACATCTCTATAAAGCAGTAATAGAAGGTTGATTCCAATTGCTGGTTTCTCCAGTCTTACATCTTAGAGTATGACAATTTATCACTCACAAAACAGGGAACCTCACTGTGGGTTTTCACATACGGTCAGTACCGGGAAGTGGAGTAGGGGAACAAGTGATCTTGCGTAACTGTTGATGTTAGCTCAAAGAATGAGCATGTGATCCTTTCATCAGCTCGGAACACTGGTGGTGAGCAGTAATGATCAATATGACCTGTTTCCACACCTTTCTTTATTAGAAAGCACATGCAGAGTAGACTATGCTGTCCTGCTATTTCATGCAGGTGTTCTGGATGCTTAAAAGTACACATAACTCAAGAGGTGGAGATTTCCTCCCTGCACATCCCAACCCAAAGACTACTTCATTTATGGAGAAGACTTCAATTAATGACAGTGACTGTTGAACAACAGACAAGTGCATTCAACCTTGTCTGGCTAGATGTCAGCCTTTCCTAATAACTGATTCTGTCCCAGCTGATGTAGAGAGCAACCCAGCAGCCTTATGTTGTCAGTCAGTGACAACAGAAGGAATACAGTAATAAACTGGGAATAAGTTATTTTAAAAAACCTTGGAATAAAAATTCAAGTTAACTTGAATTCAATTAGCTTAATCTGCTCTACCACAAAAAGTAGTCTGGCAGCCACAATTTTTGTTGTCCTTTTACCTTTGTAATAAAATGGCAGCTATTATTATTGTCTACCCCTCTTAAAAAATAAAGTCTTAATTTATAGCAAAAAAGACTCTGACTATACCTGTAGTTATAAATAGGCTTTCCTGCTTGATTAATCCCGCCTCCCAACAGATGGCCTCAACTACCAGGTAGCAGCTCAAGCCAGGAGAAACAACAGTAGCAGTCACATAGATTAAGCATCAGATTTTGTCTCTGTTCCTTTATACGTATTCATAACTGTGGAGTTTGTCCTTATTAATCCCAAATCTGCACATTTTACTTTGAACTTCATCAGAAAAAAAGACAGCACACAGAAAAAGACAATAAAGAACGTAAGCAAGTAATCAGCTTCATTAAAAAACTAAAAAGGAAAACTGAAGCAAGCTGAAAATAAAACTGTGAGATGGACCATTTAAAAAGTCTTGAGACACTAAGAACCATTAATTTGCCAGGAATTTTCAGTGAATCTGAATTGTAAATAAGCTTTAGATAACACTAATTATGAATATGCTTCAAATGCTACTGCTGCAGCTGCCAAAACAACTTCTATAGCTCTATTCTGTGACAACATTTGTATTGAGCTTTTGAAATTAATAGCATCATTTCAACAAGCTGTCTTCAATGTTCAGGAGGCTATATTTAAGCATATTTTGTCAGACTTCATTCTTACAAGAAGTCAAGAGTACTGCAGACTTATGAAGGAAAAAATGAAACACAGAACAAATATAATCCCAGCAGCAAACAAAAACCTTTTTATTAAAGGACACTTTATCAACAAAGATCCATTGAGTTATGAGCACACAGGCATATTTTTGTAGTTCTTGGCCTAAAGAATATCTGCTATTTTAAAATACAGCAACCTGAATATACATGAAACCCAGGTCATTGGAAAAATCTCTCTGAGCAACAGGGGCTGGTCCTTAACTCCATCCTTAAGGAGGTTAAACCACCTCCTTAAGTAGATGCTTAACAGCAAAACATGTGCTTATGGTTTAATATACTTATAATTTAAAATTCATACTTTTACTTTAATGTGCTTTTATCAATTAGAACTATAACATCAGCAGTTTCTTCCAGAAGACCAAGTGATTCAGAAATTCCATTTATTGAGAGGAATGCACGAAAATTCCAAGTTTTACCCAGGTCAACAATTTCAGCAGCTACAGGGAGGTCACACTTCATTTGTGCAGAAAGATTTAACATTTCAGATTTAATACTCAAATAATAAAGTGGTGTTTCTGAATCTGCAAATGGTAGAGTTTTTTTAAAAATGAATGCACTATCAAAACCTATGCGTAATAGACACTAATTTGACACTGTAATTTCTTTGACTAAGCAGCACAGCAACTTTAATTAAAACACAACAGAATAACTCAGTGCCCTTTACCATTTACTACACAGATTCCTTCCATGGTCAAAATGCAATATTTACATAATACATTTTTCCATTAAAATGACAGCATATCCACAAGAGCTTTTTTCTACAGTCACTCACTCCCGTACATGCTGCTGCTGCTTTCATAGGCTTCTTATTAATTTTTATCTTGTTTACTTCAACTGAAGAAAATAATGAAATCAAGCTGCTCAAAAATGTCTTTGCAATACTTCAAGAAAAGATAATTTTGGAAATGTATATCCATGGTATACTGGAGAACTAGTTATTTATCACAAGTTTTATTAAACATCATGACAGAGTTAACTAAGGGCAGAAATGAAACTTTCCAGGCTTCACTTTGCAGATTTTTCCTCTTAATATTGGCTTAATTCTAATAGAAGCAGAAATAGACTCTTGACTGTAGCAACCTCATTGTGCTGTGCTTTCAGGGAACCTTGTCATCAGCTATCTGATCAACTCTGATCTTCCTTCCCACTCTAAACATCAAAGATGATTTGTGTGACTTACCAAAAAAAATAAGCATCAGACTCCAGTATCAACTCTTTTTGGTTGTTTTCTTCTGGGTACAACAAACTACAGAAATGCTGTGTGCAGAAGCGCTAGAAGAAATCCAAAGACTTTCTTCAGTTTCTGCTTACTCTGTTCCTTCTCTGTTAGCCTCTTTACTCTTGTTTGTCTTACACATTTATATCACTTAGCATCTCACACAGGCAAAATTATCCCTAAAGATGTACAGTGGTATGAGTGCCAAACTTGAGAAGTTAACTATTAGACAGGTCAGCATCAGTCTACCTTTTTTTCAACATACATTCACATAACAAATCTTCAACAGGTCCAAACAATACAGCAGTTGTATGGATTTTGTGCAAATTCTGTAGTCATTTACACTGGTGATGTTAATTATTTCAGCCCACCAACACTACAGAGTAAGATCTGATGAGGACATATTCCACATTTAACTAAATATCATTATATTGTTCTCAAAGTAATAGAAAAGCTGTCAGTATCACAGAACGTTGAAAACTTTTTAAAAAGGCTAATGGTACGTGTACTCCGGTGACCAACTCCCATCATGTCAAAGGCCAGTAAAAAGGAATTTCAGAAAGAATTATTCTTCTTTTTAATGTGCACTTACATGTAATAAAATTTTAATTGTGATATAATTTCACTTGGGTTAAAGAACCACATTCTGTGTTGAATAAATGAAATATATATAATTTATATTGTATGTTGCATAATTTTGTGTAAATTTGTTGAAAAAGTAATGACAAATATTTGACTGGTGACAGTAACAGATTTTTGCCATTTTTGCTGTTGTATGGTATGGAATATCTCTGTGGTCAATTGAGGTCTCCTCCCAATTTCTTATGCACCTCCAGCCTGCTCACTGGGGAGTTGTGAGTCACAGAGAAGGCCTTGAGTGCTTTGCTTCCAATGGAAGCGTCACTGTGCTATCAACATTACACATCTCAAGTCAAAAAATATAGGACCACACCAGCTGCCACCAAGAAAGAAAATTCCATCCCATCCAAAACCATTACATGAGGTAAACAGAAAATGAGCTGTCTAACACAGTATTCTAAGTGTCACTGTTGGGCCATGACCGACATGGCAACAACTAATTTCCACACACCAGCAATTATGCCTTGAGTGGAATGCAGACAAACCAAAGTCTATGCAGCCCATCATCAGCAAAGTTTTAAGGCAAAAAGCAAAGGGGAGAAAGAAATTCTCTTCTGTACCCTCTGCATACTTTTTCCTATGGTTTTTAATATAGTTTTGCAGTTACATTCAGTATTCCTGGATATCAAAAAGAACAACTTTAATCTCAAAACGTGTGCTGAGTGTTGAAAAAAAATCTAGAGCACAAGAATAATCAGGAAAGTTTAAGCTACAAGGCAGTGACAGTTTCTTCTTCATCTATAAAAGAGGATTTCTTTTCATGTATCCAAGATGTTCAGCTTTAAAATTCAACAGCTTTTGCTTCTCAAAACAGAATACAACTCACAAATCCCTTCCTAAAATATTAAGTAGTAACTGGACTGTCAGGAGATGCTGTGGCTCTCTAAGCTACACCTTTTTTTGGCAAGTGAAAGGGGAAATGGGGTCCACTTACAGTGTTGAGTATTCATCAAAATTCATCACAGCATTGCTAAATGTTATGACTTTTTTAACCAAGTGAGTACAATTTAAACATTTAAATGTTTTAAAATACTAAAATAACTTCAGAAGATTCTGACTTTTTATTTCCTTAAAATACTTAGAAACACATCTTATGAACTTTTCACACCTATATCTGCCTTGTATATTAAAGCCATCACTGTATCTCCTCTCCAATAAATAAAATTATCTCCCACAGACTGTATCACAATGGACCCTAATTCTGCCCTGTTTGCTACAAATTATTTTTCTTCCCCTTCCAGCCCCTGCCTTCTTTCTTTCATGATGCTTGCTTGTTAATTCCACCAAAATAATATTCAACAAAACAGAGATAAATTCCCATCAGTGACTGTGATTACATGTTTTGTATTATTCACAAGTCAAATCTAAACATTTCAAAACTTCACTAAACAAAAAATGATGCTAAGAACATGATACTGTTTAAAACTGGCCACATGGAGAACTGCACCAGTTTATCAATCATTTCTCTCTGTCCTTATGCATAGAAGTGACTGTTGATTTTAAAAATGGAAGTGTTGATATGGTTTGAGTTTAACTCTATATTGGAGTAAAAAGAAGCTGTTCAATTTACCAAAATTCGGGTTGTTTTTTTATACTAAGGCTTATATCTTCTTTTTTTCATTCAGATAGATAGCTTTTGCTTCACTGAGGCTTAGAATTTGTCATGCAAGTACCATCAAATTCTTTAAAAGGTAGAATTAGCATGCTTCAAGGATTAAGTTTAAATTTAAATATTAAGCACTTTTCATAAAAGTGACCCAGTTTCAACAATATTTTCAGTAGAATCTCACATATGGCCACAAAGCTGGCATCTCTTTCTATTCATGATTATTTAAAATGTGGTCATTTCATACCTAATTTCAGAGAATCCGTGATGAAAACTGGAAGCATGTTTCTCCACATACAACTCTTAGGAACCAATTTAGGGAATTTCAGAAATGTGTAATCATACAGACAACATAAATATGTTGCTTATGAATTCTAACAGATCCTGTTGGACTAGACATTTCTATCTGACTGTAAACTCCATCCTTTTAAGGATTTAAATTTCAGAGGATAACAATAAGTGGCTGATATATCACTGTCATCACTAACTTGGTTACAGGTTAACCAGGAGGACTCTAATTCTGACAAAACATCTTTGATGATGGTCATGATGGAAGCCAATAAACCCAATTTTCTCTTCAAACTGTCAGGTCTGAATCTGAAAAACATCACAAAACTGAAGTTTCAGGAAAATACATACTGCAGTGGCAATGGATTTTGACAAGCACTACAGCCAAGGTCTTCAGAGAGGCTTGTCTGGGTGATGTCTGGAGCTGCATTACAGAAGACAAAGGAACAGGCAGTGCTATAGTCCTCCCAGAGCAAGCTCCACTGTGTCCAGCAAATGGGGATCCAAAACATTCAGTCTTCTAAGTGCTGGAGAGAGTGCCCTGGCTGCCATGATGCGAAACATCTCAACAATATGTGCAGTATACCAGCAGGTTTCCTGGGAGTGGGGGAGAATGTCTCAGGAACTGTCAAAGCACTCTACTTTCTTTATTAATGCAAAATAGTCTGGAGAGAAAGATAATAAGAGGGCATGGCATGCTATTGGAAGTACAGGTTGCAGGGTATTGGTCATACTTTTTTGAAGAGGGAAAAGGCTGTGAATATACATGAAATATTGATGTACTATGTGGGGATAAAAAGAATACACAAAGAATTGCTCCTGTTGGCCATCACAGGCAACAAATCACAGGACTGGGGCAACTTCTTGGCAGGATACTTCAGGACAGGGCAAGATAGCCACACGACCACTGCTACGAGCAGAGAGGTGATGTGAACTGAATATCTGATAATTTACTTCTGTCTGTTAGAAACACATCATTTATCTCTATATTTTCCTGTTTTATTGTTGGTATTTCATCAGTCTTTTATTCTCCTAGACAATGCCAGTGTTTTTTTTAGTGTTGATAAATGCTTGCAATGTACTTTAGATACTTAGAGTCCTACAAATTACTAGATAATAGTACAAATATCAAAGCAGGGACCAACATCTATTATTTTAGATTGTTTTTCCTATAACTTGAATTAAGTAAATGAAGAGACAAAGCAAATCCTATATGTGACAGCAGTCACAATTCAAAAAAAAAAAAAAGGCAAAGCAGAAGGTTGTCAGCCCTGAAGTTATTAATTCACTTCGGAAACTGTTTCAACAGAAAATACAAAATACAAAGATGTAAATAATGAGTTCCTTTCATTATTTTAATGTTTCAGAACATTACAATACAGCTTGTTTAAGGAATAAACTGGATCCATATAAAGACTGCACAGTGGTAAATATAATACAGTTTTGATAAATCTCTTCTTTTTCTCTGGGGAAAAAAAAAATCAAGATTGTGATTATTTATTCTTCAGATGACAGTAGCTCCTTCTGCTACCTTCCCTGTTGTGCTCTTATGTATGCTTCTGTGTGATTTCCTCAGTGATTTTTACAAATCTGTTTCTGATACAGTTGCACATGTAAATTCCTGCTCTCTTGTTGTTTTAGTAAGTGACCAATGGAGGAAAGGAGAAGTATGTAGAGCAAGACAGGAGAGCTTCTTTCATGGGCAAGGGAGGAGCATCTTGTGTTCTTGAAATCTGCAATTTGAACAGAGTATTTGGAAAATACTTATAGTTGTCCTTTACCTCAGTGGGATGACTTGTATATAAAAAAACCATCTATTTCTACAGTGATGAGGCTCAATTTTCATAAAAATGTTACAATTTAACACTCAATTGCTCATCTTTAAACTTTATGAAAATGAAAAAATAGTTTCAATTCCTTTGCATCTAATCTTAGAATCCAAATATTTTTATTTTTACATTGCATAAAAACATCAGAAAGGATTGAACACTGAACTGACCACAACAGTTAAACAGAGATAAAGCAATAGCTAACCAAGTCTGCCACAAAGCTAAAACAAAGCTGAATTGTAAAAGGTATGTCTATGTAGCAGAACTTGCATAAAAAGAACATTATAAATTGTCATGGAAACAACAAGTTAGAGTGGGTAGAAGAATCCTTTTTAAATTCAGAAATAGTCCCTGCCTTATTTTTATGTAAGACTAAAATATTGGTTGTAGTTTGGTTTAATTTCAAAACCATCTATAGGTTAACAAGACCACATCTTTAATTAGTTGTAATTAGGAGATGCCTTCTTAAAGACAGTGAGCTCACTGTGGTATTACTTGCATCAGATCTTTTTCAAAGAGAAGGTTCTTCCTAGTGTCTTTCAACAATCTAAATTAAACCATTGGTGATTATACTAAAAAGCCGAAATAGTTTTGCTGGGTAAATCTTATACCTTGAATATTACAATTACACCATAACCATAGTAAGGAGTATCTTCCCTGAATAATGTGATTCAGACCTATATTTCTCTTCTATGAATAAAAGGTCATAGAATCATAGAATGATTTGGGTTGAAACGGACCTTAAAGATCATGTAGTTCCAAACCCCCTGCCATGGGCAGGGACACCTTCCACAAGTGTCCCTATCCAAGACAGGCAAGGATAAGAGAGAAAGATAGTTTTTAAGTATTAAAACTTTCACTCTTTTATTTTTTCCTTAACACTATATCAAAAGTGTGATTTATACCAGTTAGAGCAAATACAAGTAGCAACAAAGTTCTGCAAGATGGTTGCTGTTGTTTACCTTTCCGCCAGTTCCTCTTCTGGCTCTTTTGTGTGTGCAAGCATGTACAGAATCACAGAATGGTTGAACTGAAGAGACCTTCAAATATCAATTCGTTCCAACCATCCTGCCATGAGCAAGGACACCTCCCACTAGACCAGGTTACTCAAAGTCCCATCCAGCCTGGCCTTGAACACTTGCAGGCACAGAGCATCCACAGCTTCTCTAGGCAGCCCTTTCCAGTGTCTCACCACTTTCAATGCATAGCATTCATTCCTTATATCCAATCTAAATGTCCTCCCTTTCAGTTTAAAACCCCATATCCTATCCCTACAGGCCCTGATGAAGTGTGCCTCTTCACTCTTCCTGTAGACCTCCTTTAGGTACTGGAAGGTGACAGTAAGGTGACAATAAGCTTTCCCTGCTCCAGGATGAAGAGCCCCAACTCTCTCAGCCCATCTTCATAGGAGAGGTGCTCTAGCCCTCTGATCGTCCTCAAGGACTTCCTCTAAAGACCCTCCAATAGGTCCATGTCCTTCTTGTGTTGGGGGACTCAGAGCTGGATGCAGTACTCCAAGTAAGGTCTCAGAAGAGCAGAGGGCCATAATTCTTTTGAAGTAGCCCACAGTGTAGTTGACTGTCTGGGGTGCGAACACCAAGTGCCAGCTCATGCCCAACACTGATAAGCTACTTCATGGTCACTTATCAATACCTGAAGGAGGCCTACAGAAAGGCAGGGGTAGGGCTTTTTAATAGGATGGCAGGACTAGGAATAATGGATGCAAATTGGAAGAGGGGGGATTTAGGCTGGATATAAGAAAGAAGTTCTTTATGGTGAGGGTGGTGAGACACTATGACAGGTTGCCCAGAGTTTGTGGATGCCCCCTCCCTGGAGGTATTTAAGGCCAGGCTGGATGAGGCATTGAGTAACCTGGTCTAGTGGGAGGTGTCCCTGCCCACAGCAGGGGGTTTGGAACTAGATGATCTTTAAGGTCCTTTCCAACACAAACCATTTCTATGATTTCATTCACCAGTATCTCCAAGTCTTTCTCTGCAGAGCTGCTCTCTTTATATGTGTATATATAGATACATATAAACGTATGTAATGTCTGTACTAACTGGGAACAATATTTTTTTAGTCTGGGGTTGTGCTGCATTCTATGTACTCTCCTGCTGACCAGTGATCCTTTGTGAGGTACCATACTTGCCGGGTATGAGACTGGCAAGGGGAGCAGGATGGTGACAGCCTAGCTGGGAGTGTGCAGCTTGCAGGGTGTGGCATAATGTCAGCAATAAGCACATATAACCTTCTGATGCATGGATTGTGGGATTACTTTTAATAGACTGGCTTTGCTAGGCAGGGGTACTTATAGTGAGGCTGCTCAAGGTGACCTGGAAGCTGTGCAGAGAGGCCAACCTTAAATTGGTTGGTGGCTTCCTCTTTTTGGGAGCTGCCTCTGGAGGAGTCTAAGGACAATGTTTAATGAACTAGCTTGCCAGAGGCACAGGAAACATTATAAAGAAATGAGGAACACAAGGCGTGTTTTGATTTTTATTTAAGTCGGTGAGCAGGTACGGTGCAGTTGTGAGGTGAAGATGAAGGGCTGCTATTGGCATCATTGCCTGCCTTGGGACCCCAGGGCTGTTGGCAGGCTGGGGAGCAGGCAGAATGAACTTCTGAGCTGCCGGCTTGACGCACGGCAGCCGCCTGAGCAGACAGCAGATAGATAAAGCTATCTACATTAAAACTTCAGATCTGCTCAGTCACCATCTGGTGCCAAACGGGCGAGGGTGTATGCTCCCAAGCACAGAGGCGGAAGCTCACACAGACAGCCGGTGGCTGTGGGGAACTTCGCCTGTCCCGGGCACGGGCGAACGAGGAGAAGGGCAGGGCGGCTCAGCAGCGAGGGCTGCCGAGCCCCAGTGCACTGAGGAGCGACCATCTTGTGCCAGCCTGGGAGAAGGTGACGGTGACGTAACAGCTGCATTGGCCAAAAGTCGTCGAGGAGATCCCAGCACCCAAAGGGCACGACCACAGTGACTTGGACACCCGAGTCGGGAACCACCCGGCAAAAGGAGAAAGGTGGGAGGAAGAGGGATGGAGAAGGCGGCGCAACCTGCGGAGGAAGGCCGCAACAGCACCACCGCCCCACTAAGAGCCGGCCCCGCCGTTACGCGGCTGCTACGCGCGCAGGCGCAAAGGCTGTTGTATCCGGCCGGCGTCCTTTTCTCTTTTCCCCCTCCTCCCTTTCCCTGTCCCTCCTTTCCTTCTTCTCCCCTCCCTCCCATAGCCGCCGCGCTCGGTGCCTCCGCCGCCACCGCTGCCGTGCCCTTCCTTCCCGCCCCCCTCCTGCAGTGCGCCGGGCCCGCCGTGCCTCCGAGCTCCCCGGCGTGCCCGATGAAGCGATGGCAGCGGCCAACTTCGGCAAGATCCAGATAGGGATCTACGTGGAGATCAAGCGCAGCGATGGTCAGTGGGGCAGGGGCTGCGGGAGGGGTCGCCTGCTGTCGGGGCCGCACAGCCCGGCCACCCGCCGCCGCCCCAGCGCGCGGTGCGAGAGTAGAGGAGGGGGGCGGAGTAGGGGGGTTACGCGCGGGGCCCATTGTGTGCTTGGGGCCGGGGAGTGGCCGGGCCTGGCGCGCGCTGCGGTTGTCAGGGGAGCGCTGGCGCTTGGCGGCGCAGGGCGGCTGCACTGGGGCCGGGATGGCTGCGGCAACGCTGGGGGCGGGAGGGCCGCAGCGGCTAATGAGCTCCGGGGAGGAGGCGGGAGGGAGGTGAGAGCCATGGGGCGGCCGAGGATGGGGTGATGGGGGAGAATAGGGGTGTGGGTGGAGAAGAAGAGGCTTGGGAACTGGTGGGAGGACCTTAGGGAAGGGGTGAAGTGATGGAGAGAGGAAAGGCCTTTAATGTTAAGGAACAACTTTGCCTTGGCTCTGGCGCATTGGCCGTGCTCTGAAGAGATGGCACAGCAGTGTGCACTGACAGACGCGTCTGTCACTTCACAGCAAAGCTGGAAGTTATTATTTCATATGTTCTTTATGATTACAATGTAAGAAGCTGAGCACTTGCTGTTTATGCCTGTAATTGTTATTTCTCTGTGGGTGATGCAGTGTTCCTCATCTTGCCCAGCATATCCTGGCAGGAGGGAGGATGTATAATGCTGCCTAGAAACACTCAGTAATAAAGGGTGTGTGTGTGTGTCAGGTTTAGGGCTCTAATGCTTTCTGTTCTTCTGGAAGGAGAGAACCAAAAATGGGAAGTTCGCACTGACTGAGTCAGTGTCAGGTCACTTGTGATTTCAGACCTTTCATTTGAGTGGGAGCATGTTATCTTGTCTCTGTGAGGCCTGCAAAGCCTGCTAAAGAGGGGTGGTGTTCTGCTGGGATTTTCTGGAAAGTCTTTTTTAATTATATTTCCCCTTTTCCCAGGGTTCAGGAGCTTGCTAATGAATAAGCAGATATTTCTAATGGAAGAGAAGTCTGGATTGAGGTCAAAGGCACTGAAGTTAGCGTGGTTTTGTGATGAGGCAGGAAACAAGTAGCCAACAAGCTTTGTGTAGCTTGTCTATCTGGTGCACGCAACCCTACAATACAATAATGGTCACTGTTGGCTGGACACTGAACCTAACCCCTTAATTTGTTCATAATGGCTTGTGTGTCACGTGAAGAATCTGATAGGTCTGGCAGTTACTTGCATAACTCCTGCAGATCTCAGCCTGGGGTTCCAGAAGATTTCATTGTAGCAACTTGTGAAGCTGTTTTTTGCGGGTTGTGGGAAATTGTCATCAGTGTTAGTTTTTGTTTTGTATGCCTTTTGAAAATGAGGCATGCAAATGTTTAGCTGCGGTTTGGTTTTTTCCCACCTCTGCAGTATTCTATTTGCTTCTGCTGTTGGAAGTGAAGAAAGTAACTATTGAACTTAACAATACTTATTTTCATTACTGTTAACAATTTACATGTTTTGATGTGTCACTTACACATGTGGTGCAGCACATTGAATTGTATTGAATGTCATTAACGATCAAGGGGAATATCTTCACAGCAGCTGCTTGGTCTGTAGAGTTTTGTTAACTTGGTCCTTGTGAGAGCAACCAGACGGCACTGGCTGTTGTGGGATTTGCTTGTATTTCTTTAGGACTGAAGAAGGAGATCTCCCATTCTGGCTGAGGCTGATGTAGCCTTCTGTCATTTTCTTCCCATTAAGCTGAAGGAGAAACTGTCTGATAGTGGGAAGGGAGTGTTCTGAGAAAGGTTTGGAAGGATGGTCAGCAGTAGAGTGCATTGCCTTTCAGAAGGTACGTTTCCAGCCAGAGAGTTGATGGCACAGGCAGTCAAAATCCTTATTGCTGCTTTTGACAAGTGGAGGTAATTGTCTTTGCTTCAGTTGCCTGTGTAGTTCCTGCAGACTCTTCCATCCAAGTGTGGCCAGTATTTTGGGGTTTTTTGTGAATTAAATTGATTGATGATTTGATTGACTAAACACAGTAGAAAAACTTTTGCATTTGCTTAACTAGGTAGAATCAGGGCTGTGTCATAGCAGCTACCCAGAGCTGAAAGCATATGCAAAACTTCTCAAGCAAGTTTTGAAGAAAGTGGTGTGGGCTTTTTTTTTAGGTGCTTTATCTGTAGGGAGCCTAAATATTTTTTTTCCTGAACTGAATGTAATTTTGAGAGATAGATGTAGTAATTCTTCAAAATTTCTATCTTCACCTGTTTGTTTGCTGATCCCAGAGAGGAATAAAGTTTTACTTTGTCAGGGGTAATTTCAAAAACTCTGCATTTTTCTCATCTGCCCATCAGTTATGTTGAATACTTTTTGGAATATGGAATTTTATTTATTCGAGATAGCTCTGTCTGTCATTATATGAAAACAAAACCTAGCAGAAAAGTGGGGTTTTTTCTTTGTGAAACAGAAGTGTTATACGTCATGCTTGTTCACTGCTACAAAACTGCAGACATGTAAAACACTATCAATGTGAGAATGTTCTGGAAAGAAAAGTTAGGTGTACTGTCATTTTGACAAGGTCTAATTAGGCTGAAGTGTTTCGTGAAAGATTTCTTACATGTCTAAAGAGAAAATCGATGTTGAACAAGTGAAAGGCATTGTTAGAAGTTATGTCCAGAAACACATGAAAACCAGTGCTTGGATAAACCCCAACATTTTCTAGTGCTGACACTGCAGAGCTGCTTGCTTTGTATCTGTTTTTTCTCAGTGTGTAAACATTGGTGTAAATGTTGCCTAGAGTTGCAGATAATATTTCCAGTTATAAATAGAATAACTAGCTATGTCATGTAGTAGCATATAAACTGATCAGCTAATTTGGCTGTTTGGTATGATTTCTGATACTGAAATTTACTGCTTGATTCAATGTGATTTATGTGTGTATGTTGCTTAAAATATGCTTTGATAATTTGTCTTGGAAGCAGGAAAAAAAATTGTTTGTTGCAGGTTGAAAGTTATTAAGAATGGGCTACATTTCCAGTCTTGGAAATTCTGCCTCTTCACATGGGATCTCAGGGAAATAGGGAATAGGCCAGAAGGTACCAATGTGACCTGCTGTAGTGCTCCTTTCCAGAAGATGTTCCTTTTTGATACCTACATACAGGCATTTCTCTGTTGATAGTTTCCTTTTATTCAGATGGTAATAGCTTTACCTGTGAACTTACCCCTGTATCTCTTCTTCTTGTGCTTTAGCCTATTGATGATGACAAAGATCTGTATAACAACTTGGAGAAAGAATATCTTATTCCTCATCATGTACTCCATCTTTTTTCTGGAATAGGATAAATCTCTTACACTTTGCAATCCTTTAGTAGGCTTAGTAGGCTGGTGCTGATTTTCCTATACTTTTTCATTCCTCTTCAGGCTGTTCCCTTTCTCTCTGTCTTTGCACATCTGAAACACTATCTAGAAGGACAGAGACATTAGTTATGTATTTGCTATTTTGGAAAATGGGACAGAGAGGAATATAATTCTGGTCTCATTTTCAGAAACTGTGTGGAAGGAAAAGGGATGTTCCTAGGAAGAGATATTAAAGATCTGAGTGAACCACTGGGAAAGAAAAAATGCTAAGCTTTTAGGGATTAGCTGTCAGATGGTGTAAAAAAGAATGCTGTTAAATTTTTGCCAATTTTTTTTCCAAAATGCAAGGGCAGGAGAGCTGTCAGTGTTTGAAACAAAATTTAAAAATTATAAAGGAGAATAAACTAGTTGCTGTTATCTTGCCGGAGGAGGTGGAGACTAAAAGCATAGCAGAATTTCAAGAAGGACAGTAGGCATATCCAGGTGTACATGAAAAAACTATAAAAACATGAAGAATATACCGGCAACTCTACAAAGTAATTTCTGTTCTTCCTTAGTCTGTAGTTCATGTAACCTCCAACTGATGGGACATAGGAAGAAATTTTGCCTGTAGCTGTGTTATTTTGTAATTGTCTACTTGAGAGTTTTCTTCACTTGTCTCTGAAGCAGCTGGAACTGGTCTAATCCATCTAGACCAAAAACCTACTGTCAGACACTCTCTCTGTAGACTTGCCAAAACATCATGTTAACTTTTGCCTCCAAGTGCAATCGAGACTAATTTTTGCAATGGTAAGGGCTGTGATATTTCTCTTTTCTCTAAAGGCTGCCTTCTGTGAAATAGATGTTTCTCAGATCTCAGAAGTCTTGTAGCATCCTTAGCCATTTAAGTGTACTATGATCTTGATCTTCACATACCCAATAGGCAACTAAGAGTTCATAACAGGATAGAAGATATAACAGTGCTGTAAAAATTCTGCTTAGCTTTGGGTAGTCACCCTATTTTACAAAACATGGAGGACAAATATAAATGGTAGTGTGCTTTTAATCTTTCCTTTACAGCTATTCGTTCCCTGTGATTAAAGCTCTTTTTGTTACCACATTTAGATCACATGCCTCAATTACCTAATCCCTGTGTAAGGCATATGGGCATAGAGTGTCTTTGTCCTTCCATAGTGGCCAGATCACGTGCCGGGCTTTAGGTCTGTTCTTGCTGGTTGAGCTAATGGGTTCAAAATCTAGGCTTGCTTATCTGGTGTAGGTCCTCATATTGTGGATACTGTTTTTACAGAATTGTTGGCCCAGAGGACATGTTACATTTTCTGTTTTCTTGTGGATACTCAGATTTCTGTGTAATCCTTCTGTATTTTGTATAAATAGCTTTTGAATTACAAGAGTTGAAGTTCTAGTCTTTACAGAATCTTCTCACCTTTGTCCTGTAAGTTTGTTTAACACAGCATTGCATGCAGTCAGTAATGTCTTTAAAGCTGTCTATGGCTACTAGATTTATGCAGCTTGTAGTGCATATTTTTCCTCTTTGATGCTGTGGGGGGATCTATCCTTTGCTTCTCTTTAGAGTAAGTAATATTGCTCTTTCTACTTGCTCTCTAAGATGGCCTGTTGCCTGGGCCCAGTTTTGCTTGTCTTTTCTTCTTTCAACTTTATGAATTGAACACTTATTGCTGTGGCATCAGGCATGACTTCCCACCAAGCTATTAGCGCACCAGAGACGGCTTCCCACCTTGCCAAGATGGGGAGAGATGTAAAACATTGGCAAGAGGTCATGTCTGAGTGAAAAGTGCTGTTACTGCAAAAATATCTCTTTTGTTTCCTCTACTTGATAAATTGGCCTTTTCAGTTACTTGTAGTTAATATGGGACAATGTAGAAAATGAACGAAGAATATGAACTATCATGTCAGCTTCTTTCCAGGTAGTCAAAAGCTGTAAAATTTTTGTTGGGCTGCCCAGTGGAATGCAGCAGTGTGATTTCTTTTATACTTGAAAAACTAGTAACAGAACAGGGTAAATTAGCTTATTTTGTTCTTTACTTCCTTTATAAATATTCACTATTTGTCTAGTGAAGTGTGATTTTAATTTTTAAACTTTTATTTCCCATCTTTCTTTGTTGGAGTGCCTTGGGGCCAGGAAAAAGATCAGCCTATTGTGAACACTGGAATGTGGTGTACAGCAAAAATTATTACAATCTGTGAACATTCATTCTACAGAGGAATAGAGTTCAATTACTTTTGATAAACTAAAGACTTTTTTTTTTCAATGTTCATAGATAAGTTAAATTTATAACTTAACAAAAATTAAGATGTTGGAGTCCACAGTAAGGATTCCCAAACTATCTTAACTTTGTCCAATATTGAGCCTATGTAGTAAACAAAATATATGGTCAGGCACAATGGTGTTTGCAGCTTTTAGTTAAAGACTTTTGAAGAAGGTAATTGGCTTTTGATAGTCAATTTCACATAATGCTTCTCTAGCATAGTTAAAATTATTTTGACGTGTAACTGCTTTCGGTAGGTATTTCTAGATATAGGGTGGTATGTTTTTATGGTGCTGTAATACATTTTTTGTTATATCTGTTCACCTATTTCAAAAACATGAACAAGTGTTCAGGTATGTAACAGTTATATTTGTTTACTTGAAAGCTTATCTTTTACCACTGGTGTCTTTTCAGAAGTGAACATCCCTTGCATTTCTTTTTTAGTTTTTGGAGGAAATAGTTGCAGTTCCTTCTAATGTCCTTTTCTCATACATTATTGCAGTTGTGTATTCCTGACTTTTGTGTTTAATTACGACTGGTACCTGGGGTTTCATTGAAGTTGTTCTCAATACTGAACTGAAGCAAATGTTCTTTGCTCTATCATTTCAATAAATTTCTTTGGGTTTTGGTAGTGTTTTTATGCTTGTTAAGACTGTTAAGCACTCATCATAATTAAATTAGCTACAGTTAATTTTGATTATTATTGTGATTCCATAGTTGTTTAGGTTGTTTAACTCAGGGCTGTTTGTCTTCTGCATCAGTGCTGAATGTGTTATAGAGAGGCAAGAGAGTGAGGACAGGAAATCAAAACTGAAGTGATTCAGGCAGCTAGTTACATCCTCAAACCTGTTCTTAATGTTCTTAATACATGCACACAGAGTTTCTTCTTTTTCTTTCCACATTCTTTTCCTTATATGGCTGATTGAATACTATTTTTTATATTCACTCAAAGATTTAAAAAGCCTATGGCTTGATATAGTGTTCCCAACACAGAGATAGGAAGGTGATTGACATGGTTTTCCTACACTCTTTGGCTGCTGTAAAGAGGTGCTCTGAGTTCTGTAGTGAGTATTTAGCTATGAGGTGGGACTGGGAGGGTCTAATACCCTGGAAATGCATTTTGTTCATGTGCCCAGAACTTATCATCACCTTCCCGCTAAGTTGTTGCTTACAGCATCCCTAAAACTCTGGTTCACTAGAAGATGGTGAAGTAAAGCTGCCATGTTAAATGCTTTTCTCAAGTGGAGCCATCATTGGAGGCAGAGTGGAAGGCTGGGTGTTGTTGTCTTGTGCTGGTCTTCTCTGTGTCTGGTAATTGCTCCTTGGTGTCAGTTTTCTGTGAGGGATGCCATTGCTATTTTACTTTTGATAAGTATTCTGTGGAACTGCCTTTGCTGTCCTTGAATTTTGACATTGCTAAATGTGTAAAAATAGATTTTACACCTGTTAGACAAAAAGTAGTAAAGCTATGTGAAAAATTGCATTACAAGTATTTTCCATGGAAAAGACAATTTATCAGGCTTATGAGTTGTTGATTGTTTTGGGGTTTTTTTAAGTGTGTGTAGTGTGCTGAATCATTTACATGAGCAGAACATGCCTGGAAGACTTTTGGTTACTCTGGAGTTACAGTCTAAATTAATTTGTTCTTTGTTGTTGCTAGGAAGCCAAGTTAATTTTAAAATTACTTAGCTGAAAGTAGAGGCTCTTCTGTGTTACTGTGTATCTAACCACAGGTTCAAATGACATTTTTAAAAAATGTAAAATATCAGACTATATAAGTAAGTCACTTTATAAATTTTTTCTTTTTCTCTCTTTTTTTTTTGTTTTCTTCCCTGATCATGTATTTCACTCTTGAGAAACAAGAACATGGGATTTTGTTGCATAAAGATTTGAATATGATAGTAGACTTTTTTTTTTTACTTTGCAGCATTCAGATAATATGCTTTCTGTGCAATGCAGTGTATTTTTTTTAGCTATTGGAAATTCTGGTGGTATGAGGCATAACTCTCACAGACTTTTAGAGGGCCCAGTCTGCTGCTTTCTCTGCCATCGCCAATGCTGTGAAACTGCTGTCCATTCGAAGCAGTAACTAAGTTATTTCAGGTTACTACTGAATGTTACAAAATGTATTTGACTTTGGTTCCATTTTTGTCAGTGGGTGGTTGTGTGTAACTTAATGTCGAGGTATCAGTAATCCCGTGGAAGCATTGTCAAATCTGAGTTTTTCATGGCTCCCATCAGGCACTACTGATGCCAGGTATCAGAATTATTTTCAGAATTTTATGTTCCTTTCATGATAGTATACTAAAAATGTTGTTTTTAGTGACTGAACACACTGAAGATATGTGTGAATGGGAGGAAGTTTGTTTAAAGGTTGTTGAGAAGCAAAGTATGTAGTGCACTTGTGCCCTTGCAGAGGCTGGATCTAGAATTTTTGTTGCACAGTGCTGCATATTTTGCAATCACTGAAATGCGTTACTTTCCCCTTGTGGCTGAAGTACATATGAAGCATGAGATGCATTTCTGGTAGATCTACAAAAGCATTTGTTAGAGATGCAGGCATGTATAATGATGTGGTAGTGAGGACCTCTGCCTCCATGAAGAGGACACTTTGATTTTTTGGAGTACTTCCAAGTTTTTGATTCATTTTTGGGTTATGTTTGTTGGCTCTTCTGTGAATTGAACTTGACAGTTTGCCTCGACCTTTTTAATAGGATGGGAATTCATATGTTGATGAATAAAATGAATATAAATCATAACTTGGTTGTTTTGAAGTTACAATAATATTTAATCAAATCATAGAAAAATTAAAAGTTTTCTTACTGTTTTGAGCATTTAGAACCTGGAGTTGGCATTTCTGTCAAAGTACTAGTAAATATTCTTATTAAAGATAGAAGAGTAAAATAAGGAAATTAAAAAAAAAATCAAAATCAACCACTGTTTGACAGGGTTAGTGGAACCAGTTGGAAACATCTGTGAAAGGTTTTGGTGGAGATTTTTGGTGTGATCCAAGAAGCATTTTTTTCTAGGCAGCTATGGTGAGCTTCAGAGAAAGCAAAGAAAATCGTGAAAGGAGATCTCTGCCAAGTATTTAAGCAACAAACAAAATCAGAAAAGGAGAAGGGATGGAGAAGACAGGCCAACTCATCTCAGTTTCTTGTCAGAGGATATTCACCACAGTCAGTCCACCACCATCTTAATTCCTGTTGCAGTAAACCTGAATCATTTAGCAGCCACCAAAGCTCAATGCTGTTTGGAAGAGATACTTGATTGAATCTGCTTTTACTCTTGCATTCTGTAACTGATATTGAAAAATATACTGAAAATGGAGAGCTTTGGTCTGTAAAGGTATATAGTATTCTGGAGAGCAACTTTCAGAAGCAGTTTTGAAAGATTTTAAAAGAGCTGTGCACAAAATTGTTCTGAAGGATTCCAAGGAACTGCTGACTAAGTGTGCAGGAACGTGTCAGATTATGTTTAGTTTTGCAAAGCTGAGAAAGATACACAAGGATACATTGACTATTCCTGCAACTTGTAAATAAGTTGTCAACTTACAGGAAAGGTGTGAATGTCATTACCAGAAGCTGAATGAAAACCTTCATGTGCACAGAGGCAGTAAAAGAAAAATGTGATAGAGGCCAGATACATGGATTCATACATCTTCTCATTTGACTAAAGTTTGCTGCTATAATTGCCTAATCTTCCTCAAATCTTGAGTGCTGTTGACCGTTCATGTGGGCCATGAGAGACCTGTGGCTTTTGGAAAAACTTGCAGCAGGGATGTTGAATACTAGTGGATTATTGTTAGTGTGATTTAAACTTGATGTTTTTTGTGTACACTTTGGAAGGGAGATTGCTGGGTGAACATATGATTAAGTGAAGATTACTTTTTGAAAAAACAAGTGAAAACTTTTTTTCTCTCTTTATAAGACACTGACGTTGGAGATTTTTAAATTGTTGATTTTTTTATAAACAAGCTAATTAAGTGTTTCTGCCCTTTCTGAGGTTCCTCCATCTCCTTAAAGTATGCTCAGCGCAGCCATAAGAATTGCTCCAGTGGACCAGACTGATGGTTGATCTAGCCCAATGGCAGTAGGAGAGGCTGTTTAAGGAAAGCAGGTCACACTTGCTATCCACAGTACTTATTTTCCCCCAATATCCAGAATTTTGTCTGGGATATTAGAAATGTAACTCTGCCACTTACTAAATATACGGTTTTTTAGGGGATGTTACAAGTACAACTCTGTAAGTTTTTTTACTAAATATCCATTTGCAGATGTATTACTTGTGAATTTATTTGAATACCTTTCTGATCCAACTCACACTTTCTGCCTTCACAGTCTCTTGTGGAAGTGTGGTTGGGAAGTTCCCTGCTGACTGCAGGGACATGTACATTAGTGTTTTAATCTGCTTGATACCAATCTGCCTTAAGAGTCTGCTCCTGGCTTTAAAGTTGCAGAATTTATTGAGTTTCCACTAATGTTGTTTGTAAAGCTAAACCAAATCCAATCTCAACCTTTCCTTAAAAGTGAGCAATCTCACTCACCTAAATCTCTATTTGCTTTGTTTTCTTTGTTCTTAGTTGTTCTTCTCTTTACCTCCTCTAATTCTGATATGTATTTGAGGTGTGGAGACTAGTGGTACTTCAGATGTGGGTACACCTAAGTTTTATGTATAGTTTAAAAATCACACTTGCTTTTATTGTCTAGCTTCTGGATGATGGACAGTGTTTTATTGATGTTCTGTTACTACATCTGTATGCAAAGACGATTATTAGAGACCTGTAAATTTTATACTGACGTTATCTTACTGGAGCTCTAACTTCCAGTTCCTTCTTCACCATTGTGTACCCATAAGTTATTTTTCTGTGGGTATCTGACATTTATTTTGTCCATGTTGAAGCTCCTCTGACACTTTTTTGTGTACTCATTTATCAGAGACCCTTTTGAAGTCATGGCATGGAAGTACCCAAAAAGCTGTCTTTGCAAAGGATCATATCCCAGATTTACTGTAATTCAGTATGTAACTAAGCACTGGACAGGAAGATGATGTCTAAATTTTGTCCTAATATTTTGGAAGTCTTGTTTCTTAAAACACCACTTTGCTTTACCAATTCCCTCTTTTGTTAGCACTTGTTTGCATGTAATCTTGTACAGGGGATTAACGTATTTCACAGTTTTCAGTGTTCTAGTTGTCAAGTTGTCTTGTACCTCATTTTAGTCCTGATAGCATGATCATTCTCATTCCACATGTGCTTGTTCACTTCCAGGCTCCCATCTGGAGTAGAGACAGATGACTTCCTATAGCAAACATAAACTTCCTTGTCTGGTTTGTGAGAAGTGTCCTGAACCACTTCATTTTGGCTATCACTGCTCAGATGGTGCTATTATCAAGAAATTGCCACTTAAATAAACTTTCGAAGACATAATTTTGTATTAGAAAGCAGGCATTCTTTATTACAGCACTGGGTGCACAGAGGAGAGTTTCCTAAAATTGTGCATACTGTCATTTTCTCTCTCTCTCTCTCTCCAGTATAAATTGGGGTTTATGCATTACATATGAATTGATTCTACAAAGTAATTATGACATTCATTACAATACCAGGAAATCATCCACATTGTCTACCCATTCAAGCATATGTTGTTAGATGTGAAGTGGTTGTCAGCAGCCTCAGTAGTCTGTTACCATGTCCACTCATCTTCCTCACTGTGCCTCACACTTGACCTCTGATTTTCTGTTCTTCAGAGTTGCTATGGCCACTGTCTTGTCAGCAGTCCAGCAGGATGCCCTTCACTCAGACCGACTGTATTTTGTAAAGATAAGGTATATAGACAATACCCCTTCGTTCTGCCTGAGTTTTGTGGCATCCTGCCTGGGTTGTAATAACACTAGCTTGATAAGTGATTAACTAACAAAGGATACACAGTCAGGATTTCCCATTAAAAAAACTCTACTTGATTTTACAGACTAAAATGCGTCAGTGTTTCTGCATATTAGTAAGCAACACAAACACACTTTCATGTTCCCGTGTACACCCCTGGCTGTATATAGTGGATGCTCCTTTTGGCACTCTAAGAGTGGGCAGCTCCAGTGCAATTTTCTCACTATCTTACTCAGTTTAAAGTGAATAACCGTGAAAAGTCAAGAGCTTGCTGCTTGGGACTACAAGGGTGCACCTATACAAGCACTTCATTTGAAAGTGAGAATAGACTTCAAACATCATCTTTTAGATTATCATACTTTCCTTTAGTTCAGTTTGGAAGTGGTATTGGAACACATGAAGCTCATTCCAGGAATGTATGTGGTGTACTCCAATGAGGGTTGTTCTGTCTGTAGCACCAGACCTGCACTCTCAACTCCCCTCTAAGACATATGGTGTAAATGTGGGATCTTCAGTACCACCTGCTCTGCATATCTCCTGTTCCAGTATTCTGCTAGCTTCCATAGGCACAGCTGAGGGACCAGGGACCTGGATTGAGCACCAGTGCTATAGCTGTGAGCAATATGCTTTGAAATGTGCTGTCACAGAGGTGTTGTGAACACAAATCAACCTGTGCTAGTTGTCCTAGGGTTTCTGTCCATGTTGTGGCCTGGGAAAAGGTCACTTGTAATCTCCAGGATGACCTGCTGCTTGAGAATTAAGAAGGCTGGTCATAGGTTTTACCATATTTTGGTAAGACCATGGCACAGTCTAGCTTGACAGCAAGTGATAGAAGGAGTTACCTCTCCTTCATAACAAAAAGATAAAATTTCTATTTGCTGTACCTCGGTGATGAAATTAGAATAATCAAATAGATGTATTTTTGATCATGGAACAATGCTGGACTTCAGTGGAATGACTAAAAATAGTAGCAAAGGGTGAATGGGGGACAAGTGCTGAAGTGCTTTAAGTTTCTGTATCCCAGCCTCATTTCTCAGAGGAAGAGCAGGCATGTGCAGTGCCAAGTACTGGTGCTGAGTGTGTTTGACCCTGAGTTTGTCCCTGGCAGGGAAGGAGAGACTACACTCTCATCGAGAAGGTCAGCCTTATGTGTCTCTGAAATTCAGTAGAAAGTTTGGCGGAGTATGAAAAATTAGTCAGATGAAGTTTTAATACAAGAATGGTAATATGTTTAAGTCAATTGATGATATAATATCTAATAATTTCTACCTTTTAGTGTGCCTACTGGGATCAGTTTTGAAACTGATTTTCCCCATTCTTTGTAGTTATTTATTCCTGGCCATAACTCAGAAAGTAACATTCTCAGGAAACTCAGGAAACTTCCTTACTATGCTAGAGTGGGAGTATCATAGTCGTGGAAATTTACATAATGCAGGAACATTAAGAAATACAGAGTGAAGCAATTGGGATAAAATGTGGCACAAAGTGCACTTTTGCTATGTACTCGAGGGATATAAACTGCAGATGACAAGAGAGTATCAGGGTGATGGGGGGAAAAGTGGATGTAGTTTCAGAATTACTGTTATTTTTCAATGAGTGCTCTTTTGTCTTCTGGAGTCCCTGTGGGATGTTGCTCCTCCTTCTGGTTGCCAACATTGGAAAAGGAGATGCTCCTAAAAGACTGACATGAGTAGGGCCAAGCTCACTGTTCTTATAGATGTGTGTTTGTGCAAGCAATAAAAGAATGCATGGAGTACTAAATGGTTATGGACACATGTAGTCTGGAAAAAGGGTTTGTGTATGTTGAAAGTGAGAGGTGTTTTTTCAGCTTTGTGGAATAAATAGCAGAAGGAGACCTCTTGCATGCATAAAGGTGCAATGTGTTCTGGTTATAAAAGGCTTTCTAAGGGACGTATCTAATCATATTAGATACAGCTGAACAGGTGCTTCCTTACAAACACATTTTTCTGTGGGTAAGCTTTATGTGGAGAATATGTCTCTTCTTAAAAATGGTAGGATGACTGGCACAGTAGAGCTGAGATAACCTGCTGGTAAATAGCTAAATACCAGTTGTCTGTTGCAGTGTGATACTTCTTTATGAATTGAACTAAATCAGAAGCAGGTCTCCCCTCGTGCACTGGCACTGATGCAGTGCTTTTGACAAGCTTTTGTGAAGCCAGTGTAGCCACTGCTTTTGATTTCACTGGCCATTGAAGGTTCTGAAAACAAATGAAGGGAAGGTGTTATAGGAGGAGCTTACTGCTGTGGAATGTGCTTAAAAGAGAATTAGCTCCCCACCTTCCAAAGAAATTTGACCCACCTTGAGGAGAAGTAGAAAACAAAATGTTCCCCCAACTGGGGAAACCACAGGAAACTTGTTTTGAATGAAAAGGGAAAATTTGGTGAATGGATTGCAAAATTAAGAGTCAGCATAAAAACCAGATGAATCATAATGCAGAAAGACTGAAGATTTTGCAATTATTAGAGAAGCAAAAAATTTGGCAGCAGCACTGGAATGCAGCTGTAGGTAGCTGCTTTAGAGAAAATGAATCAGTGTGGACAGCTAACACGGTCACTGAGAACAGGCATGGCAAATAATATTCTAATGGTTCCAGGTAGGAAGTCTTGTTGAGACTGAATGCAGGAAGAAGCATTTTGGTGGAGATTTTTCTGAGTTTGGTAACTTTCTAGATGAGGTAGATATGGGAAACTGAGGTAGATATGGGGAATTTAATTTGGGTAATGTTTGTTTCTGTTTTCAAAATCTCCATCTATTATGTTGTAGAGATTTACACACCATAACATTTGATTGTATTGTGTTTGTCATCTGAAGAACTTGGGTATTGCTGTGATAATTTAGAAAATGAAATAAAATGAATTGGTAGGTAGACATCGTTCACAAAAATAATACAGATTATATGGATTAGTTTTAATATTTCAGAACAACAGCAGGTACTGTGTATATTTAGTGACACTGTGATAGCACTCTAACTAATGTAACAGACAAGGGAATAAAGAAGGCTGTCAAAACCAAAATGAATCTGTAGTAAAAAAACCCCAAAACCTGAAGCATAACTGTGGCATATACAAATAAAATAAAAGGCTACTTGTTTTTGGATAAATTAATCTTCAACACAAAATAACATGGAGCATGTTTAATGTTGTGGAGGAAGAAAAATTTGTCACTAGTATCTGCCAGTTTTTCCTGGGGGAATTAGCAGCAGGAGTGTCCCTGTAGTGCAGGAAGGACCATGACAAAATGACGAAATAGTCGACATTGGAGGAGATACTGAGCCTGGAATTCCTTTTTCTTGTTATTTTATGTTTTTTCTTTTAACTGGAAGATGGTTATAGACATTATTTGGTGGGTAAAGATTTGGTTTTTTTCCTCCTGCTCTGAGAGAGCGGGGAAGTCTTTCCACCACGGTCATCCAGTTGGAGCCTGTAGAGCAAGAGACAGTTTTCTTGATTACAGTAATTCTGGCAGGTGCTGCTTCTGGATTTGCAGTAGCATTTTTCTACTAAACATAATCTGTTTATGTACATAGGTTGAGGTTTATGTGATTTTTTTAGAAGGACCTGAAGAAAATTCCAGTTCATGCAATTTTAATTTTTGAATATATGTGGCAGAGGGTGAAGGTTGAATGTGTCCAGGTGCCTCTCGATAACACTCGTGTTAGTTCCTCATGAACATGATTAGGAAAATCCTGGCTATTTCACAAATGCCCGTTGTAATCCTTTAAGGGATTGGTAGCTTCCGTTGCAGTTGTAATCTTCTGCAAGTCTCGGTAGCAGATATGAAGTTGAACTTTAGTTTTTTATTCATCTGTGGAACATCTACTGCTGATACAATCAGAAAAAATAAATACTTGGCTGACTGGAGTACTGCCTAAGCTAATAGAATACATTTGAACTCCTGAAGAAATTGCAAGTTCAGGGAATGTAACATAAGCTGGGAGTTTCCTTTACTGAATGTTTGGTCTGGTAACATTGCCACAGCCTAGTCCTGCTAAAAGTAATTGTCTGTGTTTGAGCTGACAAGGCTAACATGACTGTATGATGGTCATTGGAGAATGCTGCCAGGCAGTGCATTTTTTAGGGAAGGAATGAGAGTGCTATAGTGAAAATTAGGAACCTTCTTCTTTCAGCTGGGAATCCAGATCCTGTGTGTAAATTCTTAGTAATGGTGGCTCAAAGATGTTTCTAAAAACTTTTGCATGCACAATGTCTTTTGTGGTGAGTGCACTTTATGTGGAAAGACTTGTAGAATAAAGGGTGTTTATGAGATATTTCTACATGTGTTTATGCTTGCTTTCTTCTGTTTATCAACTGTTCATCAGATGACTATGAAGAGAGGAAATGTGGTGTTGATGTTCTTCACTTGTGTTGATTAGGGTGAGAATATAATAACTTCTATGCATTTAAGGTAATTGTAAAGCATTGCCTTTCCCTATGTCAATGTTTTCTTTTTGCTGTATTTGGAGTATATTTTCTGCATGCTTTAGTCAGTATGAGACAAACCGTGTGCCACATGCTGCATGGTAGAACATAATGATACAAATAATAGACTTTTCAAATAACTTCTCCACTAGTTTTGAGCTCTATAGCAACAAAAAGATTTTCCAGAAAAAGTTTTACCTGTGATGTGAATTATAGTTGTGTGAGATGAAAGAAACATTGTGTGAAGAGCTGGTGTATCAGCATTATGGCTCTACTTCCTTCTTGTTACTGAAATATGTGTGAAGATACTCCTTTTCTAATAACTTGTTCCTTTTTCAGTTTGTCATAATTCATGTTCATTTTTGCATGGAGATGTTTACATTTTGGATTTTGATGACAGCTCTAGAAAATGCACCAGAAATCAGGGATGTTGCCTTCAACTGCTTTGCAGATGGATTTGGCTCTTAGGCTTTAGCATTTGCAACCTGGTCTTCCTTTATAGGCTAGATGGAGCTTCTGTCAGGCTAATTGGTTGCTGGCATTCCTGAATTTCACATCTACTGTTTTCAGCTGTATACTACAAAAATATAATGGAATACTGTTTGTGAAGAGCAGGAGGTAATTGTAAAGATGTAAATGTGCTTCCTGGCACTTCAGTAAGATGTAAACTTTTAGTAACAAAGAATTTTTACAAACAAATTAGATGTGTACATCGCCAGCTTAAATATTATGGTATACATTTTATATTTAAGCTGAGAGTGTATGAAAGAGGGAGACAACTTTCGTTAGGTTTATAAGAATTTTATTTTATTTTTGTAAGTTTTAAAAAATTTAGTCCTGACTTTCTTGGCCAGGGAACAGAAGATTTACTGTGGTTCTTTTGTTCCCATATGCTGGCTAACTGTGTTTGTGAGAGTGTTCAGTATTTTCTATTCATTCTTCAGTCTGCTTTGATCTTTTTTCTCTTGTTATGGCAAAGATTAAACATGTAAAAATTATTTTAATTCTCTGTCGAAAGTAATGGAGCACAGCAGTAGGTAATATTAGCCTCTGTGGCTAAAACAGTGTTGCAGGTTTCAGCGATGAGCAGTTTTTTTCTTAAAAAATTATAAAATTTGATAATGTTCTGAAGACTATTATAGTAGTATATTAAATAGGTTTTGCTAAATTTACATTTTTCATATTTAATTTTTCTCTTGATTCTGGATTGATAGCCGGGCCCAACCTTAAATGAGCAGCAGACTTCCAGTTACCCCATTTTCCTTGTCAGTGTGTCAATGTGTGCTCTTTGTGGAAGCGGCAGGAGTGCCACTGCTGCAGGAAGACAGCAGCATCTGGTGCTACACTGCTGATGGATCAGATAACTAACTGTAACTGTTCTACAACAGGGTTATCTTGCACAAAATAAAGTCCTAAGCAGAAAAATTTATAATAGAGAGTTATACAAGGACCTTGCACAAAGCAAACTTGCACAGCAGTGCTTGTCCAAGGAAATGTGGTGTGAAATCTGCTTTGTGAGTCTTACATCAGCACAGCCACACTGTGATGGTCCTGTGGTTGGGTTGCTTGCCTGCCTAACTTCCTTGTGCGAGGGGAATGTAGGGGAAGGGAATGCAGTGTCTAGTCAGCGCATCGGTGGAGGACACTGGAGGAGGGTCCTCAGGAGCCACGAATGGAAGGTTTGTCTAGACAAATCATAGGTCAGTGAAATGGAAGCATGCAAACGCTAGAGGACAGGAAACATGCAGAGCAAAGTGCGAGTTTTAGGATTTTTTTTTTTTTTTTGGAAGAAAGAAAACGCCTACTGAGCCTTCTTCATTGCTGGAATGCATCTTGTACTTTGGGTAAGGAAGAACTGTGGAAGCTATAACTCACTATCTTAATTGTCGCAGCAGAAGTAAAACCGTGCTCAGGAGTGCTAACTGCTGTGGGACCCCAGGTCCCATGCTTCACCTGACAAGACACAGTTTTTCGCTTCCTTTGCACAGTCTCATAGAGTACACAAATTGGCTGTTACCTACCACTGTCTCTCTTAATGTTGAATTTTAACTACCTGTGAATGTTTAGGCAGCCTTTGCAATAATAGAAATATTAACCACTTATATTTGTTACCTGAGCTGTTCAGTGAGATAATTTGGGAAATCAGTTGAGGATTTTCTTCCTTTCTGTATCTCAGCAGCCTTATGAGTCTTAGGCTCTATAAAAACACTAACTTTGTAAAGCTGTCAAGTTATGCCTGAAATAGTTAAACCCCAAATTTGAAGCAATTAGCAAAGGAGAAAAATGGAGTGGATTGTGGAGGCTGGAAGCTTTAGTCAAGGAGAGAAAAAGGTGCAAGGGGGAGGAGATGCAGACCAGGGCAGATGTGTGAGGAATCTGCTGTGTTTCACCTCCAACCACAGTGTGTGCACCATCTGATCCAGGGGAGTTTCTCATCCTTTGGGAGCTGCACGTGGCCCTTCAGCACCTGAGGGTGGAGCGAGTGCTTGATAATTCCACAGCTCTTCAAAAGGAGGTGTTAGAGGAGCAGTTGCACTGGTCTCATATTCTTTAGAAACATCAATTCTTTGTACACTTAAGGAAAATCAGTGATGCAAAGTCAATGTAATGTCTTTGCCTTGATTATTTTATGTCGGAGCATGGCTGCTCTTCTCTTTCAATTCCTCCTTGCTACTGTGCATAGAAATTAGGACATTAAAAAAATGTAGTGCACTGAGTATTAAGTAGAAAAAATCCTTGTTTCCTTTGAAAAGTTAATGGTTCTATTCTGCTGTATGGGGGCTTGCTGCTTTTAGGTATTTCACTGGAGAGGTCAAAGGAGTGGCACCCAAGCTTCAGCTCAGTGACAAGTCATAGTCATCTAGGTTGGAAGGGACCTTTCAGATCATCTAGTCCAACCATCAGCCCAACTCTGACAAGCCTCATACCTGGACAGGGATTCTTTGTAAGCAGCTGTTGGTAAACTGATGATTTGTATTATTGTTGCAGGCAGTTTAATCCTAGTTGAATTACCAACTGTTTGGATGCCCATAAGAAATGGACATCAAGACCCTGTGTTTGAGGGCTTCACTTCTGTGTTGGGACATGTGATATTGTACCAGACTAGCAGGGGGGGCAAACAAGCCATAGGCAACTTATGGTGCTGGAGTTTTCTTCTTTTAAGAAAAAAGACTCCTAAGTGCTGTGGTGTTCACTAACCACTCATTTTTTTTGTTCATGAACTTTTCTGTTCATGAACTTCTGTGCTGTCTGGTGGTGGATCAGGTCTTAAATACTTACAGTGTGTGGCCATTAATCAGCTTCTATTTATCACGTAATTTTCTTAAATTTTTTTATTCTTGCCTCCCTCTATCTGCATGTCATAGTGCAGGTATGACAATAATTTCTGGAAAATATTTTCCACTAGTTAGTAATGGACCATTTGTTTTTTCTTTCTAGGCCGAATTCACCAAGCTATGGTAACATCCTTAAATGAAGATAATGAAAGCGTAACTGTTGAATGGATTGAAAATGGGGATACCAAAGGAAAAGAGGTAAACTTAATTATTTTAGAACATTTCTCATTGTCAAAATGTGTAAATGAATGGAATGTTACTCTGTAATTTTCACTGGAAACAAAAAGAAGATATAATCTTAATTTACTTCATAGTTCATTAGTTACAGGCTGTTTTTCATGTGAGCTGTTAGGCTAACACTGTTTTTTGTTGTGTTAAAGCTGACTTCCTCAGCTCCGTGTCATAGCTTTTAAGTAGTTCTTTTCATCTGTTGATTTTGAATCAGATTACGAAGGCTGACCATGTTATCCTCTTCTTACAAGTAGAAATTAAATTTTTGGGAGAGAGAACAACTTGCAGTTCATTCAGGAAATCACAGATAATTGAAATATCTTTCTTTTGATGTTACAGAGTGTCTTTCATATTTACCACAGTAATACTAGCTACTTCTGTTTTAGTTTAATAATTTTACAAAATTACAATATCTCTGGGTCATTTGTAAGTCATCCATTTTCTGAAGAATATGTTTTCTGCTAATTCAAGTATGATAACTTACACTGTTAACAGGTTTTGGAATTAACAAACTGGGAAGTTAAACAGTGAAGGCTAATGCAGTTTTGAGACTTATCAGTGTATTTTATATTCTTTTACACAGATTGACTTGGAGAGCATATTTTCACTTAACCCAGATCTTGCACCTGATGAGGATATCGAACCTAGTCCAGAGACACCACCACCCCCTGCTCCATTAGCCAAAGTAAACAAAGCTGTGAAGGTTGGTAGTAACTATGCTACGTGTTCACATTAAACATACAGTACATCTATGCATGTTGTTATGCTTGAATTCGATACTACCTTTTGTGTCTATGTAGCTGTTTGGTAATTCTGTTTCTTTATTTTTCCTGTGGTGAATGGCAGATTCTAAACAATTTTTAAGAGTAGGTTTAAGAGAAGGAGTTAGGAACTAATGTTTTTCTAACTAAATATATCTCAAGGAAAAATATGGGAAAGGTTTAGGGTGTTGTTTTGAAACAGTCAATCAATCTTCACCATGGGCTCTTCAGGGTGGGATTTATCAGCATTCATCTCTCTGTATTGCTGATATTGTGTTTTTGTCATTCACTAGAAAGAAGCAGAGGTGGGACTGCAGTTTTTATTTTCAGTAATATGGTTACTGAATAACAGACACTGCTTTCTTTATAGAGTCGACGATTTGTGGCAACCGCTAAGAATGACAATCCCGGCAGAGATAACAGAGGTAAATGTTATCTCTTTCCATTTCAAGGAAGTAAAAAATATGGGCACATTTAAACCTTCTGCTCATCTAAGGTTCCTTATAAGTTCTGATTTCCCATTCAATATGTATGCATGTGACATGTAAGCAGCATGGTGCATCGTTCCTATAGTTAATCCTATGTATATTTAGGAATTTATACTCTACAGATAGAAAATTATATACAATGCATAATTAGGAAAGTGAAGCCAAATGAACTTGAAGTGTCAAAATTTGAATTTAATTAACAACATTCAAAGTAAAACCATCTGCAGTTTGCTTCAGCTTAATTGTTTCAGTATGCACTATATAATGCACTTAAATTTCTTACACTTTTAATTTTTTAACTTAGTTTTGTAACGCTATAGTTATTCATTCAAAGAGTACTTGAGCCTCATGAGTTATTTCTCATTTAGAGTTAATAGCAAAACATCTACAAAAAATGCTGAAATATCACAGAAGGATAGGAGAAATTGGATGAATACATGTTTAATGCATCTATAGTATGAGAAAGAATAGTTACTGCTTATTGCTTTATTTTTTTCTCCTGTGTTAAACTGAACTAATTTATACTGATGATGGTGATGGTTCTTCTTCCAAATATTAATCTGTTGTCACTGATTCAGACTAGATTCCAGTCCATGTGTTTAAACTTGAAAAACAAATGGGCTTGCATATAATTGCAACTTCTCATACTCTTCTGGTAAATAGTTGGAACTCTCCCTGCTGCTGTTTGTCTGGGTGTGTAAAACAAATGGAAAAATCTCATGAAAAGAGGCTAATAGTTTTCAGACTATTGTGGTTTAAATTTAAGACTTTGTATTAATGGGATCTCCTCACATCTGTATGTGTCACCGTTTGTAGTAAACGATCTGTTTCAAATGGATTAACTCTGTAACTTGTATTTCAGTAGATCACATACATCTTAATATTTGCAATCAGCCTGAGTATTTGTTCTTTGTTGGCTTTGTAATTATGCTTTTCTCAGCTCAGCATCTTATTTAGTGTAATCAAATTGTGCTGTAAACTAGATCTCCTATCACATTTGGAGTGATCTGGGCATTGATCTTACCTGTCCCATTCGATACCATTTTCTATAGCTGTCTCAGTGTTGCACAATGAACTGGCCTTTGTTTGGAGTGTTGTATCTGGCAGCTAATCAAAGCTGATACCTTCACTTTCATGCTCTTCTGACAGGATCTGTTAGGAGTATGTTCAGGAGAAGGTCTAGCTGAAGCAACTCTCTGAAAAACTATTAACAGGATTCCACTCTGGCAGAGAGGTTTTCATGCTGACCACTCCACTGCATTTACTGGCATCAAACATCACTACATCTTCAGAAACAGGCATCCTTAGCACTTGGAGAATCAATGCTTAAGTTTAGACATATTGATTGTGTCTGTATCCTTCTAGTATAGTGTTAAAGAGATTCTGTCTTCTCACAGATTGAGCTGCACCTCGCTGTCTTTCATTTTTGTCCCTTCACACCTCTAGAGGTTGCAGGCTGGGCGGGGAGGGTTCATACAATAACATCTAGAGAATGTGAAACAGCAGGGCTTATTCTTTATGTGGGTTTTGGGTGTAATCATAGTGTAAATAAAATTCGAGCTCTTTTAAGCAGTAGGACTGCATATTTCCAAGTGCATGCTTAATTCTATGCACATAGTTGTACTAATTCTGGTGCAGATTGCTTAAAAGCACATGTGCAGCATCGATACTTGATAATGATGTTGTGTATAACTAACACTAGGACAAAAAAGGGCATGTACCAAATGTCTTTATGAATCGACTTTATACAAGTGTGGCTTCCCTTCACCTGCAGTAAAATCTTGTGTCTGGAAAGGAGACTATTTTCATCTCAAGTAGCGGAATTGTGTGGGAATATTGCTTTTCTGTGTCCAGACAAGCTTTGTGCTTTTCCTTTGCAGTGGCTGGTCCTGCACGTGCACGACCTGCTCAGCTCCCTGAACAGTCTTCCTCCTCTCAACAGAATGGTAGTGTTTCAGATATATCTCCAGTTCAAGCTGCAAAAAAGGAATTTGGACCCCCTTGTATGTAAATCATATATCTGGGCATTACATGTACATTCTCTTGGATTAAGTTGTTATTCATGAATGACAACTGGTCCATGTACACAGTTGTCAGTGGGCTTCCTTGAGGCCCTTTTTCAGTATGCTGCAATTAAACACATGTTCACTTTTGTCATAGTTGTGGTAGTATTTGGAATTTGTTTTTATCCTTTTTTTTTAAACAATGGCTTTGTGTATTGTTTTCTGATTTGCTTGTTCTTTCTTTTAATTCAAGCCAAGAGATAACATGTATTTGTCCAAATATGTTTTTGAGGGTTATTGTCCTTATATTTTTGGTTGTGTGATTATTGTCCCATTCCCATGACTTTTTTAGCATTCATCTATTAATTTTAGAAATTAAATTGACATTATTCTGTATTAATACCTGTTTGCTTGAAAAGACAGTTGGTTTAAATGCATTCTAATTGCTAATAAACTAATATAATTGAAATTACAGTATAAATACTAAATTCTTGCAACACTAAAAATATTTTTAAATTATTTTATTTTCTTTAAGCACGCAAAAAGTCTAATTGTGTAAAAGAGGTTGAAAAATTGCAAGAGAAGCGTGAAAAGAGAAGGTTACAGCAACAAGAACTTAGAGAAAAAAGAGCTCAGGTTAGTATCTTTAGCTTGGATGGAAGGACATGTCAGAAAAAATTTCGCAGAATCAGTCTCTATTTATTTTATGAACTGAAATAATATTGAAATTGCATGTTTTCATCCTGTATATAGATCTGATAATTTTTTGGTGCTGGTTGTATTGCATGTCACAACTACTGCTTTAGATAATTTTTCCTTCTTGTTTTTGTCCTACTGAAATAATTGCTTAGAACTGACTAGCTTGCTAAGTGTTCTTTAAAGATCAGGTACTGATGACAGCTGTTTTCTATTTTATTGGAAAATTATCAAATCTGTGGCCTTTAGGTGAAGCTGTTAGTCTATGGGAGGTATTACAGTGTTATGATCAATTGTGCTTTATGCTTTGGAGAGGTCTCTTTGAAGCTTAAACTAGTTCATGCATTTTACCTTTGTATCATGCAAGCAGCTTGGCAGCAATTTGTTAAAAAGTTGTGCCAAAGAAATGAAGTTACTAATCCTGTGAGAATATTCTCATAATATTAAATGGCTTTCTGTCCCACTGGTGTAAAAGTTTCAGCAAAACCAGTAGGGTAACCTTGTTGGCAGTGTTGTGTGCATGTGTTAGTCTCTTAAGAGATGCTACCAATCAACTACTGACAGGAAAAGTACCACCATCAAGTAAGTAATTCAGGCAACTTACTTCATGGTTTAATGATGTTTGTAGTTGACCTAAAATCACCTATATTGAATGCATATTCTCTAACTTCCACCCATTTACACCAATGCATTAATTTGCTTTTTTGTGTGAGGAACAAACATTTTGGTATCAATGTACAGCCAAACAATATGTGGTTTTATCAGAGGTGAGGATTGTCTGTGCCCTAGCCGAAGGGGCACAGCTAGATGAACTTGTGTCTCAGGTTGTTAACCCTGATGTAGTTGTGTTCAGAGAGCTCTTTCCACAGCCAGTTGTGATCCAGAAAGAGTTTGATATTGTCTGGGGGGAGCCAAGCAAAACTCAATCAGTTCTGAGTGCCAGTGCTGGCTTTGTGTGGTATCAGCAAAATATTTGGAAGTGTTGTAAAAAAACTGACAGTCATGAGGAGAAGTGACAGGAATTGTGTTTGATTAGTTCTGCAGAAAAATAAGCTGAAATCACAACAGGTTCAGGCCTAGCAAGGCTTGGAAGTACTCCATGTATGCTTCTTCTGTGTCTCTCTGTTCTGGTACTGATGGTTCTAGGTGTAGGTCTTCTGAGCTTGGGTGCAGCCTACTGTGTATCCTTAGGATTATGTCTGCTTTTTGAGGGTATCTAGATGTGTTAAAAAATGTTCTGATGCCTTGAGGTAACTGCAGGAGTTAAACTCAAGCAAGGAGTTGAATCACTGTCCTGGAGCTGGCTCTGGTGCAGTAGGGCTGCATTTGGAGCACCTAAGGTTCCAGCACTGTCCTCTTTGGTGTCTGTGGGACTCTCTTATCTCAGACTGAGAGATACATGCTACCTGCTAGTTTGCTCAGAGGTGTTTCTTTAGTGTGAAGGTTCTGGTAAAAGTGAGAATAATTTCTCTTTCTTGAGCAGACTGTTAATGAAGCCTCAATTGAAGCCAGACAAAAGCATGCAATAGAATTCATGCAGCTGCTTTGATTTTTTTCATCCCATAAGTTAGCTACATCAGAATGAAAAAAGATGTTAAAAATGCTTTTGACACTCTTCTAACATTTGGGACAAAAAATGAGATTTCAGTTAATGTACATTTTTCTTCTAAATAAATAAAATGCTACTGAAATCAATTAATTTCAGGAAAAAAATTACATTACAAATTCTGTTGTTTTCTTCCCTAGGATGTTGATGCTACAAACCCAAATTATGAAATTATGTGTATGATAAGAGATTTCAGGGGAAGTTTGGATTACAGACCACTGACAACTGCAGATCCTGTAAGTAGTTCCATCAACATGGAAAGTTTCAGATCCTATTCAGTTTTCGCTATGTGTCTTCAATATTTTCAGTGCATACCTCTGTCTATATTTACATGAAAAAATGAGTGGTTTAATGTATATTAATGATCATTAAAACATGGTTTTATGTTTTCTGTAACTTGATGATATTTGAATTAGTAAGTATATGAAGTATACTAAATTATGGTTAATTATATTATGTCATTTAAAAGTATTTTTGCTATAACATAATACTAAGTAGTCACTCAGCCTTTGTGCTATAAATTTTTCTGGTATGTGCACACAAAATCATTAGGTTCCTCTGAAAAATCCATCTGAGTATAAAGTTTGATTTTGAAGGTGATGAGGGCCTTTGGTCTGGGGGGTGGAATCCTTTAATGAAAAACACTATTAGATCTCTGTGGAAATCAGAGATTGTGACAATTTCTGTCTGTAATGTATCTACTCATATAGACCTGGATTTGCTTGAAGTATTCCAAAACACGCCAGCTAGTCTACAGGATTAGATCCCATCTGCAGGGAATTTTGTTAATGTAGGGGATTTTGTTAATGTATGGTTCTCCTTGTGTGCTCTTGGCTGTTATACACCATGGGCTTTTATATGTTCACAACTCACTTTCTTGGAAATTTCTATTTGCTTTAGTGGCTGGTTAATTCAATAACAAAAGTAAAATTAGATTTAACTGGAATTGGAGTATAGTTCACTGAAAAGATGGTTTCTTCGCAGATTGATGAGCACAGGATATGTGTCTGTGTACGAAAACGTCCACTCAATAAAAAAGGTATGACCCTTGAAGGTTTTTCCTAATTTTTTTTCTCTGAGAAAGAGCTTCTGGTAGCAGAAGTATTTGTGTTAAAGCAATCTAGAAATACTCAGATGAAATTGTTATATTAGGCAATATGTGGGACAAACACAGAAAATTCATAAACTTGTCATATCTTGGATAAAGATGTGCAGAAAGGTAGTTTGTCACAACTATATTGATTGGAAGCTGAGATGCTGCAGAGAGAATGCAATTTTTTTATATAGGGTCATTTAGGATGATTGTAGTTGATCTGAGAATTAATTTTTATGTGATTTCTTCAGTACTCTTACATTGTGTTAGGAACATAATTCTTTTGAACTGTCCTTTTGCTGTTCTTTTGAGATGAGTGGTACCCACTGAAAACTTCCATACACATTTTTATATGGGCATTTTATGATATAAAGTGAATCAGATGCCAAAGATCCCAGATGTGTCCAAGACATCCTTGCAGAGCTAGTAGAATACAGAGAAATCAGAGAATGGAATGAAGTTTTTCCCATGAATTTGTTTGTCTCAGCAGGAAATTAAAAGCATAAATGCTTCTGGATTGCAGCTTGTCTGAATCCAGCACTTTAATCATCTGACTGTAGTTCTGAAAGATATTTCTTTCCTGCTCTTTCTATTGTACTTTGTTTAGCTAGAGAACTCAAAAGAGCATCTGTCTGAAAAAAACATGAGATTCATTTATTATTTTTGTACTGTCAGAACTGCACACTGAAGACTATCTGGAGCAAATGCAGAGTTAAAAAGGGAGAATTGTATGAGAAAGGGAAAATGTATATTGGTAACAATATATAGTTAGGCTTTGTCGTATTTTTTCCTGTTCATGTTGCTTTTTTTCTCTTAGTAATCAGAAGTAAATGCAAAATCTCACAAACTGGTTAATTAAAACTGTTTTCCAGAACCTATTTAATAAGGACACTCAGCTTACAAGCCTGGTAGCAACTGAATTTCTCTTTCAGCATTCAAAGTTACCTTTAATAAAATATGATTTTTGAAAACTGATGCACCTGGGGAAAATTCACCTTCTACCTGTACTGAAGGGGGATAAAATTAAATTACAGTGAAAGGAAGTTGTCATGGGGCATGGTTGGGATTCAGGCATAGGATGGAGTTTTGTGAAAGTGCTTGTAGTTTTTATCTACTGAAAAAAAATGTTTCATAAGTGTTTTTAAGAAGATAAATATTTAAGTAAAAATTAAGTTGGTACTAAAGTTGTTTCGTGTTTTTTAAGAATAAGCTATATTTAAAAGGATAGATGTAATCATCTGAATATCTGATGCAGTCTTCTGGAAACACACTCTTCATGAGCAATGGTAACTCTCATGTCATATTCTAAAATGGAAAATTATAAGGGAATCTAAAATACCACCGGGTATCCCCCAAGCAGAAAAAATTATTTCAGTTTGTGTTGTCAGTCTTACAAGCACCAAATCACCACCAAAATCTTTAAGCATTTCAGCACCAATTGATAAATGAAGTGGCTTTGCTTGAGCCAGGTGTTCAGACTGACACATTAAGATATGATCTATCTTTGATGTATATATTGATGTACATTGTGAAATGTTTGGTGGGTTTCAGAGGCACTGTTCCAGGTTTTCATTACAAGAGATTATTGGCTAGCAATTGTTTAAGAAATATCAGCTCTTGATTGTTTAAGTAAAAAGTTTTTGCTGACAAGAATTGACGGTCATACATCTCTTTTCATGACTATTCTGAAGAATAATTGCATTTTATTTTATTGCAGTCCAGTTGAAGAATGGTTTATACAGTAGCTTGAATGCATATTTATGTTAGTGTGTAATGTCATGCAACGCGAACCGTTGTATTATTTGATCAATACATTAACTGATGGAAAGATTTCTATCTTATTGTGTAAAACCACATCAAAATCTTGAACTGCATGCCTGAAGAAATTTTATATAGAAATTTAAGTAGGTCACATTGGTGATCTTGCTTGCACACACAAAGGATCTTTATTTTTGTGCATATCACTGGCTTCTCTGCTTTGCTGACTCAGATCTCATACAGCGATTGGCAGTAAATTGTAGTACTGTGTAGTAATTGGGATCTAGAACCTGGGATCACTATGTTGAGACTTCTTTTGTTCATTGTTCAGTGATCATTAGCATTTTCAGCTTTTTCTGCTACAAGGTAATTTTTGGAGAAGATTTTTCATTATAGAAATTTATTATTAGAGATTTATATTTTAGGTTCCAGGAGGAATACACAGATGAAAATGTCTCTGTAGAATGGAAGCAAAATTTTTGTTTCTGAATTGTGTGAACATAGGACTATAGAAAAAGGGATTTGGGGAAAATAAAAAGATAAAGTTTTAAAACAATATATATTTTTGTAAGAATATGAATTTGCTTGTGTTTTTAAGTTTGACAGTCCTAGCTCAGTGTTCAGTTTCTCCCTTAGAGGTGTGATTTGTAAAAAACCACAAAGGATGTGGCAATAATCTGTAAAATAGTATGGGGAAAAAAACAACAAGTCAGTGGAAAATGTTATTGCAGAATCTGTAGCAGGCTACAATGATAATACTGTAATCAATGATCCTAGTTTTTCTAAGCAGCTTTGTGCATTTCTTTAATTTCTGTCAGATAGGATGAATCTGTTAGCATATTACAGTAAAGGCATTGGAAGCCCAAGTCCATTACAGAGTTGTTACTTGGAGGAGCTTTATGTCTGAGATGTTGTAAGAGCGTAATCAAAGAAATTCAAGACCTAGTTGTGTGTTGCTAGTTAAATGTATTTTGCTTATTTTATAGAAACCTTAATGAAAGACCTTGATGTAATAACAATTCCTAGTAAAGATGTTGTGATGGTACATGAACCAAAACAAAAGGTGGATTTAACAAGGTACCTAGAAAACCAAACTTTCCGTTTTGATTATGCCTTTGATGACACAGCTCCTAATGAAATGGTTTACAGGTATGTGTATGCTTTTTTCTCATGTACTTCCCATGCCAGTAATGTAGGCTTACCTTAGTCATGGACTTCACTTACTGCCTGTGTTACCAGACGTGTATATTGGTAACTCCATTCTTTCACCTTCATTCTTTCACTTTTAACTCTTTGTTCTGAATTCTTTACCTGAAGTGTCATCTCCAGCTCCATTGACATCAGTCTTCCTGGTCCCCCTCCAAGCCCTGCTGATTTCAAAGCTCTCATATTGATGGCCTGCCTCTTCAGCTACTGAGTATTTGAACTACTTTGTGTATTCTCTGTTTGCTTCAGGGTTATTTGATTAATTAGTGTGTGTGTTCTGCACCAGAGGAACCTATGTTGTGCCTTTTGGTCTTCTGGAAACATCTAAGAAAAAGACAACCCCAGCCTCAAAGTGCTTGCAGTTTCAATATAAGATAATTCAGATATGGAAGCGAATCAGGAGAGAGTGGGGAAAGTGTATAAAGAAAGCAAAAGTAGTTACATTGCTGTATTGCTGAGATACCTGAGCTGGCTTGGCTGCAGGAAGCAGGCTCGCTGGTGTTAACACAGAGATTCATGGAGCTAAGTTTTTCTTGGTCAAAATGCTCAGTTTTTCTCATTAAAAAGGAACGCAACAACAAACAAAAAAACCCAAACCAAAACAAAAAAACAGCACCAGAGAGACACTTCCACTTTCAGACATCAGGTGTTTGATCTTCATTTTCTCCTTTGTTCTTCTCTTTCATTTCCATGGCTGGCCCAGAATAATATGCAATGTAGCACTTTTTTAAAAGTGTTCAGAAGAGGCTGTTTACTTTGTGTAAGTTACTAAAAGGGGGAGATACAGTAGTAGACAAGGTTAGACCACTTGACAGGTCATCAAAACCTCCAATTCAGAATATAACAGAATTCTAATGTTGCCAAAATCTAAATATCTGTCTGCTACATTGTTTTACTTCAGCACCTTCTAATTCTGTTACTAGGGAGCTTCAAACTCCATGTAGTCATGTTACATTGCAACATTAAAACAAGAAATTTTTATTTTCTTAAAGTTTAAAGGATGATTATGTTGTAAGATAAATGGAGTGACCTTGTAGCTTTTACTTAGGATAATGAAGATTTTACTTGGGATTGCTTGGGATATTTCAGTGCCTTAGAACTAGTAGTCTATTTCATTCAGGAATTAATGTAGAGATGCTTTCTTGGCCTCTCAAAGTACAAGAGTACTTTTGTTGCTTCTGACCTTAAAATTTGTAGCATTCTTATGGTTGTAGCATCTTTTAAGTAGTTGAATTTCTAAAGTAATGTTGTTCTTTTTTGAATTTAAGGTTTACAGCTCGACCATTAGTTGAGACCATATTTGAAAGGGGAATGGCCACTTGTTTTGCCTACGGGCAAACAGGCAGTGGAAAAACCCATGTGAGTATTTCTTCCACCTATCAGCAACATACTTCTTGTTAAGAGTATCATAGTTACTTTAGTAGGTAGCAAATAAGGAAGTTACTGCTCTGTAATTTTTGTTGTGCATTTTATATTGATGCTTGGTTTTTGTTTTTTGTTTGTTTTTTTTTAATTTAGACTATGGGTGGTGACTTTTCAGGAAAGAACCAAGATTGTTCTAAAGGAATATATGCACTTGCAGGTGAGACTTAATTAGTCTGCTGGCTTTTTTCAGATTAGTTGAGATAAAGAAAATTTCTTCTCCCTGCCATGCAAAGCATAGAAGTCTACATATTTTACATTACAGTGGAAATTTGGTAATGTCCAAATAAATGAAGTAAATGTGTATATATAGATCACTTGTAAAAACTGTAATAAATACGACAGATTATTAATTAAGTATACACTTTTGGGGTCTTTCTCATCTTCTGATTTAATGTGGTGCTTTAAACTTCAATTTTTTGGACTTGTCTGACTGGCCTTATTTGTTGTACTTGAAAAACCTGAGAAGCTATAAAAGAGAATTGTTACATTAAGGAATATTTGCTGAGTGAAAAAACATAATGAGATTTCTTCTTATTCTGGAAATGCATTCACAGCTCGAGATGTCTTTTTAATGCTAAAGAAACCAAACTATAAGAAGTTAGAACTTCAAGTATATGCAACATTTTTTGAGATCTACAGTGGTAAGGTACGTACCTGATCTTTTTCTGAGGAAGGGGGAATATATTTTTCAGAATCAAGATCTTGAGCATGTCACATAAAAGATTTTTTTTTTCCCACTTTGTACCAAAAACTTTATTTCAAATAGTCATAGTCATCTAGGTTGGAAGGGACCTTTCAGATCATCTAGTCCAACCATCAGCCCAACTCTGACAAGCCTCATACCTGGACAGGGACTCGAACCCCTGACCCTCAGATTAGGAGTGTGATGCTCTCCCAACTGAGCTATACATCCAGGCTAATATTTCTTTATAATTTCCTTCCTATTGTATTTTTCTGGGAAATAGTTTGCAAATTTTTATATGGGATTTGAAATGAAAGTTCCTCTTTTAACTGCTCTATTTCCCCTCTTCCCTAAGGTTTTTGACTTGTTGAACAGGAAGACAAAGCTAAGAGTGTTAGAAGATGGAAAACAGCAAGTCCAGGTGGTGGGATTACAGGAGCGGGAAGTCAAATGTGTTGAAGATGTTCTTAAGCTTATTGAAATAGGCAACAGCTGCAGGTATCTCACATAGTTTACACCAGTTATTCTTTATACATTAAAGAATGTTGGCTTTTTAGTATGAAGTGGTTTTTTGATGACACAGTCTGCAAGTAAGTAATCTGCCTGCCTTTTTAAAAAACATAGAGTTTTTCTGTCTCCTAGAAAGTGCTGACTGATTTTTCTAAAGGTTATGAACTGCATGCATTATGTAAGTATTTTACAGACTTAAATTCACATAATTTATAATCACAAACACTGCCATTTTCTTAATCTCTAAAAGGTCTTGATACATACTGACAGAAGTTAACCATAAATTTTTTATGTTTTTTACAAACCCAGCTTCATTGGTTATTAGCCTTGTGCATAGACTGCTGCCTGATCAGATAAAAATGGTGTCAGCATTTTATCTCTAAGCTCTCTTATAATCTGAGATATCTTAAGATTTAGTCTTACTTTCAAAAAAGTGGTAAAATGTTACTAATATTCCATTTCTTTTTGATGAGATGGCAAAAATGGTATAATTATACTATGTACATCTAATTAATAGTGTTGTATGTTTATTCTCCTCAAGAATGTTAGACATGCTGTCAACAAATGCAAGAAAATTCTTGTTGTGACGTTCGTGTGTTTAAACATGTGTGGACCTTTGCCTCTCTGTGTTGTTCCCTTCTCTCCTTTTGTTCAAAGGACATCTGGCCAGACATCTGCAAATGCACACTCATCTCGAAGCCATGCAGTGTTTCAGATTATTCTCAGAAGGAAAGGGAAATTGCATGGAAAATTTTCTCTGATTGATCTGGCTGGCAATGAAAGAGGAGCAGATACGTCCAGTGCAGATAGGCAGACTCGACTGGAAGGTGCAGAAATCAACAAGAGCCTTTTAGCACTCAAGGTAACTGAAATGTTTCTATTGCCTTTGAGTAATAGAAGCTTTTTACATGTAATAGCCATCAGTGTTGAAATGAATGCATTTGCTTGTCTGCATTGTCTACTGATGTGACAGGTAAAATAATGTATTGATTTTTCCTCTAAATGCCTGAGGGAAATCTTGGTGATTGCCAAGCAGAAACACTGCAGAAACATTGTGCTGTCAACTTGCATGTGGTCCTAAAAGCCAAACCAAAACCTCAGCAGGAAGTCCCCAGTGGTTGAATTTGAATACTTTTCCGGTATGCATATATATAAAGTATATATGCATTAATATAAAATATAAAAATATATATGTATATATAAAGAGGGGGTACAGATTACTTACTTTCATTATCAATTCCTCAAATGCTAAATGAAGACACCTTTACTGATGCAACTGTTTGTTCCATTTTAGTAAAAATTGAAGTTGCAAGATATTTATTTACTGCTTTTGATGCATTCACTGAAGCAACATAATGGCTACATATCCAGAAAGAACTATAAAATAGATTAAAATAACCCTGGAAAGCTGGAATATATTTTGATGACTTCTTCATGGCAAATTGACTGGTAGAGTCTCTTTACAAATACAATGCATTAATGCAGGACACATCAAGAGAGCTAGGAATTTAATATTGAAATATTCATATGCTTTTGTTTATTTCTTTGTTTTACAATGCTGGAAAGAATTTAATCTAAATAGGGGAAAGGATTTTTGGTCTCAATTGGGGGTACAGTAGTTTAGAGTGTCTCTGAAATTCTCTCTGTTGTTGGTTAGTTTTGATTGGGTTTACTACTGTCAGCAGCAGCAATGTGTGTTTGTATGAAGAGTCTGAAACTGAAAAGTGCTTACTTTTTTTTTCCTTTGCTAGGGAGATGACTTGTGTCTGACTCCAGGCACAGAATACCACTAAATTGTAATATGTAATATATCATTTCAAAACAGTAGGGCATGCAGTTCCAGAACTGTAGTGTTTTTAAATTTAGCATCAAACTAAATATTGTTGTGTTGACATTGTCACTTGCTTCCAAACATAATGAAATAAAGCTTGTTTGGTTCAGATGTTTTGTTAGGTTTTTTTCGGTTGTTGATTTTGTACTAGCTAGTGCCTTCAGTGAGATACACATACAATATATTTAGCTTACTTTCATACTTCTTAACTTTATAATAATAGAAAAAGTTCTGCTGCTGACATACTAGTGGTTGTGATTTAAATTATATAGGGAAGAGGAAATAAAAATGCGTGGAGGTCATGCAGAGGTCTAAGCAGCAGTACGAGTTGATGCCAGTTTCCCAATGATGTATGAGTTTTCTATTTTTCACCTGTCTCAAAAACATTACACAGCTTTTGCCGTTTCTATTCAAGACTCAAGGTTTAAAGGAGTGGGTGGTTGTTCTAATCCAAGATTTTCCATTTACACCTGGATGTGTGAGCCCTGTCTTAACTTGTTCAGACATTTGGTACAAGAAGGTATTTATGCAGTGTCTGTACATGGAAGTGGTGTTATCATTTTGGTACTCAGTTTTCTCAGCTGTGATGAAAAGTAAAGCAGTTTAAAACTCCATTAATTTAAAAGCTGACAGTGTCTTCCAATAAGGAAGTAATAAGGAGATAATCCAATTCCAGGAGTAAACAAACTGAAAAGCATTATAGCAAATTAAAATATCTTCATGGTTGCCCTATCAGTAATTCAGCATATACGGTAACAAATGTTAAAGTTTTTTGTTTTTAATGTTACTTTTTATAAATCATGTTGCCCCTTTTCCTAGGTAGTCTGCTCTTCTTTTGTAATTATAGTAGTAATGCAAAAATTAAAAAGATTCAAGGGACAGACAGGCTTGCTAACTATTAAATATTGAATCTTTTTAGCATTTGCATATGAAATTTACATTCAAGAAGGTTCAGTCTTTCTGTTTAGCTGAGCTGTGTCCATTCTATAATATTTTGAGTTTTAGTTAAAGTGAATTTGTGTTTGCATTATTCTGTATCATGGCAATTTTATTCTGAGCCCATTTTTAGTTGTATTTCATGCTGTTTCACAGTTGCAAAGCTTTCTTGGATTATCAGCCCAGAGTTTCTAGCCTGGGTTTGGAAGTACTTGTTTCTAGGAAGTTTCAAAATGCTGTAAGAGTATGACTTGTGATAGGCAGAGTGATTGACTTCACTTGTAAGAAAGAAGTAAAGAAATATTTACTAATTTGAGTGTTTTAATGAAGCTTGACAATAAATGCAACAATGTTTTATGAGGTTCAATGTTATTTACTGAATGGAGGACAGGGTCAGACAAGCTGTCAAGGAGACCCTCCCATTGTGTCACGAGGTTCAGAAAGGACCTTGCTCTTTAAACTCCTCCTCAGGGGGCGAAGTCTAGGTGTGGCTGGATCCAGTCATAGTCCCGGACTTGGTCAGTGGTTTAGTATACTTTAAACTTACATAGAATTACTTCTCTCAGCCTCAAGAGATTCATAATATTTACATCTGTATAGTATTTCTTAATAGAACTCTCCAACCCTATCACTTCTTGAATCCAGGTTTTAATGGTAAATTTTAATGGTATTTTAAAGGACAGCAACATTACTTAGGCATGTATTTTGTTGATTTGAATTGAGTCTTTATTACATTTATTCAACCAATGTTGAATTCAACCAATAAAACAAAACACAGAAACTTGTTTGCTCTTTCAGGAGTGTATTAGAGCCTTAGGTCGGAATAAACCTCATACACCCTTCAGAGCAAGTAAACTTACTCAGGTGCTAAGAGATTCATTCATAGGAGAAAACTCTCGTACCTGTATGGTAAGTTGACTTTGTTTATTATTTGTTCTAACATTTGGCAACATCTGGAGTTTATGTACTGACATTATGTGAAATTTTCTTACTTGGCTACTCTTTTTTTGTTGGCCTTTCTTATTGCTTGTTCTGGTTTACCACTAGGCACCTAGCTAGAAACAATTCTAGCTTTGGAATTTTGTTTGATAATGTCTTAATTATGAGAGTATTGATTAACAATCTTTAAATGACAAAGACAAATCAAAAGTGATATCAGAGGTGTCAGAACATGCTCTAGGCTGGTGAGGGGGAAAGCAGTTGGGATAGGTGGGATGAATAGTTGTTTGTAGTATAAATGTGATTTTGTATCAGTCTGAAGAACAGAATCCGTTCAGGCTGTGGAAAGGACAGATGAAAGAGGTGATGTTCAGTTGTATTTGAGTGTGCTTAACATTTCTTATGGTAATACAAGTTCTCTGCAGTGGACACTGGGTTGGTAGGCTTTTGATTACTTTTCACAGACTCCATGGAGTTTGTTAGTCCAGAGAAGCTTGCAGACCATGTGGAAAGTGTGGTGCTAGGGCACCCTAGTTTACCCTAAGGCTGTTAGATATGGTTCTAATTTGAAAATGGTGGTAAAATAGTATTTTTTATTAATCACCTTTTTTCCTTTAGCTTTCTGATGAACCATACATTGAAACATACTTGATTTAGTTGAAGATGTCCCTGCTTAATACAGGGGGTTTGGACTAGATGACCTTAAAATGTCTCTTGTAACCCAAACTATTCAATAACTTCATAAATCCTTTGCAGGACCAGAAAGCTAAAATGTGCATGTAGCTAGTGTATCCACACTGCTGAACACGGTTTGAAAAGTTAAACTGCTGGAAATTACTTGCCATGCATAGAATAATTAACATTTGAGAGTTTTTAATAAAGTTCACACCATCACCTTCACCTCCTTAAAGTGCTAACAAGCTAGCTTTGTTTTGGTGAAGACTTCTTATTTAGTTATTGCTGTTTACTAGAGTTGTCATAGTACTTTTTTTGCTTTTTAAATTCTTGAAAATGGTATTGGGTGTAATCCTTTATCTCTGTGTTGAATTTCTGATAAAGCTTGTGTTCCTTTATTTAATGTTCAATATAGTTCTAAATTAGGGGAAAAGGTCAGTAAAGATATGCTTTGATTACTTTTTTTTAAATTTTCTCATTCACAGAACTACCATCACTTTAAAATTTTATGTTTGTTTTTTAAGAGTTAGATAGTAGCGTAATGTATCATAATTTGAAATTTGCTTACTGGCTGTTTTGCAGTGCTGCATCCACGATAATGCCATGATCACAGTTGAACTGACAGACCCCTCAGCCCTTTGGGGTGGGAGGAGGAACCTGCAGATAGAATCATAGAATCATAGCATATTTTCGATTGGAAGGGACCTTAAAGATCATCGAGTTCCAACCCCCCTGCCATAGGCAGGGACACCTCCCACTAGACCAGGCTGCCCAGTGCCCTGTCCAGCCTAGTCTTGAACACCTCCAGAGATGGGGCATCCACAACCTCCCTGGGCAACCTGTTCCAGATACGTGTCCTAAAAAGGCCACTGATCTCATGATAGCTTATAGGGAATGTAGACAGATCCAAAATAGGAAGAATAGCAATTACATGACTTAAAAGATATTCCTGTCCTTAAATAGTGCAACTTTTCCTATCAATGTATTAGAATTACAAATGAGGAAGTGAGTGACAGATAACCTGGGTTCCTCCTCTGCTGACTAGTTGGGGTTTGGGATGTGAGGACCTGTGATGTAATGGACATTTGCATTCAACAGTCTTGTGCATGTGTTCTTGTGCCCTGATGAAGGCAGCCACGTGCTGACTACACCTCCAGTGGAATTGCCCTATATAAGCTGTACCTGACACAATTTAAAACATTGGAGTAGTCCCTGGATGGTACAGCACTTACTATGTGTTTGTTGTGCCCCAAACATAGAACTGTGGGAAGACATGCATGTGTATTCAATGTTAATTTGGAAGGATATTAGGAACTTGTAGGGTGTTTGTTTTTGTAAGTTACCAGCCAGAACAACTTATAAAGTTACATGAAATCATGCAATCTTTTTAAGTTTATGTTCATTGTTTTCATTAGTGACTGATGTGTAATAGCGTTAGAAGTTTAAACTTCATTCTGTATGGTACCAGGTTCTTTGGACTTTCTGTCTGTATCCCAACACATGTTTTTCCTTTCTCCCCAGGAGGAGAAGCATCTCTCATTATAGCTACCTGTTCTTTTATAAAGTAACATCAGCAACAGGATGAAAAAGATCAGGATTATCTAGTCTTCATCAGCTTCAATCTCCTAATGCTGTGCTGCTGCAAAAAAAAGTTAATGTATAAGATTGTAGAGGTGTTTGTCCTTGATAATGCCTTTATGGCTCTCCTAAGAGGAGCACCTCCTGAAAAGGTAGACTAGCAAGAGAAGCTTGGGCAAAAAACATTCCCATTGTTGCCCTGATCACAGTTAAAGTTCTTGTTGAGTGCTGGAAAAAAGATGAGATCTTCAGGGCTTTTTATTTAACTGGAAAATTATTCCAGGTATGTCTGATAAGTTAGCTTGAGACATTGAGTATGATATTGTTTACAGATAACTTCCTATTTGAGAAAAACTAAAACTTCACATAGGAAGATCATTAAAACATGCTTGTCATTAATATTATTGAGTATAGTTTTGGACTGTGGCCAAAATACATCTCTCAAATCAGTATACAGCCTGCTTGAATGGGGAACAGCCTATAAATGTATACAAAACCAAATAATTTGATAATCATTTGCAAGATATGTTAAGATAAGACTTTTTTTGTACTAAATTGTTTACCTTTATGAGGAGTCTTTTTTTTTTTTATTACAGTTGGGTGTTCACTATAATGTTATCAACACAACAAGATGGGGGAAGGTGATTGAATTTCTATGAATTCTTAGTATTCATGTATGGTTAAAAAATTTAAATTGAATCCTTGACTCAATGTCTGTCTCCTTGAGATGACATTGTGCAAGGACAAGTGTACAAGTGTAGTGGATAGTTTTTGTAGACAATCTCTAATAAAATTGAAAAGTAAGAAAATGAAATTTCATCTTTACAAAGTGATGTATTAACATACAGCTCATTTTCTCCAGATTGCTACTATTTCTCCGGGGATGGCATCATGTGAAAACACTCTAAATACATTGAGATATGCAAATAGGTATGGAAAATGTTATTGCTTATAGCTAAACTGGCTCTTGGTCACTGACATTTGAATAGCAGTGTTCCATGATATATATTTTAGGTACTTGAGTAACATTATCATGCTCCCATTTCTGAATAAGATTAAAACCAAATTACTGATCCAGGCTTACATTCATTTTAAATTGTCACTTTTTGCACCCTTTACAATAGAATCAATAGAAACTGCATTTAAGCTGTTATTCAGAGATGGATAAGGAATTTTTGAGGCTTGTGGGAAATGCCACTGTTAGTTTTGCCCCTGGTCTGGAGGCACTATCCCTTAACATTAGGTGTACTTGGCATTCATGGTGATTTCCTAGGGCATTGGCTGGTCGAGTCTTCTGCCAAGTGGGTTTGGTTTTTTTTTTCCATTTTCATCCCCTTACTGGTGCTATATATGAAACTTTACACTTTGCAACTTCAAGCAAATTTTGAGGCCCTTAAGAATCAGTTAGTTTATAATCAGCTTAGAAAAATTAGCAACTCCAGTGGCTGATGTAGCATTTCTGAGACTTTCATAGCTTCTGAAAGTATTTCCCTCTCTCCAATGAGTGTGAAAAGAGCCTTTACCTGCTGCAGTTCTTCATGCCTGTGGAGTTGGGGTGGTCAGGTCCTGCATGTCCCTGCAGTCTAACCTGTTATGCCCGTGCTTTGCTGCATTGGACAAAGGAGGTAAACATGCCACTGGGCAGTCAGAAGCCCTTGATTTGGCAGAAGAGTCTGCCATTGCGTGTCAGAATCAGATTGGCTATTTCTATGCTGGGCAGTCTGGCAGGTAACCAGTGTGGTTTTACTAGGGCATTGGTTGGTTGACTCTTCTGCCAAGTGGGTTTTTTTTAATTTTCATCCCCTTAGTGGTGCTACATATGAAGCTTTATACTTTGCAATTTCAAGCAAATTTTGAGGCTCTTAAGAATCAGTTTCTGTGCTGGGCAGTCTGGCAGGTCACCAGTTGGGCAGGAAAGACTGGAAAAAAAGGTTACTGCTGTTCACCCTTCCCAGAGCACAAATGTCTTGGTGTCTGGACCAAGGGAGCTTGTCCTGGTCCTGGATGGGAGCTTGTCCTGGTCCTGGATTGGACCAGTCTGTGTGGTTTTCTTCCTACTGAGAGGGAGGCTACTAATCCCCTACTTCTATGTAAAGATGACAGTAGGCCTTGTACATTCATCAAGACTCGCTGCGTCTTTTATCTCTTACACAACGTGCATTGGTGAAATGGTTCTAGAAAAGGACACTGTGAAACTTAATTAAGTGCCAATTTCTAGTACACCAAACAGTTATGCTGCAACTGTTTCTTTCCGGTGTTAAATTTGTATGTTGTTATGGAGTAAATGCCTGTAAAGTCACTCTCAATGTGTTTTGTGCAGAATTTTAGTTTTTTCTAGCAACATAACATTTTGGTAGTACAGTTCATCCTTAGATGCTGGATGTGTGTGTGTGTGCAGTGTAAGATTGGGGAGTAGAATAGAATTTTAAGTTTTATAGCTGAGTTTTTGGTTTGATATTTTAAAAAGAGACATATAGTGGAATATTGAATATAGAGAAAATTTTATTACCTGCACCAACTAGAATCTGGAATTTTTCTTCTGAAAACACTGCTATTGTACTCCCCTGTGAATTAGCACCACTGTTCTTTTACATTTTTGTTAGTAATCTGTAACTATTTGCAGAAGGTTTAAATATGTTAGCACACTTGTGTCTTAATATAAAACTAATGTTCTGGTTAAACTATAAAGTATGCTAAACAAAGGTTTGTCATATTAACTGTATTTATGAGAACATTTTCTTTTAATTTGCTACTGTATTTTGCTGCTGCAGAGTAAAGGAATTTGGAATTAGTCCTTCGGACATTCCCTTCTCACAGGGTAGTGGCAGTCGCTCTGATCTCTCTCCTTCCTATGAGTATGACGACTTTTCTCCTTCAATCACCAGGTCTACTTCATTCTATACATGGAATCTTTATTTTTAAGTTTTCTTTTTGGCTATGTAACTTGACAGACCAACCTTTCATTAGTGCCCTTGCCTTGAATCATGCATACTTTGTTTTTATTTGGTTTGGCAGGTGATGGTTCTGCATGACGTGCAATCATCTTCCCAGTATTTTGTTCACCATCCTTAAACATCTACACTCCGTATCCAGGCTTGCTAGTTCCCTTCATACCTTTTTTTTACAAAATGGTGATGTCACCTTTGTACATTTAATGGACCAAATCTGACAAGGGTAATTTGGCTTTATTAAAAAAAGAGAACAATTTTCATACATATAAATTTTTAAAACTTTTACACTACTCTGAAAGTGAATAAAAAATGGCTTTCACTGTAGTAAGTAACAGCTGCTTGGAAACAACTTTTTTGCTTTTGAAAAACAAAGAGTAAGTTCTAAAGCTTGCTATGCTTGCAGACTTCAATGTGCTTGTTTCATGAACTTGCTTTCTAGTGGACTTTTTCTTAACAGACTAATTACGAATCTTCTAAATTATTTTCATGCTGCAAGAGCCTCACGTTGTAATAACACTAAATTTCTATAGTTAAAGGATCTGGTTTTTCAGTTGAAGTTAGGTTTTTTTAGGTAAAAGATTTGTATTTATCTCTGAGATATTTGTTTGCAAATTACTATCTTCTTCAGAATGCTTTGTGAATTTGTTAATAACAGCTAGTGGGGTACTGATTAACCTTTCTTAAAGCACAATTGTGTGCACAGGAAAGAAAGATGGTCAGGTTGAGGATGCTGAGTGGACTTCCATTTCAAGTGTTCCTCACTAATACTAAGTGCTTAGAGATTTTTGCCCTCTTAACTGCTAATGAGTGGTGCGATTTCAGAAAATGCCTCTTGCTAGAGCAATGACTGCAGCCCACCTGCAAGCAGTTGAAATTCTGTGAACCATGGAGTGGGACTAACATATTTTTGTAGCTGAAAGTACATTAAATTTGTGAAGCTGACCTCACCATTATCCTTATTAGATGAATTAATTACTCATAGCCCTGTAGAACTTTTGGTTTTGGCTGCAACTCATTTGCACCAGAGGTTACTCATTTACAAAGGAAACCTTTTCTGCTCATAGGGTGAAGGAGCTGACGGTGGATCCCAACCCCACGGGAGACATCCATCCAATTATACACCATACTTCAAATCAGATTGATGACTTGGAGACACAGTGGGGTGTGGGGAGCTCTCCTCAAAGAGATGATCTCAAACTGCTTTGTGAACAAAATGTGAGTGGCTGACAGCATTACATGGAAAGAGATGGTGATAACTACAGTGACAGAATGAATCTATAGCTATGTGTATTTGTAGCCCATTAGCAAGATCATTAAATAAGTACAGCATATCTCTTCACCTGTTTGCTTTATGGTGTACGTTCATTCACATACAAAAAAAAATCAAAGACCAAATTTTTTCTTGAAGGCTGAGAGGATAATATTTTACTTACTCTTCATCTTTTTTGTTGAATAGGACTTTCAGTTTCTATAGAGCATCTGCTGTAGGCCTTGGCATTCTTCAGTGCACATTTTTTCCAGTATAGCTTCATCTTTTTTTAGGCAGGTAGAAGTATCCTGGGACACTCAGCAGTTTTATGTAACACTCTTGTATTTCTGAGCATTATTTTCCCTGCATGCAGTAACCATTTCAAGTGAGTTTGCCTTTCTCTGTGTTTAAAAATCTGGGCACACAACATTGCTCCTCCTGACATCCCTGTTTTCATGTTGTGAAACCCCAGTGCAGTATTTGGGAGAGGGCCACATAATCTTCCCAGCATGTCTCTCTGGGCTGCAGGAATAGGTAGTTGAAATTCATCTTCCAGAGGGCATTTTCTCCTCGTTGCTGATTATCAGCTTTAGTCATTGTCCCTTAAAGGTTCTATGGGGATCAAAACTTAATTTGTGGGGAAAAAAAAAATGCTGATGAAATAAAAGAAGAGAAAAATCCTTACTATCCTAATTTATGTTTTGTGAGACTCCCTGCCTTCTCCAGCACCTCTTTATTATGTCCACTGTACTTCTCATTTTAGTAACTGGCATTTCTTCTAGAACTAGAATTTATAAGAATAAGGTGATTCTAGAGCTTCCCACTGGTCAGTCCTTCTAGCTAGATATCCCTTCCTATCATACTTTTTCATTGTACATGTGGAATTAAATTAAGCTTTACAATGTGTTTTTAAAAAAAATCTAAAGAAGTGGGGTGTCTTCCTGAAATATCAATTTAGTGCCTATTTAGCACTTTGCCTTTTGCTGACTGTTTCCAAAGAAGCTCTTTTTGCCCCAGTCTGTAAATATGTGTTGTGCGTTCTTTGAATGTGTCAATCATTATGTATATTTTTGATTTCTCACTTTTCATTTATTCCACTTTTTTCCAAAGGATTAATTTTGATTTCCTAAAATATATTGAATGTAATTGCTGTTCTCTTTTTTTAAAAATAGTTGTCTGTCTGATGCAGTATACAACTGACAATGCAATAATGCCCTGACAGGAAACCAGGGTTTTCCATGGGCATTAAAGCCTGCAAGAAACTAGTATTCTTCCTCTGTGACTTCCTCTTCTGTCTGTTTTTAACTTTTCTTCTTTTATTGGTGGAATATTCTGTTTTCTGGTATTCACTTGGATTATTGGCTGGAAATTTTTAGTGAATATAATTTAATTTTAAAATGGAACATTTTGAATTTATTTTCCTCTCTGCTCAGTTCTGGAGATTTTCATGTTAAAAGTATTAAATTCTGGTTTTGACACATTCTGCCTTCTGCATATTTCTTGTCATGTTCTTTGTTGAATCATATTCAACATATTTCCTGTAGTGATACTTCTTTCCAGGCTAACAAACTTAACTATTATTTTCAGGAAGAGGAAGTTTCTCCACAGTTGTTTACTTTCCATGAAGCTGTGTCACAGATGGTAGAAATGGAAGAGCAAGTAGTAGAAGACCACAGGGCTGTTTTCCAGGTAAAAGACGCAGCTCTGCTTTGTTTAATCCTAATCCAGGAATTCATGTTTTTCCATTGAAAGTACATACTCTTGAAGATACAGGATGTCCTCTGGTCATTCCACTGCTGTCAGAAATTTCTAAATTGTTTTAGACCAGTTTAGGAAACCAAAAGGGAAAGATCCCATAACCATTAATCTTTGCCTCTGTAGTGAGGGAGAGGCATATTTCTGTACTATCCCAGAAAATCAGGAAGATATTTATTCTTAACAAACATTCCTAAATAGATTTGTTGTAAGAAAAGTTGCTGTTTTCTTATTACTGTTTTTACTATTCATTATTTTTTATGTTATAGTCGTTTTTCAGAATGAGTGACCATGGTTTGATGGTTTGACACGGCATAGTCTTACCTATGCCAGTATTCCTGTGCAATTAACTGGCAATTAATAATAGCATCACTATCAGCACTATTTCTGTTTGGTCATCTCCCCCTAAGATGCTGCAATGCTCCCTCCAAGTATCTCATCTTTGTATCATTTTGTGACATCTCCTAGTGAGATTTAGAAGAGACACATAGATTTTTTTGCCTCCCTCATAACAGTTTTATAACATTTTCATTTCATATTTGGAGGGAACACTGCCCATGCTGTGTAGTGCTGGTGAGCACCATCGGGCCTTTTACACTCATACATGTCACCTCAGTTTAGGTGTCTGACTTAGTGGAATGCTGATGTGTGTTCATAGTACAGTGGGATGCTAAATGACACATTTTACTAAAGATGTAGAGATTTAGTTATTAGGAAAGATTAGAACTGAAATTAAACACACAGAGGTGAAAGTCATATGTCCCATGTCATAGCCAACATTTGTGACTTCTAAAGGGATAAGCTGCATTAGTTTAGTATGTTACTGCCTCTGCATGTCCATCAGTCCTGCTGGAGATGACTGCTCCTCCCACCACTCTCTGGAGGAAAACACATCTGAGCCTCCATTCCCTTCATCCCTTGTTAGTACATGCCATGGGTGGAGATAAACTGCACCAATGCAAAACTTAACAGCTATATGGGGCAGAAGTTGTTTTTTGTCAGCTTTCTTCTGGAAACTGATGATACAAGAACATCATTTCCTCAGAAAATCGTCTAAAATAGATCAGGGGGTGAATTGTGCTCTAGAAGTGTTGTTCTTCCTTTGTGTCTTGGGTGTGTGAGTTTATATGAGATGAGATGAATCCTATCCCACTGTGATTTCCATCGGAACAGGATGCCAGAAAACATGCATGGGGTTTGGACTGTGCTTTCAATATTAATTGGACTCCTGAGTACAGAGGGAAAGACTTAATTTTAGTACTTCAGTGCCAGCATGCCCAGAACTGACAGCTGCTTTTCAAAAATCAAAACATTTCTAGTTGGATCAGTTCTCTGGTTCACAGCTTTGCACAGTTCTTAAGCTTTAAGCTCCTGGCTGCATTCTTTGCAGCAAGATTTTTTTTTGTGTGTGTGTGTGTGTGTAGTATTCTGAGTGTGAAGGCATTAAAGGCCTGCATTAACCAAACTTTACTGCAACAGTAAGCTTGAAGTAGTTCTTTCTTACAGCTTCTCTCAAAACTGCTTTCAATTATGGACAGAATTATCTTGGCTCAAGGTCACTAGAAATGACACTGTGATTATAGCCTGTCCAGCCCATATGTAAAACTGGAGCCTGAGGGACATTCTATTCTCCGAGTTCCTTGCATTTACAATCACCTAGTGTTCTGAATTTGAAGAAACCTGTGACAGCTTGTGTTTTCCTGGTGCTGGAGTGAAGAAATTATGCAGAATACATACAGTAGGTCTGTTTGTCTATCTTGAAGCTTGCCTATGTACTTCACTGGAGTTTTTTTAACTTTTATCTAGGAATCCATTAGATGGCTGGAAGATGAAAAAGCTCTTCTTGAAATGACAGAGGAAGTAGACTATGATGTGGATTCTTATGCTACCCAACTTGAAGCAATTCTGGAGCAAAAAATTGATATTCTGACTGAGCTTAGAGGTAGACTGCTTAGAATCACTTTCATGTGCATTATTAGCAGTGTGTTCCCAAATGCTGTGGAGACTTACAGTAATAAGAGAAAGAAAGAAACAGTGGTTATGTTTTAGGGTCTTTTTCTACTTTATGTTGCCCTACAATGTCCCATGGGAGTAACATTTATTCTGTTGACAAAGAAGGTCACTTCTATTCTGCAACTTTCCTTTTCATTTTCTTTGTACAAAACAATAAAGAAAGGAAAACCCCAAATTAACTGTATCAAAAAAGAATGTAACGTGATGAGGAAAAAGTAGTAGGTTCTTTCAGTTCCTGCTTTAACATTCCATAGCTGTGTTTTTTAAGAGTCGCTTTAGGAGTGGCGCTGAGCTATGAGGAGCTTGGTTGTTGGGTTACTTTTTTCTTCAGCTGCCTTTCTGTCAACCTCTCTGTTGAAAAGAAAATTTCAGATAATTCTTAGTGCCCAAAATTGACTCTTCACTTCCAGGGAGCTATCTTAATGTACATTATTGCTCTTATGAAGTATTTTCTTCACTGTAGCAGAGCTAGACAGACCTGAGTGCAGCTCTGGTTTGAGGTCACCCAGGTAAATAGATGTAAGTCAATGGGCAGTGGGTGCAAACTGGAACATAGGAGGTTCCACAGAAATATAAGAAAAAATTTTGTCACAGTGTGAGTGACAGAACACTGGAATCAGGCTGCCCAAGGAAGTTGTGGAGACTCCTTATCTGGAGACATTCAGAACCCACCTGGATGCTTTCCTGTGTTCCTGCTCTAGCAGGGGGATTTGACTAGATGATCTCTGGAGGTCCTTTCCAATCCCTGACATTCTGTCTTCTGAAATCAGCCTGTCAGCTTGGTATACCTGATTAGAGATGGATTTTTCATCTGATTTTTTTGTAACTATTTTAACCCCAGGAAACATGCTACACTGGTAAAAAATCAGTGGTGGGCTTGCAGGCTTATGGGGTTTTTTTTGTTTGGGGTTTTTTTTGTTTGTTTGTTTGTTTTTAGTTGTTTTTTTTTTAATCTGTGCTGGAAAACTCCTTGTAAGATCAATTCTGCCTTTTTACTGAGTCTGAGCACCTAACATAAATGAGGCACTGGAACAGGCTGCCCAGAAAAACTGTGAGCTGTGGATGCCCCATCCCTGGAAGTGTTCAAGGCCAGGCTGGACAGGGCTCCCATCTGGTCTGGTGTGAGGTGTCACTGCCCAAGTCAGGGTATTGGAACCAGCTGATCTTTGAAGTCCCTTCCAACCCAAGCCATTCTATGATCAAGCAAATGAGATGTGACCTGCTTGCATTGTAAGCATGTATTGGTGACGGTATACTTTGGCAAAGAACCAGAGGTACATTCCTTTGCCTTTTGTGGATGATGACTCCCTCTTCAGAAGAAGACAGTTTGAGATCTCAGCAGTGAAGAGGCACAGTTTAGGTGACTCCCTGTTCTTCAGCAACCTACTAGATAAAGGTTCTGAAATGAGATGTTAGATAAAAAGATGATCTAAGAGATCATTGCAACGTTACAGGCAACATGTACAACACAGATACAGGTTTGCAAGAGGTAAGAACTCTTAAGTCCAGAATATTTTTCTCCAAGTATCTTCTGTGTTCTGCTCATGGAACATTATGGCCACTGAGTATTTCAGCTTTTGGCACTGGCATCTTTATGCCATCACTGGCTTCCTTCCCATTTTTGGGCGTGTTAGCAACAGAAATACGAGCAGGCGCCACATTTCCTTGCTCAGGTTTCTCTGATTCCTGTTACAATTATGATGAAACAAAAAAGTGATATATTTATGTATAAACAGTGAAAATTTAATCACAAGTGCTTTTCACATTCATAGAAAAACAGGGGAGTAGAATTTACTGTAGAATGTGCAGAAGTGATGGATTTTTCACTAAATGCAATTTTGTGTGCTTTCAGGGATATTTTGGAAGGTGCAGGGAAGGAAGAGGATGTGCATGGTGTGTGTCTCCACATACTCTGTAAGACAGAAGCAGAATTTTAGTGTGAACAGGCTACAGGGAATGCAGTTATGCAGTTTCTAAACCTGTCCTGCCTAGTAACAGTGGCAGCATCTAAGAAGGGATCAAGTTGCTAAGCAATGTGCTTGTCTGGCGAGTATTGTATTTCAGCTTATCACAGTCCTCTTGTAGTTTGTAGCCTCAGCTGTTTTTGGGGAGGAATGTTCTTTGTTGTGTGTTAAGGCTGAGATTTGGAGCATTAGGGCTCACTTTTAAGATGCATACTGAACAGACACATCACTACTTGTTCTCAATTTTTCATTACAGATAAAGTGAAATCTTTCCGGGCAGCTCTACAAGAGGAGGAACAGGCCAGTAAACAGATCAACCCGAAAAGACCACGTGCCCTTTGAATAGGGCCTTTGCTGCTAAAGAAATCCATGAACCTGTACTGCTGTAGCACACATCTGTTATAAAACCCAGCAGCTGTAAGATCTCAACTACTTGAAAATGTAAAATGTTAGAAGTGTCTGTGGAAATGTCCTCTTTCTTATTCAATTGAATTACATTTTCAGTTTTGTGTGAAATGCTCCTGATGTCTACAAAATGCTTCTAGACCAGACAACACAACCACACAGGGTTCAGATCTGTGAAGCACTTTGTTTAATATTTCACTTGTTCAAATTGTGAATTTTTTGTTAGGAAATATTTGCCATGTTTTTAATAGTAAAGTAAGACTGTGGCCATTAGGAGGTCACATTATTTCCTTTTTACTATGTTCAGTTTTGTTAGAAAGACCAACTGTGCAGTTTTAAATTGTGTTTGCTTGCATGCACACCCCACTAGTGGTTGTAAAAACCTTTTCTTCAGATAGCTGTGCTTACCTCTTCCCATTCTGTGCCTTGATGAAGGCTACTTAACCTGAAACATCCTCTTTCCCAAGCACAGCTTTAATAAACAACATTCCTGATTTGTCAGTATAGATTACTTCTAGTGCGTGTACATTTCTAGTGTGTTTTGAGCCCTTTTTCTTTTTTGTGGGTACTTTCATTTCAGAGGATGTGCCATATCATTTGAATAGAAACTGCAAGAGCTGTTAGAATGGACAAGCAACTCCCTATAAAAATCTGGAATCTAGATTTTATTTGACTACCATAAATTATGACATTTTCTGCATAATTAAAAAAAAAATCCAAAACCAAAAACCCAACCAAAAAAAAAACCCACAAATGCAGATTAGTTAATGTATAACAAAGAGTAATGTTTTAAGTACCAAGGAGAGTTGTACCTTAGGATAATACAGATATACAGTACGTTGTATGGTGTTATCATGTTGTTAGGGTAAAGGTACGATAAATCTTACCTAAGGATGGGGTTATTGTCAAAAAAGTTCAGGGATCACACTAAATACATGCATACTTGCCTTTCATGTACTGTTAAAATTTGGATTTTGATGCATGACAAACTTACATGTACATTAACTGTAGCTTGCAGATAGTTTGAATAGTTCTGTTGCTTTAAAATAAAAGTAGCGAATACCTATTTTTCTTTTTGTACAGTGCCAGCAGCTGAAAAGTGGGGTGGAATTGCATCATTATGGGGATCTTGTATAATACCTCTGCCTAGCGCTCATGGTATCCTACCATGAATTCTTAGAATTCTTAGATGGAGCCATGTGCGTCAGCACATTTTAGGTGTTGGCACTTATTTTTGCAAATCAGTGTCTGAAAATGATTGACCTTTTGTGTAATAACTTCTTGTCAACTAAAGAATTATAGACCTCTCTAGGAGTTCTCCCTGCTTCCATGAGTTTGTATCACCAGACTTTCCCTTGGAACTGTTTAAAAACCACTCTTCGAAACAAGCCTGTTTGTGTTCGAGGGAAATAAAGGGAAGGCGATGAAAAGAGAGTTAAATGAGCCAGGAAATCTTGTAGTGTTTAATGTCTGTATCTCCCACAGGAAAGTAGCCTATGGGAAGCTTGTTGCATAAAAAACTTCCTCCTGTGTGTAAACATGAAAACTGAAACAACAATGTAGATTTTACATAGTGTGTTTAATAAATTAAGCTATTAAATGAATTGCAGATGGTATTTTATTTTATGAAAGTTGTATTGTGCTTTGGGAAGGGTTTCGCTTTCTGAGCATCTGGGAATTTAGGCTTTTGTAAGGCCTTTCAGAATTTCTTCCTCTGGAGCATTTGTCATATGGGAAGGAGTTCCCCAGAGCACTTGCCCTGACTTGTTTTGCAGCAGGTATTTCTGAGCATTTATTTTACGAACACCATCCATCACCACTAAAAACAATTAAATAGCAACTCTTGTTAGCAGGTTATAGTTCAGGTTGGTATACAATACCAGCGGATTTAATTGAATCTGTTCTAGAAAAATCTTCTTTAAAATCTTCTGAGACATCCTCTGTGAGAAATGGGCCTCTCTGCTCTTCATCTGCACAAGGCCATCAAAGGTGATGAGAAAGACAGGAGACAGTAAGATTTCAGCAGCTTTTTACTAACCCTCTAGTAGCAGCCCAAATTGAAATTATGTCTGCTGGGTTGGGAACTGCTAAAAGAGACAGCCTTTGTGATGTAGCCTGCTGAAATGTCAAAATCCAGACCAATAGCAGAATGGCAGGAATTGAGATATGTTGGGGATTGGCTTAAGGGGAGAGGACATGGCCATTCCTCGGGTCCTCTGCATGCTGAAAGCCAGTGCTAGTAGTTGAGGCCTGGGATAGCTCAAAAGCCTTGGCCATACTACTGCTATACTGAAAGATTCAGCATGTGAGGAAAGATACTGACCGATGGTGAACTCGGGTACAGCAAGGCCAAGTGCTGACAGCAGCACTGGGTCCCACGGGAAGGTGCTGAGAGCAGCATTAGGATGATACAAAGTTAACATGTAGTATACAAAGTTATACACTAACAAGATACTGTAGTTAGAACAATGAGGGACTGTACTGCAGTAGGGACTAAGACAAGTGTGTTATTCATAAGATACTCTATAAATGTACCGGCTGAGCTAAATAAAGTCGAAGTCTGCTTATCACTCATATTGAGCGTGCACGCATTCTTCCTCTGCCGATCACACCGACTAAGGCAAAGAGCCCCGACAGGTATCGACCCCAACAGAGATAAACTGATAGGGCTGGTTACAGAACTTTTGGAATTGGTGTAGCCCACTGCTGCGGTGGACTGGAATTACTTGGGCAGGCCTCAGATAAGCTTATCTTGATTCCTGTCTTGTAAAAATTAAAGCATTTAGGAAATGTGACACAGGTCTCCAGTACTTGGTCCTTTGGTATAGTCTGAGCTTGTTGCTTTGGCTGCCTCACTCACGGATTAGTTCTACATGCAATGCAGCACTTAGTACCTCCTGAAATTAATGAGCTGTATTCCAAGGCAACCTCACGGGATGTCTCCAAGTGCCAATTTCTCTATTTACTATGCAATCAGTGATTTCTAAAGAGAACTGACACTAGATGTACATAAAATTATTTAGTTCTTAGAGTTTTTTGATGATTAGCCTCCTCCACTTACTGTGGTCTTAGAGATATGCTATACATGAAAAAATTACTTATGATAGTTAATATAAAGTTGTGCCCTCACCCTGCATTATCCTACAATTAATACTATTTTCCTGAATCATTAGGGAGACCAAAGTGGATTTTTCTTATGACAGCAGCTCTGCAGCATTGAGAACTATCTTGAGAAAGCTCTGTCCTATCCTTAATAGTATCTGTAACCCAAACTACATTAAAACACTTCAGTAAGTCTTTCTGTCAGGACATGGGCACGTGTTGCTCCAAGACCCACTGAAAGCTTTGATCTGCTAAAATTCTTCCTTGCATTGAGGGATAAAGGAACTGTTTGAGTTTACAGTTGATAAAAATCCCCTTCTGTCTATGCTCATGAGCACTGATGCTTTGGTAGTTTTCTGTTAATTCCTACAGTGGGAACTGTAAAAAGGAGGGGATCAAAGAAGCAGCACCAGTAATTTCAGGCACCTCCATTGTGTTTTTGAAAATGATGCCAAGCGCTCAAGCAACATGCTGTTCCTGCGAAAGTTACTGGGATTTCTCCAAGAGATGCAGATTACTAATGGAGTTGGAACGTGGGAAGCTACCAGAGGACAAATGGAAGACATAGGCATTTAAAATCAAAAGGAATACACTTTAAAAAAAAAAAACAACAAAAAATTGCAAGTGGAATGAACACAATTCTGGGTTTGTGGCCCATATCTGATTTCACACTTTTACTACTGAGTATTGTGCAAGAATATTCCAAGATAACATCCATGATGGGACAGTGCAGATTTTGATTATGGCAGCATTGACCCATATTATTTGGTGTATCTAAAAACGCACTGTCACATAGAAGTCCAGTACCTTACATAACCTTTAAAATACAGAGCAGCAGCTTCTTGCCTACTACATGCAAATAAGGTTTTAGCAACAACCAGAGTGCATGTGTGCATTTGCTATGTTCTGTTCATTGCTGTGCAAGAAGAGCTTTGCAGTCACTCTGGCATAGGTAAGACTTCGGAACATTTTTCATTCTTCTGGTGGAATCTATGAGAAATGGATGCCTTCTGAATTGAAGCCATGCAGCAGTCTGAAATAATGAAATATTGGTTACCATTTCTACTGATTTATACTTCAGCTTAAGGCATTTCCAGGATGTGCTGGCTGGCAAAGGGCTCTGAAAATAGTACAATAACATTCATCACTGTTCAACTGCTATAAAGAACCATTACAGATCTTAAACTGGAAGTTACTAGCAAATTTGCCATTTTAGAAATGCAAGTATATTTTTAATACTGCGTCCAAACAAGCATACAATGTTTTCTAAATAGCAGCAGCTGTAACAATTCTCACAGTGAGAAACAGCAACGAATTTTTATCTTGCACTAGGAGAGGATTCATGTTGCCACTTAAATTAACTGAACAGAAATAAGAGCAGAATATACAGTTAATTACTCAAGTTGGCAAATTATGGTAGAGACTAATTTAATCCTCTAGACTGAGAAGGGCGATTAAGTCTCAAGGGAAATTATAATATAAATTCCATTATTAATGGAATTTTCCAAGAAGACACAGAAGCCTCTTTTACATGATGCCAGAAATAGGGAGCTTCAGCTAGTTGCTTCCCAATACATTTTAATTCCTGCTTATGGTACCTGTGGTATTTAAGTATTTGTTCATGTTAAGGACTGGAAGCATGGAGTGTCTGACATTGAGGGGGAAACAGAGTTAGCACTATTCCCAAGTACCCTATCACCAATCTGTACTACACAGTTACAGACATAGGCAGAACTTGGAGCTTAAAATGAAGACATAAAAATGAAAAAAATATATACCTAATGAAGTCATCTATATCCATAGAACGGGCTCGCTTTTCAGAGTAACCTGTACTTTTTAGGACTGTCTGTATTTTCTCTGTAAGTTTGAAGTTCTCAGGTATTTCCTAACAATGGAAAATAAGATACAAATTAATTTTCTATTCATAGCACAGAAAAAAGTTATTTAAATTATTTTTTTATTGTTTTCCTGCTTTCAGATTAGTTCCTGTCGTAAGAGTATTGCTGATCAGATACAAAGCATTTTCTTCCTAAATTAGTGAAAGTCCTTAAGATATGTACAGCAAATACATTGAAAACATGCTCCGCTTTCAAGTACTTCACTGTAATTAGTGACCCTTGCAGATTTTTGTCTGACAATATCCTCCTTCCCTCAAATTCCCTTGGAAAAACTTCAGTTAAGATTTCCAAATGTTTTTTACTCTTATAAAAAATCACTATATAGGTCACGCTACACAGAAATTGAATGGAGTATATTAAAAAGGAACTTACTGTATTGTGTAAAGAACAATGAATTCGGTAATTATGATCCAGCAACTGCTCTACAGCACTCGACCTGAAAGAAATACACATTTAGAATGAAAACTGATCTCTAAATAGATTTTTTTACTTCACCGGCTATTAACTATAAAGAAAACCTAATAACCACACAGAGCAGTTCTTTAACAGCTGCTCAGTTTTCTTCTGAAAGAATGTGACCTTAAAATAAATCCTCCATCATATTTTATGCCAGGCTGTGTTGGCAGGCATTAACACTGCTATGCATTTGCACAAAAGAAATGGTGAACTGTATGGGCTCTCAGACCTTGAAAAGATTTCCTTTTATAGAAGTTACTTACTTAAATGCTGCAGAAAGCGTCTTGTTTTTCCTAACAAAGGCTATCCTTACCAGACCATCCCACTCCTGAAATTAAAAATTTCAGAATTTTCAGAAAGGAACATACAGCTACTTCAAAGCTACTACAGACAGTCACTACTGGCAATTTAGTAACAATGATGAACACAAGGAAAAACATTTCCGGCAAAATACCTTTCCAAGCAATTCAAAACAAGTCCTGTCTTGGAAAAAGGAATACCAGTGGAGAAGAAAATACTCTACATAAATAAACATTCAAATTATTCTTTTTTATGCCCATCAATACTTATGATGAGTAGTATTGTTGATGCTGAGAAGGCTGAAGAACACCTGTTGCTCCACAGATTGGGCATTTCAAAAATTAACTTTAGAATATTATCCTGTGATATCTGTCTTCTGAGATTGTATACAATCTTCTGAAGATTGGACAATTCATAGGTACTCCTTTGATTATAACCAACACAGCTGCAGTTGTCTCTGAGAGACATAAGCCATGACAAAAGGGAGCAGCTCTGACAAAAGGAAGCAGCTCTCCAACTGATGTGGAAACAGTACTTTAGCCTTGTCAGGAATACTGTAAACAAAGCTACACCCAAACAGATGGTGAAGTTTTAAGAAAATGTCCTAATGCAGGCATGATTAATACAGGAATAACTGATACATAGTAGTGACAACAGCACATGAAGTTGACCTCCAATGATAGGACTTGAGGCAATGTGTGCAAGCTGGAACACAGCAGGTGCCACAGGAATCTGAGAAAGAACTTTTTCACAGTGAGGTTGCCAGAACACTGGAATGGGCTGCCCAGAGAGGTTGTGGAGTCTCCTTCCCTGGAGACATTCAAAAACCATCTGGATGCATTCCCATGTGTCCTAGCCTAGGTGTTCCTGCTCTGGTGGGGGAATTGTACTAAATGATCTCTTGAGGTCCCTTCCAATCCCTGATACTCTGTAATTCGGTTATATACGTGAAAATAGAAATCAAATACGACAACTAGTATGTTACAGTGTTATAAGAATACATGATGCTCACCTGGAAGTTGATAGGTGGTGGTGGGTTCTTTGGCTCTATTCTGACAATACTGGATTCAACTTTGGGAGGTGGTCTGAAGTTGTTCTTTCCAACCTGTTTACCAGAAGTCAGGCAACTATATGAATAAGCAGCAAATCCTCAAGTTCCTAGAAACATCCTTCTGTCTCAGACAGCTCTATTAGCTAACTCAGAATGGCATACCTTCATCAGATGGTCCACTCGAGCTAATAGCTGAGTGTTAATAGAGAGTCTGCAGTATAGCTTAGTTCCTGGTTTTGCAACCAAACGAAGTGCAAATTCCCTTTGAAACATAAGTATTGCACACCTGAAAATAACAGAAACAAGAACATTAATTTTGAGAACTAAACCTCTGTGTCAAAAGTGAACATACTTACAAAACACAGGATTTGTCTCAGTGCTCAGAAGCAATAAAAGCTTTTCATAAACAAACTATATCTTAACTAGCTCAGAATGTGACAAAAAAACTAATACAAAACTAAGTGAAACCATTTAAGTCTCTTTAAAGTTCCAACAGAATTTGATTCTTCGCACTACTAAATGGATCAGGATCAAGGAAAGAGCCTCAGAGTTTTGTGTCTGTTACAAATTATTTTGACTAATTCTATGAGAATTATTAATTATAAATAAATAATTATAAATTTATTATTATTAAGTATATTATTATAAATAAAAGACTCTAGCTCCAAAACCTGACTAGTAATGTCACTAACATTAGGGCTTCAGTGAAAACAATCAAGAATGGCTGACACATTGACCAACATGCAGAAGTACCAGTGCTCAGATCCAACAGCAGGAAATGGCAGGCTTTGACCCTATGCTTTCTCTCCTCTCTCAGGTAGGAAGGTGTGGCAAATAAGGGATGCAGACTCCATAAGATCTTCAGGCAAAGACATTTATTTTATCATTACACAAATTTTTATGTGCTTTGGCTAAACAGGCTTTATCACTAGCTGCAACTTCTTTGAGAATTGGCTGGATTTGTCCTAGACTCCAAACCGAAACATCAAATCACACTTCCACAGATCGCTCATTCAAGAGTCAACCACCTGGCACACTGTTAAGCCCACTGCTACCATATCTTAGATTTTACTGCCCAACCAGCCTCCTGCTGTCTAGCTCAAAGATATAGTTCCCCTAAGTCAAACCATTGCAAGTCTTTCTCCCACAAGAAGGCATTTGAAATCCCATGATGACCTACTTATTTCTGGAGAAAGTTAGTACTTAATACCAGTGGAGGAGTGCAAAAAACTCCTGTTTTCATCATCTAAACACTCACTAGTCTCAAGATTAAATTCCCTCCTTACACTTAATAAACTGACTAAAACTGATTTCTATGTATTGGTAGGTTTCATATTACAGAAAAATTAACACAGAGCTCTGTTCTCACACATACCTGAAGAAAGGCCTATGAAGCAACAATTTGAAAACAAAAGGTGAAGAAATCTGAGGAAAAAGAGTAATAGTGTTAACATAATTTCTGGTAATAGTGTTAATGTAATTTTAAAAAATTTCTACATAATTTAGCCCATGCCTGGTAAGGCAAGTTAGCCACACACGCATCAAAGAACGGCAAGTCTGTTTTCAGGACATCTCCAACCTTGATTTCAAGTTTGTTTGCCAGGCACCTGGGGTAAAATAAAAATACGTTGTGGTTATCCTCAGAAAAGCATGCTGTCAAACCCTTTGCTGAAGCAGTTCCACTGCTTTAAGTGCTTATTGTTTCTATGTTTTAAACTTACGTGCCCTGGACTCTCTTCTGAAGTTCACCTACAAGTCTAGGGTCAATTTCACAAGCAACAACCTGAAAACAGTAAACACAAGCAACTTTATACAAATCCACTTAACTGGTATTAAAATTTCTATTATAAAAAAATCCTTTATCCACTGCAACTAGCATCAGCAAGTCTTTAAAAACCGCCATAAGGCAACATACCTTCCTTCCTCCCTGAAAACGTAAATAGACAATAGCAATAGTTTGATAAAACTAAACACAAAAGACAGGAACAGCTAAGGAACTACTGGATTTATGAGAATGTTAGGACAAATAGCAACAGAATAATTCTACTTATTTGAATGTAGGAGATGAGCATCCTTGTGTTAGCCAAAGTGTAAGCCACAGTGTGGGTGGTGATTAGAAAAGGCAGAGGGGGAGAAATTCACACTTACTTTTTTCACCTTCTCCAGCATCTTTACTGTCAGGTTACCGGTGCCTGGGCCCACTTCCAGAACAACATCTGTGCGTCGTAGGGCAGCCTAGGACCAAAAAGCACTTTCTGTCACTTTCCTCAGACAGATTTCAAGCCATCACTTAGCTTTAGAACGAAACGTGAGTGCAGTGCCGTTAAAAAGCTGAAATCGATGAGCATACAAACACGGAAAGAATGAGGGGAAAACAGTAAGAGGCGGAATGCCTTAGAATTAATTTATTTATTAGAGATCTTTGGCCAAGCCTCGAAAAATTAGCAAGCAACAGCATGTTGAAGTAAAAAGAGGGGTATGCTGCCCATAAGAAGAACATCGGAGGAGGTCCTTCCGCAGTCTCAGCAACAGACCGACTCCACGCGAGTGGAAGACAGTGAATGTCCACGGATTCCCCGACCCCTTCTCCCGCTCTCCCGGCCACCTTCTCGATGATGCTGTTGACGATGAGGGGGTTCTTCAGGATGTGCTGCCCGGCGCCGGTGTTGAAAAGAATGCCTGAGGGCAGAGAGCGGCGTTATTCCCGCAGCCAGTTCAAACGGGCCTTCCCCTTCCCCTCCCTTCTCCCCTCAGTACCCTTCCCCTCACAGCCGGCACCGAGGTGTTTCCCGAGCACGGAACGGGCAGACTCCGACCTCAGACTGTCCTACCGGTCCCCAAGCCCTTCAACTCACCTGTAGCGCGACCTTCTCGGCCTTCTCGCCGCTTGACCGCCCGCACCTTGGGCATGGCGGCGGCTGGGCCCGACCACCCCTCGCACGAGCCGGATACAGCACTCCAACTCCCGGCGTGCACCACTGGAAGGAAGAGGTAGATTGGTGCGTGGTGGCCGCGAACAGCGCCCCCATGGCGGGCTGGCGGAGTGCACGTCACCCTGCAGCGGCGGCTGAAGTTGACACTGATAACGGAGAAGCAGCGAAATGAGGGCGGCAAAATGCACGGCGGCAGGAGGAGGGCCCTCCTTTCCCGCAGCGCGAGCCTATAACCGATGAGGACGGGTATGTTGCCGGCGGCATGTCGCCTGGCAATGACATCACGGAGGCGCAACGGACGAGGGAGGCGGGTCGCCTCAGCGACGGCGCGGCTAGTTCCTGGTAGGGTTGGCGCGGCGTGAGGCCGGTGGGTGGGTGGATGGATGGAGGGTTTGGATGAAGGGATGGATGGACGGACGGACAGACAGGCAGATAGTGAGACGGACAGACAGAGCCTGCCCGAGGGAGGAGGGAGGTTCTTGGCCTTGATACTCGTGATTTTTTTGGGGCCTGGGTCGAATGGGCGGGAAGAACGTCGTCAGGCCGCTGGGGCCATTGGACGCCGTGGTGTTGGGGGCGCAAAGTTGGAAAGGTCGAGTCTGGGTGACTTTTTAATGAAGGGATTGCTTTTCTCCCCGCAGATTGGAAATTGTTCTTTCCCCGCACCAAAGAGATTGCTCCTTCCCCGCACCAAAGACTGCGGTGAGTTATTGCCGTTGGAGACAATGATGTGTGTAAAACGTGAAAATGTGACCCTATATATCCTGCTGATGCTGCTTCCAACTTCATTCCCCTGCTTACATATATCTAAAGGATGAGGGTCAAGGGGATGGGCCCAGACCCCTTTCAGTGGTGCCTAGTGGCAGGACAAAGGGCAATGGGCACAAGCTGGCACATAGTATTTTCTGTCTCAACGTGAGGAAAAACCTCTTTACTTTGAGGATGCCAGCGCACTGGAACAGGCGGCCCAGAGAGGTTGTCCTTCTGTGGATATGTACAAAACCTGCCTGGATGCATTCCTGTCCAGCAGATGAGGTTGTTTTGGCAGGAGTTTGGACTAGATAGTCTACAGAGGTCCCTTCCAAACTCCTGCCATTCTGTGATTCTGCAGCATGCTTCCTTTGTCTCATTGATGTCCATAACATTTGCCACGGCTTTCACATTTGCAGTCATAATACATGAGAACTACCTCAGACTTTACAATTAGGGTGTCCCCTGTGGGTTTTGGCTTCTTGAAGCTTCATTCCAACACCACATTCTTTTCATTACTCTCATTGCCATTATTCTCTTGTTCTTTTGTTGTGCCATTATGCAGAAGGGCTTCTAACACCATATGTGTGAATGACACACAAAGGTTTGTTAACCTTAGCTTTACATACAAAATACATTATTTTTAAGCTTCATCAAGGAAACAACCTTTAACTGTCATTAAGATCAAATAAAGTAATTTCAGAGGGCATGAAGGCAGACAGAAACTTGTATTTCTTTTTCAACTGTTGCACATAGTTTATTATAAAGTATTCTATCTGAAAATCTCAAAGTGAGATGAACTAGTAGGAAGCCAAATGAATGGGACTGGTCTTGTAACATTAGAAGCCTGTAAGCTTACTATTAAACATTAACAATATTCTTCCATCACCTCTGTATGTCCCTTCAGCTTTTTCTGTCATTAGTACTGAACCCTGTGACAGTTATATGCAAGAAAATCTTTGGAATAATCCGACTGTCATTCTTTTACTGCCTGTTCCTTCTCTTAGAATTTTTTTTTTCAGTGATGCTTTTAGTTTAACCTGAAATGCCATTCTTTTCCTCAGTATTTTTAATATAATTGCGCTTACTTGCAGTACTATTATTTTCAGCATTGCTTGCTGCTGTCCTTTATTCCTCTATTCCTTCTTTAACTTTTTCCTTTCATGCACTAGGTCTTCTGCATGTTGATTTTTTTTTCAGATCTAGGTTTTAGTTTCAGTCTTGCATTTTTGTAGAAATATATTTGTAAATGTTCTGTTCCTCTATTTCTGTTAGCAGCAGTTTGAGGAAAAAGACACCAGTAATTCATTTGTATTTTTATCTTCTTCACTATGCTTCAGCTGGACAACGTACAGACAGCCATATTAATTTACGTTAAAATTAATCTGTTCCTTTTGAAAAATCTTGGTAATGACTGACTGACATCATTGTAGCGATTGTAGTCACTAGTGCTTTGAAGTACCTTGAATAACTAGGATACTGGCAATTCCTTTGATCTTACTGCTTAGTTGAAACTAACATTTGGCATGGTTTATACATGTTAGATTTATAGTGTTGGTTATAGATTTATAGTGTTAGAAAAAAGACTCAAGGGGGGGTTTATACAAATAAGTGAAAGTGCCCTTCAGAATCTTAGTTGTGTCTTCAAAATCTTCCCTTAACTTCCACTTTACTAAATAGGTCCTCAACTCCTCCTCAGGGGCAATTTGCTTTAGACCACAGACCATCTTAGTAACAGTGGCATTTCTTCAGTTTCTAGGCTTGAACTGGAGAAAGGGAGAACTATGGTGACAGAAGAAGCAGTCTGGGATACTGCTGAGTAAAGGAGGATAACAGCATCCTTAGAACCTCTTGCCATTTTCCTAGTAAAGTAGCCAAATATTTATTTGCATTATCAGTGAGGATGGATGGTGTTTGCAGTGATATGTTTTCATATTTCTCTCCTCTTAATTTTGGAGAATATTAATCGAAATTATTCCTGCACCTTATTACAGGGGGAAAGAATTTATTGCATTCTTAACAAAAGAGAACAAAAAATATACAGAATTAACTTTGTGTATATGAGTGAGTTATCATACTAAATTCCCTGCAGTCCAGAAAAAGTAAAATCTAGTGGTGTTTATCGATGGAATCCTTTATTTCATTCCCTTGCATAACAGTCCTTGTTTTGTCCTCAAAACTGAGAAGTGATTCTAAAATTTGGATGTATTTCTGTGTTAAGGGGAAAATATATGGATACTCTCTTGCCTCTAGAACAAGGACTGACTACTCAAGAAAAACATGAAACCAGTATGGCAGAACACTTAAGAGACTTAAAAAGTTCTCTGAAGTAAGCTGTGTGTGCAGATACTTCCTTAGAATGGGAATTAAAGAATGAGGAGTAGAACAGAAGTGAGTCTTAGATTTTTGCAAGTGAAAGAGAAATTGTGGAGTTTAGGAATGAGAATATAAGTGCAAGACACTGAATGGCAACAGGAAGGTTTCTGAAGACTCCATCTCATTGTGCTGAGGAGTGGCATTTGATGCATTGCTTATGTTTTAGGTATAACCAAGGTGGGTTTTTTAGTGTCAACCAAGACTTGAAAGTAAGCCTTTGTCTCGCTTCCGTGCATATTTAAGAGGATCTTGAAGAGCAGCTTTTCCTTGCTGTGTATGATTTGTCTCACCTGCCTCATACAAAATGATTTGTGGTTGAAGGGATTTCAGCTCTCCTCCAACTCCCCCACCAGGTGTGTGTGCCACTTATTTATGATACCTATGGATATGAGAAGTAGCAGAAAACAAGCAACATGCCTGAAATTGCTCAGTGTTTATTGTGAAGACACAGTCTGAGATTTTTTGTAATCTCAGATGGAAAACGCTAACCCAATGATACAACTTAAAAATTCTGGCTGTCGTGACTTGAAGGACAGGACCTTCTAGGGGTCTTCAATGAAAATATTATTTATAAAGTGGACAGAGCTTACCAGCATTTCTGTATGTGCCTCATAGCTGTGAAGGTACATGGAAGATGGCAGCTGTTTAATACTTGCTTTCTCTGTTTCATGTCTAGGATGGTCTTGTAAAACTAGCTCTTGAAGTACCCAGCAGACTGTGGAGAAAATCCCTGTCCCTGTGATATAACCCATCTGTTGTGTAGCCTGTGCCCCTGTGCCTTTGCTGTGCAAAAGGAAATCTTGATTTATAAGAGATGAAAATAGTTCTGCAGCCCACAACATTAGAGCAATGGGCCTAAGAGCATAGAATCATAGAATAGTTTGGATTGGAAGGGACCTTGAAGATCATCTAGTTCCAACCCCCCTGTCTAGCAGAGACATCTCCCACTAGACCATGTTGCTCAGTGCCTCATCCAGAATGGCCTTGAACACCTCCAGGGAAAGGGCATTCACAACCTCTCCGGGCAGCCTGTTCCAGTGTCTTACCACCCTCACAGTAAAGTGGTTCTTTCTTACATCTATTTTGAATATCCTCTCTTCCAATTTACGTCCATCATGTCCTTCCATCACATATCCTATTAAAAAAGTCCTACCCCATCCTTTCTGTAGCTCCCTTTAGGTATTGGTAAGCTACTAGGAGGTTCCCCCCTGAGCCTTCTCTTAACCAAGCTGAACAACTCCAAATCCTTCAGTCTGTCCTCATAAGGGAAGCCCTTTGATCATCTTTGTTGCCCTCCTCTGGACCCGCTCCAACAGATCAATGACCTTCTTACGTTGAGGGCTCCATAACTGGACACAGTAACTCCATGTGGGGCCTCACCAGAGCAGAATAGAGGGGCAAAAATCACATCTCTTGACCTGCTGGCCACACTTCTCTTGATGGAGCCCAGGATTTGGTTGGCTTCTGGGCTAGTGCAAGTGCACACTTCGCTGTTTTCACTGCAGTATCTTTTCCTTTGTTTATTTAGTTTTCGTTTTTGACCTGCATTTTGTAAGCACTCTCAGCAGTCACTAAGTGTTCTCTGCATAAATTATGTTTTGAAGAAGTCTTGGGCCATAAGCTTAAAAGCAAAGGAGAGTAGAAGATTTGGGTTTACAAAGGTAAAGTACAGCTCTCTTCTGTCTGCAGGAGTTGATTTCACAGAAGTATCTGTATGTGACAACAATTAAAAATATGTTTTATAAGGATCCCATTAACACTACTTACAAACTCATTGAGTCAATCATCTCTACAGAGTGCATGCAGAGGATGAGTTCCAGTAGAAATCCTGTCTGTTAGGACAGGTAATAGCTTGGCACAGTTGGAAGTTTCATATTTGTCCTTTCTACACTTCTGGTGTCTGTGAAACAGTATGTGCAGATGACTTGACTTTTTTGGCTGGCTTTTGTTCTGACTGGTTCTCCCCCACTTTCCCTTTTTGGCCTTTTGCAGGCATTTATAGGTAATTATTAAGTTGCTCTAACTTTGTATCTTGATAAGACAGAGAAGCAAAAGAAGGCTGGTACATAAAATTAGATCTCAGGAACTTGTGATTTTGCTTTTTAAGGAATAAGTTTTGCTTGAGTGTTCTCTAGTTGACAGGAGTGCTAATGCCGTCTTGAAGGCATACTTTTGTTTGATTCTTCTGCATCTGAATGTGGTAAATGTTTTTTAAAATTTTTTTAAGGTTTAAGAAAAATACTGTTTTTGTTTCCCCCTCTAGTGTTAAGATTGATTTTTCTGAGAAAAATGTTGTTGCTAATACTACAACATTACATTTTGCTGGGAAGGGATATCCCTATATCTGGCAACTCATTCACTCTCCATACCGGTAAGCACCCTAATATAAAGTCATGAATCTCCAATATTTGGCATAATGTTTATTAAAACTTCAGTTTGGTGATTGCCTTAAGCAGACATGAGCATCTGTTGCATGGTGAAGAAGCTGCTTGAGTCTGCGTGCTTTTCACGTTGAACGTGTCTAGCAGAAGGGGAAGAAAAGATTGAGGAGTTTGATTTAACCAACGAACAGTGTGTTTTCCGTACTCCCTCCAGCCTCAGGTATTTTAGGGGTGCAGGCACTAGCAGAGGGTTGTAGTATTGATTTTGGTGACCATTTACTCTTTCATATCAGCTTGTTTCTGGCTAGCTTGAACAGCAAATTCAAGTTTGATGCAGTAAGGGCTGATTTGAAATCGTCTGGGTATTTTTTCTTTTTTACATATTAAAAAGGAAGAAAATGACTATGTAAATGAGACTGTCAGAAATCACTTAGAGGAATTTCTTAAATTTATAAACAGTGCACATCTTCTTGTATGGGTTCTCATGTTTGCAGTGGACTTTGCAAAATCCCATCCCATAGTGAAGTATTATTGCCATTTATACATCATAGCATTTATATTGCTATGTAAGTGTCAGATGATTTTTCCAGTTAGTTTTTTGCCATCCAAACCATACATGTAATTTGTAAATCATATTTCATGTAATTTATAAATTTTATCTGAAAGTTTTGCCATCTTCAGGACATGACTATTTTTCTCTTTGATTTTATTGTTTTGTTTGGGACAGCTTCATCCAGTGTTGTGTAAGTGTTGTTTACACAGGGTCAGAAAGTAACTGCAAATTCATTAAAGACTATATCTCTTGATGGCTATTGAATTTAAATTCCCTGCCTCTTAACCACAAAATTCTTGGACCATAGTATTCTGAGGGATCGGAGCACTTTCTTCAAAATTATCACTGGAAGATTGTCCTTTTCTGACATGGGCAATTACTGTTGTCTTTGACAGAGGCAGAACACTGGGTTAAATGTGGTTTTGTTCTGACCTGCTATGGTTGGTTTGTTTTGGACCAACTGCTTAATTTTTATGTAAAAATACAAACCTTTTCAGGAATGAGAATCTTTAATTAAAAAGATGCTTGCAAATACTGTATTTCTTTTGTATTTCTTTTTGGTTGTCTTTGTATTTGTCAGCTAATTACTATGAGAAAGTGAAAAAAAGCCTCATGGTTTTTGTACGGTGCTAGCTGCACCAAGTATGTCTTCTGATGAGAACTGTTTTAGGTGAAGTATTTAAATTTTTAGTAGAAGCACTATTCTGTTGTCAGGAAATGCTGTGAAATAATTTTATTTAGATGATATCATCTTAATTTTGTAAATTTTTTACATGAATGCCCCATAATGTAAGTCATGGGGAACAGGAGAGGTGTCTGAGGACTGGAGTCACTCCAGTCTTCAGAAAGGGCAAGATGGAGGACCCTGGTAACTATAGACCAGTCAGCCTCACCTCCATCCCTAGGAAAGTGATGGAGCAACTTATCCTTAGAGTGGTCGCTATGCACATCAAGGATAAGCAGGTCATTAAGGGCAGCCAACATGGATTCACCAGGGGGACGTCATGCTTGATCAACCTGATAACCTTTTATGTGGTCTGGATGTGGTCAGGTAGTGAGGTGGATTGTGAGCTGACTGAAGGAAAGAAGCCAGAGAGTTGTGGTCAATGGGAAGAATCTGGTTGGAGAACTCTGCCTAGTGGAGTCCCTTAACGGTTGGTACTGTGCTACATATTCATCAGTGATGTAGGTAAGGAACTAGAGTTCACTGTCAGTGAGTTTGCTGATGATGCAAAACTGGGAGGAGTGGCTGACTCACTTAAGGCTGTACTGCCATCCAATGAAACCTGGACAGGCTGGAGAGTTGGGCAGGCGGAAATTCAACAAAATGTAATAAGGACAAGTGTAGAGTCTTACACATGGGCAAGAAAAAGCCCAAGTAAGTTGAAGACTGAGCAGTTAGAGCGGTGTGGGGGAAAGGGACCTGGAGGTCCTGGTAGGCAGCAAGATTACCATACACCAGCAATGTGCCCTTATGGCCAAGAAGGCCAATGGCATCATGGGGTGTATTAGAAGGGATGTGGCCAGTAGGTCAAGGGAGATTCTACTTCTCTTCTCTGCCCTTGTGAGACCACTTCTGGAGTATTGTGTCCAGTTGTGGGGCCTTCAGTTTAAGAAGGACAGGGAACTGCTTGAGACAGTCCAGTGCACAGTCACAAAGATGAATAAGGCATTGGAACATCTCCCTTAAGAGGAAAGGCTGAGGGAGCTGGGTCTCTTTAGCTTGGAGAAGAGGAGATTGAGGGGTGACCTCATTACTGTTTACAAATATGTAGAGGTAGAGTGTCAGGAGGATGGAGCCAGGCTCTTCTCAGTTACCTCCAGTGACAGGACACAGGCCAATGGATGCAGCCTGAAGCATAGGCGATTCCACAGGACTGTAAGAAAAAACAGGAAGAGACTGCTCACAGAGGTTGTGGAGTCTTCTTCTCTGGAGACGTTCAAAACCTGCCTGGACGCTGTCCTGTGACCTGATTGAGGTGTTCCAGATCCATTAGGGGGATTCTACTAGATGATCTCATGAGGTCACTTCCAATCCCTGACATTCTTTGATTCCCCAATAATAGTTTTGTTTTGTTTTTTTTTTCCAATGAGTATGTCCTTGCAGTGAATTTTGAGCCAAGTATCTGTGGAGACGGTGCAGAGTCATTGTTACTAGCATGCAGTTTTCCTATAGAAACTCATTATTTGGATAAAATTACTCAGCAAAAGACCTAACATCAACTTCTCTGAAGTGGAAGAAGTTACTTACCATTTTGTTTACACATGCATGCTCTGCCAGCTTAAGAACTTTCAGAAGTTCTGGAGGGCACAAGGGGATAGGGAATGGGAGTTCTGAAGGAAGGAACACATTGTCTCTGCTGCTTGCTCTTCAACAGGAGGCAGTCCTCCACAGGCTTCTCCAACATGAGTCCTTACAGGCTGCTTCACAAACTGCTCCACTGTGCATCCTTTCCACAGGGTGCAGTCCTTCATGACCAGACTGCTCTAACATAGGGTCACATGTCCTGCCAACGAATTGGCTGCAGTATGGACTCCTCTCACCAAGAGGCCACAAATTCTGACAGGAAACTGTGGGCTCCCCATGGCATCATAGCCTCCTGTGTGCATCGATATGCTCCATCATGAATCTGTGCGGGCTGCAGGAGGACAGCCTACCTCACCATGGTCTTTACCATGGGCTGCAGGGGAATCTCTGCTGCAGTGCCTGGAGCACATTCTCCTCCTTATTCTGTGGCCTTGGTGTCTGTGGAACTGTTTCCTTCAGGTATTCTCATTCCCCTCTCCCGTATGCTACCACCATCACTGATTGGCTCAACCTTGGTCAGTGGTGGGTCTGCCTTGGAGACCACTAGCATTGGCTGTCAGACATAGGGGAAGTTTCTGTTAGCTTTTTATGCATCATAAGGAAAAAACATCCTGTAGTTAGGCAATTTCATTGCTGGTGATAAAGGATGGCAGGACTAGAAGTAATAGATGCACATTGGAAGAGGGGAAATTTAGGCTGGAGATAAGAAATAAGTTCTTTGCTGTGAGGGTGGTGAGACACAGGAACAGACCAGAGAGGTTGCGTATGCCATGGAGGTGTTTAAGGCCAGTCTGGATGAGGCATTGAGCAACCTGGTCTAGTGAGAGATGTCTCTACCCATGGCAGGGGAGTTGGAACCAGGTGATCTTTAAGGTCCCTTCCAAGCCAAACCACTGTGTGATCCCAGTTACCCCCTCCCCCACCAAAAATCTTGCCCTGGAAATGGAAGTCGCAGGTCTGTTAAAGTAGAGAGGTAAAGATGTATGACACGGGGAGGATAAAGCAGAGGTTGAGTGATTTGTTCTGTTCAGTTGTTGCTGTAACAGGATATGTGCTATTGTGGTTCTTGGTTTCCAAAGTACACTTTCTTTACCTTACAACCTTCAGTTTTTAGCCTGTTTTGTTGATTTTTTTGTGGGACTGGGATTGATTTGAGACATACAGATTATGAGTTGTTAGATTTTTAACAGTGTTTCTTTTTAACTGTGCATGCCTGTTACTGGTAGAAGAGATATTGAGTCTTTCCTTCACTAGTTTTAAGGGTCAGTCTCTGTTCTTTCAAAAAACCAAGATTACAAGCCTATGTCAGAATAAAATTTTATTTCAGGAGCTTTTTTACTCACCATAACAATCTTAGACCACTTTTTTTCATCAAATATTGTAAAAATAAAATTCTTCCATGTTAAACTAAAGCAAATCCTTATTAAAAGAGGAGCTGCTTGATTATTTATTTAGAAACCTTCATTATATAAATATTTATGAATTTTTAAAAATTTATGTAGGCTATAAGCAGAAGTTCTTCCTGCCAGAAGACCAGTTTTAATTGTCAGTGCCAGTATATATGTTCCTCTAATTTGTTGTAATGCTGTTTCTTTGATCATTGTATGTGTAATCTCTGTGTCATCTGTTGAGCAATGTTTTATTTTGTCTTTGTAGAGTACAAGAAAGTATTTATACTGGAAATCAGGCAGTTGACATTCTTAGTTCATCTGATTAGGGGTTTGTATGCTAAACAGATAATGAAGGAATATGAACACACAGAGGAAATTCAGTTTCATTTAGGAATCTTAATTGTGAAACTAATTATTCCATGTAATAAATAACCTCTAGGTCAATTTGAATTGTAGAATCTAACTATCTAAATTGATAATTTTCTCTTTTGGGGAAAAGTGTTCAGCAAATATAAAAATGCTAATGCTCTGCATCTTTGTCTCTTTCAGACCCTCCATGGTTTACTCTGACTACATCTGAAGTCTTTGCTAGTTGTGGTTTTCGGTCTGGGTTTGTTGTGCTTCATAGGAGAGGTAACTGGTTTAAAATCAAAACACTTTATGTAATTCCACAAATCTAGTAAATGTATTTGTAATGATAGGTTTAATGCTTAGATTTTCTCCAAGGAATTTATGAAGACAAAGCAGTTTAATGACTGTACCTTGTCACTGCCTGTGAGTGGGTGCAATGTACACACTGTGGACTAATGAGAAATTAGCATGGGATGTTTAGAAATGAAAAATATCTGTATTTGCTAAATTGTTTCTCTTTTTTATATGTTGTCAGATTTTCATGGATCTCAATAGTGCTAGCACTATTGTTTTACGAGTCTTAACCCAAGCTACCAGTCAAGATACAGCAGTGTTGAAGCCAGCTGAGGAACAACTTAAGCAGTGGGAGACGCAGCCAGGTTTTTATTCAGTCTTGTTGGTAAGATTCAGTGGAAAAATACTATGAAGTAAACTGAGTCATTTGAATGTGTCTCATTTACTTTGAACCAGGATCTCTGGCATCTCAAAGCTTTTTTCCCCAGGCATGTAGGAGAAGGAAGGAAATCCATGTTCTAGCAGCGCCAGAGGGGAAAAGGGGGAAAAAGATCTTGGAGGTGACATAGTGAATGTAGCAGATGAGGATTTCTGGAGAGTTGTTAAGACAGTTAATCTGTATAGGATATAGAAAGTAATATAATTACTTTCTGTTTGATACATCTGCTTCTGGGATGGCCAGGATAGGGAAAATTAAAACTAATGTTGAAACGTGCACCTTTGAATCAGTTCCTAGTGGAGTTATTAATATTAATTTATGTGCTTCTATTTCAGAGGTGTTATGACATTCCTCTCTTTAGAAGTACTGAACTGAAAACACAGAGTAGCTATTTTTCAAAAGCAGCCTGTGTCCTTTCCCAGTTTATCTATCTATTGCATCAGCTTATCTATTGTTTAGCTTCATTTTCTGTTACCCCTACAACAACATTGGTATGGTGCAATGTGTACTTTGAGAAGCTCATGTATTGACAGAGGCAATTTAGAGAGCAGTTTTTTTGCTCTTGCACAGCCTTTTGTATTCCTTGTCCAGGCCTTGTAGATGTGTGGTATTTTTATTTGAGGAAGCTTTACTTTCTAATCTCCCTTACTTCCTAGCAAAGAGAGGAAGTTTCAGAACAAGTGATTTTCTTTATCCATGCTTCATTTTTTTTGCAATGCTTTTCATGCATAAGAGAATAAAGCGGTATTTGAAGTTTCTTCTTTATACTAAAATCCATAAATTGCACATGGAAAAGGTAAAATCTTTAAGAGATTCAATCCCTCTTACTGAACAAGCTTCAGAATGGAAGAAGTATTACATACAGGTGCTTTTGATGTTCTATGGTTGATTGCTGGGGTACAACCATTTTGATATTTTTCTAAAGGTTTCTGGTTTTGGAGTCTATACCCTTGTTGATATTTAAGTCTGTGAGCTTTCTGGTCATTGGAGTTTTCGAGGGTTCTCTAATAATATCTAGAAAGTTATTTCTGTTACGGGAATGGAGTTTGAGAGAAAATTAAGTTTTGAATTTGTACTGAATATGATTGGTGAGGTCCCAGGTGTCTATAGTGATGAATTTTTTCAAGGATTGTTTATAGTTCTTCACACATGCCACCCAAAATTATCTTTTGTTTTTCATGCTGTTTCTTAGTGGCTTTCTAAAAGCAATTCATGCAAGTGGTGGATTCTTTTTCTACACGATAATAAGACCACAGATCTCAAACCTGCTAGCTCCCTGAATGTCTCACCCTCTCAAGGGGGAGTTAAAAAACTACTCTGGACTTCAAGAGAGCAGACTTTGACCTGTTGAGGGATCTTGTAGGCAAGGTTCCATGGGAGACAGTCCTGGAAGGTAGAGGGGCCCAAGACAGCTGGGCAGTGTTCAAGAACCAACTCCTCCAAGCCGAGGAGCTGTGCATCCCAAGGAAGAAGAAGATGGGCAAGAATGCCAGGAGGCCTCCATGGATTAGCAAGGAGATGCTTGGACATGCTTCGATGGAAAAATGTATCAGAATTGGAAGCATGAGAGAGTTAACTGGGAGGAGTACAAAGAGGTTGTCCGAGTAACAAGGGAAAAGATTTGGAATGTATGTTTGATTTACTTATATAAGTCAAGCATTAGGGCTAGTGATAAGCATTTTTATAGTCTTTTAAAAATAAATATTTAGTACATTGTTTCACTTCTGTCAAATGCTAACTAATGTGTTTTGTTTACATAAACCACACATACAGAGTTAGATGTATTTATAGATATATATACATTATACGTATATGCCATATACATATTTATACATATTAATTAAATTCCTATTCTCTCTATGGCATATTGAGATGCTTTTTTTTTTTTAAACAGAATATCTTCACAAATCATGCCTTGGATGTGAATGTAAGATGGTTAGCTGTGCTGTATTTTAAAAATGGAATTGATCGTTACTGGAGACGAGTTGCACCACAGTAAGTTCTGATTTTTTTCCACTTCACCTCAGTAGGTTTAGTCACACTTGCTATAGTATAAAAGAGTGAATTCCTTGCTTGATAGAAGTTACAGTGAGACTGATAGAATATTTCAACTTTAGGACTCAGTGATGAATCAGTCTATTTTCCTATTATTTCTTACAACTCTAAATCACTACTTTTTGGATGTGACCAGAGACTACCCCTTGACTCATCTCAGTAAGACTTCAAATGTGAGGCCAGCACATCTCAGCACTGTCAGCACCCTGTCCAACTAACCTTGGCAAGTCACTCCACAGCTTGTCACGGGCAACTTGATATTATCTTGTGAACTTCTTCTCAGATATGCCAAAAGTGGGAAAACTGAAATTCTACATCTGTAGTGTATTTTAAATAGTATAGTACTCCTTCATTATTTTGGAACTCACTGGAGTTTTTGTATATGTGGATTAATATACAATTGCAAAACATCTGCAAGCTCTTGCTCAAGAGGAAAATGCTGGTTTTGGCATGGCAGATGGCATAGGTCTTCAGCATTTTGATTTTAAGTGATTGGATTAAATTACTGGCACTTAGCAAGCATTATTTGGAGCAATTAATATATAATGTTCCAAATCATGAATATTTTTTAGATAGATGTTAGTAGTACTACTGGTGAAAAAAAAACATAGTTCATTTCCTGCAGAAGTAATGACTAAAATTTTACTATTTGAACAGAGTTAAAAATTTGAGTAACAGTCTTTTAGTGTTCTTGCATTTTCCAAATATAATGTGATTAAGAAAAAAATTATTGGTTATTATTAATGGTTCTGTGGGATAAAAATATATTAAATTTCCACTAGAAGTACAGTTTTTTCTATTTTAATGTATTTCACTGGAAATACAATACAATTTGTAAAATAAATTAAAAATCATTGTCTGCTCATAAAGATTCCATGTGATAAATACATATTAAGTTTCCACTCTATGCCCAGTTTTTTCTCCATTCCTGATTTTTTTTCTAAATTTCTCCTATGTGATGTAAATATTTTGCGCTCACAGAAATCGTACTTTGCAGATTATGTTGAGGCTGTTTTGAAAAACATTACTTTTTAAGTAATTTCTCAGTTGGTTTTTTTTGTGAATTATTGGTTTCTTCAGAAGTGGAATTTCTTGAATTTCTTGATTGATTTCTTGGATTAAGTGGTCTTAAGAGCAACTTTTCTTGAACATGTTTTTGGTTATAGAGATGTTAAATGCTATATTATGTGGACTTTGCTCTCCGATTTGATCACAGTGTTGGAAACTTCAGTAACTCATCTCAAATCCAGGTTTTTATGTGATTTCTGTGACAAATGTGTCTTCAGATTGGAATTTCTGGTTTATGGAATAGGTTTTTTTGGGGTGTTTTTTGAAGTTCCTAAGGAACTTTAAAAATATTTCGATGTATGTTTCCGTTCATCTCTGGAGGAACTTCTTCTAATTTTTGTTATCCATTGCTGAGGGGGAGAAACCTTTTGAAGGACCACCATCCTCTCCAGCTGTTGGTCGTCCTTTAGCTGGCGTATGGAGCTATGCCAAAGCGTGCTGAACCAGGCTTATCCCTTTGGCAGGCATCCCGTCTCCAGCAGATGTCGCTGTAGCATCGCCTCAACGGCAAATGCCTCCACCGTTCCTCCCGGGAACCCTTGTGACTGTCCTTGTCACAAAAGGCAGTGAGATACCTGCCTGTGCATCGGTTTCTTAGGCTCATTTTGGTTTTTTTTTCACAAGGTTTTGTATTTGAGGTGTTCATGAGAGTATGTATTTTCCTTCCTTTGTTGTGGTTCTAATGTCTAAAGCTTAATGACAGCGTTTTTATATGAGTCAGTAATGAGTTGAATGCTTGCTGCTCTTACTAAATATATGTGATACAATTATTATAATTAAGGTAGTGGACCTTTTAAGCTTACAAGTGAGGTAGAGGGAATAATATAGAAAAACTTTTATTCTTTACAATCCGGGGTTTTAGGTGCTTTCTGTGCAAAATGGCTTATTGTACCAGCTATATTTAAATGAAGTTAGAGATGTTAACTTTATTAATAGTGGCTTCTAGAGATAATAGTGCAACTTCTGTCATCTAGTCCAAACTCATGCTTGTATGTGTGTAAATCATATATTGCAATTTTGTTAATTTTAATTAAAAAATAAGCCACAGAAATTTATTTATTTCCCTATCATGTCATCTAGTGGTTTTAGATTAATAATTGAACTGATTTCCTGCAAAAAAGCTTATACTATTACAGAAATCTTTGCAACATTATCCAAAATGCTTTTAAGCATAACTTAATTTTATGTAAATATATCTTAAACACTGTGATTAAAAATTATTTTAATGTAATTCCTGAATGCTGTAAAAAACCTTTGAAAATACGACAGAGTGCAGTTCCGACTCACTTGTGAAACAAAAATTTGCCCCTCTTGTGTGCTGTGCTTAGAATGATAAATCTTGGATTCTGGAAATCTTGAGTTCTTGTGTTACACAGAGAAAAGTTCAAACTAGAATATTGTTACAAATGTTTGATCTTTTTTAAGTCCTATGTCTGGTTAATATTATTTTGAGGTGAATTTAGTATTTATCTAGATTAGTGTAAAAGCTGTGCTTTGAAAGCTTTAGGCATAATTTTAAATCTCACTTTATAAAACTAGTAGGTTGATAACTGTACCTGAGGTCAGAAAACATGGAGTGACTATTTTTGAGAGTTTAGCCTTCTTCATTTCCAACCCTAGATTTCGCTGAGATGTGATCTGAGATGCATTTTTCTATTTAATTGCAGTATTAGCTTAAACAGTTTCATCTAAACAACCTTGCATGAAAACTTAGGTCTGTCTTTCCATGTACAAGGTACAGCTTTCTAGGTGCCATCAGTAAATGAAAGTTGAATTTTATTCTTTTTTCCCTCCTGATTTTGTAATCCATCAATTGTTTTTACCATAGAATTGTAAGTTGGAAGGGACCTTCAGAGGTCATCTAGTCCAAACTCCCTGCAGTGAACAGGGAAATCCTGCGCTAGATCACGTAGCTCAGAGCCTCAACAAGCCTACAAGCCTGGGCTTGAATGCCTCCAGGGATGAGGCCTCCACCACCTCTCTGGCCAACCTGTTGCAGTGCCTCACCACCCTCATGGTGAAAAACTTCCTAATGTGTAATCTAAACCTGCCCTGCTCTAGTTTAAAACCATTCCCCAAGTCTTATTAGTACATGCTTTGATAAACAGTCAATCCTCAGCTTTCCCGTAACCCCTTCAGGTACTGGGAGGCCACAATGAGATCTCCCCAGAGCCTTCTCATCTCTAGGCAGAACAGCTCCAACTCTCTCAGCCTGTCCTTATAGGAGAGGTGCTACAGGCCTCTTGATCACCCTTGTTGCCCTCCTCTGAACCCTCTCCAACAGGTCCATGTCTTTCTTGTGCTGAAAAAACCACCTGTTTATAAAAACAGGTCTAAAGTATTGACAGAGTGGTACGATACTGTAATTTGCAGTCTTAAACTGAGAGAGGTTGTTTAAAAGAGGGTGTGAAGATAATGTAAAGCTTTGCTTGAATGTAAGTTAAGATTTAGGGCTTAGAATGTATCTTTCTTAAGTTTTCCTTGCATTTCTTAAGACTATCAATATATTTTTCAGTCAAAGGTGTGATTTTCAAAGTGTGTAGCTATGTGACCTGCTATAGAATAGGATTGGTAGTAGAAAGGGATTATTGCTTTTGCAAAAAGAGCTGTTATCTGATACTGTGGTTTCCTTATACTGGCCATCTTTTTGTCATTATCAGTTAATACACGTGGCCAAAATAATTCTTCCACATAATGAATGTATAATAACTGTCTAATAACAATCAGTTTATAGTTTGTTCAATTTTTCTTTATTATCATTACATATATGGGAACCTTACTCTGTGAATGTTCTCTTTTGCCAGTTGTGTCACAACAAAGCCTGGTAAATACTTGTCTCTTTCAGTGTTCTTTTTAAATAACCTTGAGATAGTGGAAAAACAAGGGCTATTCTCTTGATAGAAATACATTAGCTACAAGCAAATGGTGTATAAAAGGAATCTTCACTGATTCAAACACAGATGTGAAAATGGAATTCATAATTTAAATTCTTTGTTTAGTAATAGTGAAAAACAATTCTAGATATGAATTAATAATTGCTGTTATTGGAAATAAAATTATCTGTAATAAATAAATCCCTACAGTGCTCTTTCTGAAGAAGAAAAAACTACATTGCGTGCTGGACTTATTACCAACTTTAATGAGCCCGTGAATCAGGTTAGTGGTGAACAATTATTGTTCTTCCAGATAATGTTATATTATTATAACTTGGTTTCTCTTTTTCGAAGGGTTTAGTAGTAATAACAGAAACAACAACTGCATCAACAACAATAATAAAAATAACTTTAAAGGTTGACCAGTTGAAAATTGTGTTGCCATTCAGACAGAACTATGTGTTGAAGCAAGATATTTTTCCATAGTTAGAATTCAACCTGTTTTGCCTCTTTGGTTTGTTTTTTGTTGCTGCGGCAGTCTAGATAATCCCTCGCTGTTCATACAGCCAGTCGGTGAAGTGGGTCAGGGAATGGGTGTTGCTCACAAATAACCTTTCCTCCTTGCGTGATTTTAATTTTTTTAACTGTATCTGTTCCCTGATTTCCAGGGAAGGAGGAGAACTAAAACATAACATACCATATGTTTGGAGCATAGTTTCCTTGCCTTCAGAAGATATTTACCATATGGAGGGAACAGAAGAACCAAATATTTCTTGAAATGTATGACAGCTGATTTTTTTTTTTTTTTTTCCACTTAAAAAGCCAGTTCCCGAGGAAGAAATACTCTTAGAATCCCTGTAGACTTCCTGGAGAGATTGCTTGTTATATCACAGATAGAGTTTATTTGCTCCATCCTGCAAATCAACATCACTTGATCCAAAAATAAATAAGGCTCTCAGCTCTTTCTTGAAAATGTTAATTTATTCTTCCTAAGAAAGTGTGCAGGAGTGAATATTATTGGGCATTGTGTGGATCAGTCAGGCATCACATGAAATAGGTAAGGAGGCAGTAAAGGAGAGAGAGCATGGCTACTCCATCTTATGTCCATGAACAGTTTGGATTCCTTTTGATAGCGTAAGAAGATGAAGAAGAAGACTTCCTCCCTTGGCTTGGAGTGTTGGTAGTTGTAAGGGTATATTGAAGGTGAGAGCGTCTAGCGTTTGCTTCATTAAGGCTGTCCCATTGAGGACTTGTTCAGTGTGAATGGGGTAAGAACAGAAAACAAGAACATGAATTTTTTTGTCTGATTGAGGTAGAGTTACAAATGGCTGTACAAAATTTATTAAGGTATGTTAAGGGGAAGGGAATTGAGGAGCAGTGAATTGGAAATGAAACAGATGGTATAAGAAGCGACAGACTGACCATGGCTGGTCAGCACTAGCCTTTTAACAAACCCTGCACCCTCCTACCTCTTGATTGAACAGTTCTGAACTTAACTGCTTTTCTGTACAGTAAACAGTAATCCCACTGTAAAATAAACAATAATCTCACTGTTCATCTCATTGGTTGCTGCAATGACTATATGCCAGCTACTGGCAAGACTGGTGTGATTGGGTATCAGATGGTGGAAATGCCTCTGGTCCATAATGTGAGCATCTGGGACAAGTGAGAGTTTCACCTTTAGCCACATGTACTGGAATGGAGGGAATGATCCTGGCTGTAAGATAAAACTCAGGTAGCAGCAAAAAGAAGGCTAAAACTTATTCAGCAGTCCATGTTTGTAGAAAGGCATCCAAAAGATCACTAAGTAAAAAGTAGTATCCAAATATCTAGTTCTTCAATTATGTGGCTTCTAAAGCAATGAGATGTAGTGATCTTTATGTGAAATTTAGACAAGGTACCCATCTTATGTGAACATTTGCTATAAATGTAAAATGGCAGGCTTTTTTTTTTTCAATGCATTCAGAAGACTTTAAAATATTTTCAGAAGAAGCACACAAAATTCTATGAATCCACCCTTTTTTTGTTTCAGGTTTTATTTGACTGTTAATTTCTTCACTGTACATTTAAAAATCATCTTTTCATGTTCCCGGTGTTTCATTTTGCCTTTTCACAGATAGCAACTCAGATCTCTGTTCTGATTGCTAAAGTTGCCAGGGTGGACTGCCCGAGGCAGTGGCCAGAACTTATACCCACTCTTCTAGAATCAGTGAAAGTCCAGGATGATCTTCGACAGCACCGAGCACTACTTACCTTTTACCACGTTACAAAGACCCTGGCATCCAAACGGCTTGCTGCTGATAGGAAACTTTTCTATGATGTAAGTGATGCAATGCAGTACTGTACAGCGTGCAAACCATGTGCGTCACAAGCTTGATACTTCCTGTTGTTAGCTGGCCTTACATTCATGACACAGATGTTGACTTTAATGTCCACCTTTGAGATGGAAGTGCTCTTACTTTGGTAATTTGGTACAATACGAAATAACTTGAAGTCACCTTCTTCTAGGGGAAATGTTTTTGAGATGTTTATTAAATTTGCATTTAATGCTACTTACGTCCTCCATTGTAAGTATCCATTGATTAGAATACAGATTGACTGTTGGCTGTTACATCTCTATTCCCATTTGGCTTTAGGCAATGATGTACAGTTAAGTGAATATACTTGTTTTGCATCCTCTAAAAACCTTTTACATTTGAATTTCTGAAATTTTATTTTTCCATTTTAAAGAAAATATTATAGCACAGATAATGAAGACTGAAGGTTTACCTTACACCAAGCTGTGTGGTACAG
>VZTY01021777.1:0-32956 GCA_013400935.1 Turnix velox
TTCTATGATTCTATGACAGACACGGAGCCAAGGGCACAACTCAGCACAAGGCAGAGGATGCAGAGGCTGCTCCTTCCCTTCCCCTCAGCCCTGCCAAAGCACAACTTCTCTCAAGTAGCTCTTTCTAAACCATCAAAGCCCCTGTGTGCCTGTGCAGGGGCTTCAGCTCCCACTCCCAACCTAAGGTCCAGTTTAATAATGCAGCTTGTTAAATAAACAAGAGTGTGAGCAGAGCCCCAGCCCTGTGACGATGGAGAAGATCCGGTGTTCTCTTCCCACCCCAGCCCCAGCTGTTGATGGACATCTGTCTGTAAAACATTGGGGCCTTTTCTTGTTTTTAATGCAAGAAATGCCTTTTCCTGGAGACCACCACCGAATCCTGCTTTGCTAGAAAGGCTCCTTCACAATCCAAACAGAGAGCAAGTGAGCATAGAGGATCCATTACCCAAAAACTCAACAAAATCTTCCTCACCCATGAAAAGAGTTTGCCCGCTGGAGGATGGGCTGGGGGATGGGCTGGGAGGAGGAGGAGGAGGAGGAAGAGGAGGAGGGGGAGTTGTTCTGGGACCCAGCAGAGAAAAATACTTCCATTTTTCTATCTGATAACTCTACTGCCAGGCTAACAAAAATAATCCCTCATAAAGATAACAGGAACCTGCCCTGTGTAGGGCATTCACAGGGCCTGATGTGCTCCCAGTTGGCAGTTTCTGACCCTTTGGAGAGACAAACAACTGATTTTTATCCCTATTTTGCTTCTTATCCTTCTATTAGACTAAAGATTTGCTTCACTAGGAAAACACACCCAATGCAAATGTAATAGATTCTTTTAACTAACCCAAACTCCACATTTCTCTGGGCTCTCAGACCCCTTCAGGAGCAGAAATATTTTTCCCCCTGTGCCAGAAGCTCAGGGGGTTCCAAGAGCCCAGCAGAGCTGTGGCCAACTGTCCCCAAGGGGGGTGTCCCCAGGTTCCTCACTGTGGGATGGAGGCAGCCTGAGGGTGACAGAATCCCTGGCTGCCACAGTGTCACCCCAGTGTCACCCCAACATATCCCCTGCACTGGGCTGGTGTGGGAGGGGGAGATTCCAGCCTGAGAGGCAAAATCAGCTGTTCCTACAGATGGATCCCAGAGGTGGCAAGAGGATGCTCATTGCTGATGAGAAATGGTCCATGGGAGCTGGCAGTGGCCCCAGCTCGGAGGTGGGCAGGAGATTTTTGGCAGTAAAGCAAACCTGTGGGTTTGTGCAGTGGTCAGCAGAGGGGAACTGGAGCCCAGCACCCCCGGGGGCTGTTTTAGTGCCTCTCAGGATTTGCCATCCCTTTTTGTGCCCAGAAAAGGTTTGTTGCTCTGTAGGAAAGTTCCAGCCTGCCCAGAAGAGCTTTACTTTTCCGAAAACAAATAGATGTCATCAAAGATGGTTCCAGCCTTTGCCTGTCCCCGGGTGAAATTGCAGCTGAGTGACATTCTCACATTGTGCAGGGACAAGTGCAGCACACTCTCCTCTGACAAACTCTGGGGTCACCTTGTCAACGGGGCCACAAGCCACCCATTAACTCCCACTGGGGGCAGCTTTGAGGGGTCTCCAGCCCAGCAGCCCCTTCCCAGGCTCAGTCCCCACATGCAGGGGCACGGCCAAAGGGGCATGAAGCCTGGATTCATCTCCTGGCTCCTTCTATTCCTGTTTTCCACAGATGAAAAGAGTAATTTCTTCCTGGTAACAGCCAGGAGTTGGTGACATTCACTGCAAAGTGGGGGGTGTCTCTATGGCAGGGGTTTTGGAACTAGATGAGCTTGAAGGTCCATTCCAACCCAAACCATTTTATGATTCTCTGATTCTCTGATTTTATTATTTTATGATTTTATGATTCTATGATCCTATGATTCTCTGATTTTATTATTTTATGATTCTATGATCCTATGATTTTTTAATTCTATGTTTCCATGATTCTATGTTTCTATGATTTGTGATAAAAATAAGATGCATGAAAAAAGCCCAAGCACTCAGAGCCCTGAAATCCTGAGAGGACCCTCAGAGATGGGAGGAGAGGAAGCAGAATGGGGGTAGAGGGGAGGGAGCAGGAACAGCTCAGCCCCGAGGTGTGTGACGCTGCATTTTGAGAGCTGCAGGTATTTANGAATGACTTTATAAATTCTCTACAATAATAATCCCACGTAAAGGAATGCGCGAGGAGAACACCCAGACGGGGCTGGAATGTTTTAAGAATATAATATTGTGCTTTTTTGGTCAGGGAAACACATTTCTCTCAGGGCTCTGTGGTGTGGCTCAGGCTCCAGCCCTGTCTGCCCACCACCTGTAATGAGCCCTTGGGGAGAGTTTAGTTCAGGCCACCCAAACCGAGCTGGGCAGAGACATCAGCGCGACCACCTCAACAGCCCTAATGAAGCCCGGCCCAGAGGAGACTCCAAACATCCACAGTGGGGGAAAAAAAAAAAAAAAGAAAAAGAAAGAAAGAAAAGAAAAGGCTTTGATAGGAAAAACATCTGATCCCTCTTCTCTAATCTTTGCTTTGTTAGTTAAAGCATCTTTAAAAGGCTTAGGAGCCCTGGAACAGGGACCTCATTCTCTCCCTTCAGAAACACCAATTAGAAAAGCAGGAAACTGCTTCCAGAGAGGGGAAATCTTTAAAAGAAAACTTGAGTTTAGCTGCAGGGATCTGATTGCCTCTTGTCTGCAGAGTGTTGTGTGGCTGAGGGCTGAGAAAGCAGCTCTGGGTGCTCCTCCTGCTGTTGGACACAGAAGGTTGAGAGGGAGTGGAAGGAGAGGGGTGACACAGGGAACAAGAGGGTGGGAAGGCAAAAAATTCTTCTTTTTAAACACAGTGAAGAGGACCCTGTGGCAGTGTGTGTCTGTGTCTGTGCGTGTGTTTGTACTCACTGGGAGAGGTCCCAGCACCCACAGAGAGCCTGTCCCCACCACCCACTCAGACCCCATTGCCTCTGCCCTGCTCTGTCCTACACAGGGAGGCAAAACTCATTTCCCCCAAGGAAAGGGAATGTGGGAACATCCCCTTTCCCCCCCCCAGCCCATGGCCCAGCAGGGTTGGTGGCCAAGGGCATGGATGGCACTGCTGCCTCCTCCTGTCCCAGCTGTTGCCAATGATAAACCCTCTCATCTGCAGAGACCCAGAGGCTGGAAGGGAAACATCTGAACCAGCTCTTCTCCCTGTTCATCAAATTCCTGGACGTGGTCCATGGTCAGATCTTTTTTCTCTCTAGCAGAGTATTTTCTTTGGGACCTCAGGGATGTTACAGCAGCTGTTTGTAAACAGTTTGTATCCAAAGTTAGCAGAGGGGGGGGTGAGCAGAGGAATCACATATCAACTTTGTCCTCTTCAACATCTCAGAAATGTTACAGCTACATTGGCACTGGGGCAGGGGGGTCTGTGGGTTGCTGCCCTCTCAGCAGCTCAGTACCAGGCACTTGCTCACTGCACTTTTCTCCAGAGCATCACATGCTCAGCTCAGGACCAAGCCACAGGGTACCACGTCAGCCCCAGGTGCCCAGGCAAGGTGAGGATGCTGAGATACTGATGGATGCAGCAAACTGACCTCTATGTGCATCCCAAACCATTGCTTATGGGAGAGGAGAAAGAGCAGCCCTTGGGCTTTCACAAAGAGTTATTTTATCCAACTCCTGCCCCAGCAGAGCCCCAGTGTGTTGCAGACACTCTCCCTGCCCTGTTCCCTGCCCGACCCATCAGACTGAGACAACACAGCACATGTTTTACAAGGTGCTTCTGCAGAGAGAAGGGAGAATTTTTAATTTTATGGAGCTTGTAAAGTCCTTTAAAGCTGTTGGCTTGGGCATTTCAGACTGCTGATGCTGAGGGATAAAGGCCAGCCAGGGCAGAGGTGAAAGGGGCCAAATTCATTGCTGAGATGATGGCAGGAGCTTTCAGGAGTTTGCTGAAGGAATGAATTTGGTTTTGTTTGCAAAATTCACCCAGCCTGTCTCCCCTGCAGCTCCTGACACTCTCACAGCTACTTCTATCCTCATTCTCAAAAGACTCCAAGTCCATATAACTGAGAAAATGAAAGGACATGAATGTTTTTGTTTGCACTTCACCAAATCCAACAGCATTTAGGAAAACAAGCTTTGGGTACATGCCTGAAGTTTGGGGTGAGCCCCCCAGGACTGTGACACCACAGCAGTGTCACCTCCCTCCTGCAGCAACCCCTGGGCTGGGAGAAACAGCCAGCACTGCAGAGAAACAGAGAATGGGTTGGGTTGGAAGGGACCTTCAAGATCATCTATTTCCAACCCCCTGCCATGCCCAGGGACACCTCCCACCACACCAGGTTGCCCAAAACCTCATCCAGCCTGGCCCTAAACACTTCCAGAGGTTGATGGAGCATCCACAACCTCTCTGGGAAGCCTGTCCCAGGGTCTCACCACCCTCATCACAAGGAATAGAGCCATGGAATGCAGTAGAAGAATCCTGAGCACCATCAGAGTCAAAAGCCCCCACTGATGAGCATCCCAGTGGGGTGGGAAACCACCAACCCCAGGGCTCAGCCCACTGCAGTTTGTGGGGTGGTTCCTGCAGGGCCAGTGGGGTGATGGGTGAGGATGTTCATTAAACACAAACCTGACACTTTGCTCTCTAAGCCCAAATAATCCCACGGGGCTGTCTCTGGAGGGAGCAGGTTTGTAGGGGGGGGGTTGGAAGGAAAAGCATGAGCAGAGGAGCAGGGGCTGGGGGCTGGGGCAGCTGAGCACACAGCTCTGTCGGGACAATGAGCCGGGACAGCTGCAGCAGCTCTGAAACAGGCACCAGCACGGGAGATTAGGGGAGATTTTGCTTGTATTATGAAACTGATTTTACATTGAATATGAAGCAAAGAAAAAAAAAAAAAGCCTGTCTCTCCAAGGGATGGAAATCCTTTTGCTGGGGTTTTCCAGTAAGAACCTCCAAGCTCGGGGCTGTGGCAGGGCTGAGGCTAATGGAGCATCTCCCTCTGCTCAGAAAATAACTTGTATCCCACATCAAAGTGCTGGAAAAAAAACAAGTAGGGTAATAGGTCTGGAAAATAAGAGCTTGTAAATTCCCTTCTGGATGAGGGTTGGTATTTAAAGCCTTGCCTGTCACCTGAATGATGCCTTTTGGACCATCTCTGGCCAGGATTGGGGCAACAATTTGTCCCTGGAGTGATGTGGATGTGTCCTTCCTCATTGAGCAGAGGAAAAGGGATGTGCCCTGGGAACCACAAGCCTGTCCCTGGCTTTGAAAGCCAAAAAGCAAGTAAAAACATCCAGCTCTGGGAGAACCTGCCCTGCCCTGGAGCCCCCACTTCCCAGCCAGCTCAGGGCTGGTCCCTGGCTTCCTGCAGGAGGCAGGTGCCCAGAGGGGGAAGCAGGATGTACCAGGGCTCCTCTCCCAGCCCCAGCCAGCCAGGAACTGACAGTGGGACCCCATCCTGTTATCTTGCTCCGTGATGGCCCATGAGGAAATGACATCAATACCTTCCTAGCTCTCTATTTTATTTGTCACCATTGTGAAGCATCTTTTTTTTTGTTGTTTTGTTTCTGCTGGGGCAGGTGACCAGTGGCAGTGCCCTGGCTCCTCACATCCTGCTGGGTTGGGGCTGTCTCTGTCCCTCTGAGGATCAGGCAAAGGATGTGCCTCTTGCTCCCTGTTTTTTCTTGCCGACAGGGTCAGGAAACAAAGCCACGTGGGGAGTGGCAGGAAGACAAAGCTTTATCCAGCCTGTGGGAGATGGGCACCACTAGTGGGCTGGGACAGGGACTGGGACAGGGACTGGGACAGCCTGAGGTGACACTGACCCCTCTGTGGGGATCTGAAGCCACTGCAGGTCACTGTTTCCCTCCTGGAGTGACCTTTACTGCAATATTTTTGATTCAACTTCTGCACTTTGCATCCTGCCTGTCCCAGGAGGGGAAAATCCCTCTCTTTGCATCTTTGGAAACAAAGGGAATCACCCCTGAGAGTCACACACCAGGGAGGAGACCCTGGGGAACACAGAAAAAGCCACTTTGGGACCCTGCTGCAGTCACCAGCTCTTTGGGAACATCAATACCTGGGTCAAACCAACCTCTGGCACTGAACCTGAGGGCTGGGAAAGGGGAACCCTCCTGCTCTGCCTGCCCTGGGTCCAACCAACCCTTGACACTGAGCCTGAGGACTGGGAAAGGGGAACCCTCCTGCCCTGCTCCACACAGCCCAGCACACAAAGAGCCAGGGAGAGCTGTCACAGGGTGATTTTCTGATTTACAGTGGGGCTGTGGTAGAGTATTTCTAGCCCAGTTAATGGCTGTTTTGTTAATTCCTAATTTCTCCCTTAATCTGTATATTTTTGTCCCAGCTCGGGCAGGGTCTGTGATATATGATGGAGAGTTTTGCCATTAATCATATGCAAGGGAAAGCATAAACTGGTTTTATTAGTTTTCAGAGTGCCAGCTCACATAAATTAAGTGAAGCATATACTTAGTGTGTCCTGAGCAGAGTCTCCAACCTTTCCCACCATCAGGCAGGAGTCTGCTTTACCTGCAAGGACACCCTTGGGGTGACTGTGGGTTCAGTGGGATGTGGGACAGGCAGGACAATGCCCAGGAGCACAGAATTTGCCCCTTTACAGCAGCTTGACAGGGACCATACTGGCACTAGAGGCTATACTGGCATTTAGGGTGCTCTGCCTAACCCCAAAAAGATTTTAGATGGGGAAACTAAGGCAAAAGGAGAGAATTCAGTGGAAATACCACCAGTAAGTGCAGATCCAGGAGCCCAGCCTAGACCCTGAGTGAGGCCTGAGGGATTTATCTTTGAGACCAAGCAAAGCTTCCCAAAATTCCACTGCAAACCAGTGTTTCTACTCATCCCAAACTCATCTTGGCAGAGCAAAGGTGGGCTGTGAGAAAAGAAGTGACTCAGCTCTGTGGGTTGCACTGAATTTGTGCTCCCTGTGGCTCATGGTGAGCATCCCTCCAAGACCTGGGTTGGTTTTTTTTAAGGGAAAGGTGTAACCAGCTCACTAACTGACCCCCCAGCATCCCCCATTGCAGAGGGAGCTTCTGTGCTGCAGCTCCAGAGTCAGGGCAGAGAACACAGAGAGAGGAGGAGAGGGGAGAGGGTGGTGAAAGCCCTGGCAATCACACATGGGGAGAAGTGCTGATGGACGGGCTGTGTTTGCAGGATCCAGGGCTCTGGGCAGCCATGGGGAATCCCTCTGGTGGCTGGGAGCTTTCCCCACAGGAATCCAGCTGCCCCACAAGGGTCCTCCTTGCTCCTGGAGCAGCAGAGCAAATCTAATAGTGCCTCTATGAGACGTTGTCATCCAACCCCAGATGGGGAGCCTGTGATCCCACACGTGCAGTCTAGACAGCCCGTGTCTCAGGGCTGCAGGAGCCCCACTTTGACCACACCAGGGCAGCTGCAGCTCAAAGCACCACTCCTGGGGACTCCTGAGCACAAGGCAGCAGAGTCTGCTCAGGTTCTGACACAGCCTTGGAGCCAAATTTGTGCTGATGTGACCTGTGCTGCCTGCCAGGTCCCTGAGCTTGACCACAGGTAGACTGAGGCTCCTTCATGACTTTAAATATCCTTCTTGAGCTTCTCTGGACCCCAAAGTTCTCCCCCATTTCTCCTAGAGTTATCAAGAGAAGCTCAGCATGAGAACCAGATGTGGTACCTGCTCTGCTGTCACCCTCACTCAAAGGCAGACTATTAATCTGGGCAGGGGTGGGTTATAAATGGTTTGATGTGTGTGTAAATCCCAGAGGCTGAGTGTTGTTCTTGGCAGCCCCTTCCCTGAGCTGATGTGCACAGCTCTCCTCTTTGAAGCCTGCAAACAATTTGCTGGATCTCAGCACTTTGTGAACTTGGAGGGGACTTGGTGTGAGAGGGGTGGGCAAAGCCAGACTGACCTGCCCCTGCTTTGACTTCTCCTAATGTTCCCCTAAACAGCTGCAGATAAAACCCCAGTGACTTCACTGGCTTGCCTTTTTTTGAGGAGTTTTTCACTCTCTGAATGATTCCCTCAGCTGTGGGGCTCACCCAGCCGTGTCCACAGCCAAAAGTCAGGGCTGAATCCCACCTGCTCATCCAAATTCCCCATGAAAGGCAGACAAGAGGCAGTGATGTGTCTAACAGCCTCAGCACAAAGCTGTTCCACTGCCCCCAGCACTGGGAACCCACCAGAGGATGTTCAGACACTCAGATGTGATGCACACTCAGAGTATTTACTGGACAAACTGGCTTCTTGCTTCTCAGAGGTTATGGATTATGTGTTTCACAGATTTCTGCTCTATTGTCCCATAATTCTCCTCAGCAAGGAGGCTTGTTTTAACCAAAGGGACCACTTTTTGTCTTGTTTTTCTAAGAGAAAACCATCTGTGCAGCAGGGAAGTTTTTTACAGGCTCTGAAGGCACAGCTCATAGGTGCAAAGTATTAACGTTCCTGTAAAATTAAATTAATTACCTGTTGGGAACAAGGATTCCTTTTTTTCCCAAGCCTTCCCCCCAGTTCCAAACTGGGAACTCCATGAGATTAATCAAGGCCAAAAGCATTTCCTCTTGCTATTCAAAACATTCTAACTCCCCTCTGTCCTTATCATGGTGGGCTCCAATCTGTCACTGCCACAGAGGAATGGGCTGGGGGACAGGGACAAAGCACGTGCTGCCATTTGCTCACTTCTCTCTCCTTCATTCTAGAAACACCATCACACCTTCCTCTGCTCAGAGCAAAACCCCTTCCACAGGGACACAGGGAGGTGGCCAGAGCTGGCAGAACAATTTGCCAGGGTGAAGGAATCTCATCCCAATTTCACTGGCTCCTCTTTGCTGTCCAACAGCTCTCTGCCTCATTTTTGCCTTTCTTCTCCAAAATTGACCCAGAGAAAGACACTCCTGTACCACCTTTATACTCTGTACCACCTCTACCTTTGCTGCTCAGCAGTTCTCTGCCTCATTTTTGCCCTTCTTCTCTGAGAGTGACCCAAAGAAAGACATTCCTGTCCCACCTTTATATTGTGTACCACCTCTACCTTTGCTGCTCAACAGCTCTCTGCCTCATTTTTGCCTTTCTTCTCCAAAATTGACCCAGAGAAAGACACTCCTGTACCACCTTTATACTCTGTACCACCTCTACCTTTGCTGCTCAGCAGTTCTCTGCCTCATTTTTGCCTTTCTTCTCCAAAATTGACCCAGAGAAAGACACTCCTGTACCACCTTTATACTCTGTACCACCTCTACCTTTGCTGCTCAGCAGTTCTCTGCCTCATTTTTGCCTTTCTTCTCCAAAATTGACCCAGAGAAAGACACTCCTGTACCACCTTTATACTCTGTACCACCTCTACCTTTGCTGCTCAGCAGTTCTCTGCCTCATTTTTGCCCTTCTTCTCTGAAAGTGACCCAAAGAAAGACATTCCTGTCCCACCTTGGGGTGGTGTTGGCTACAGCATGTTGGCTGCCATCACATCATTCCCACCAGAAGCCTTCCCAGTTGTTAAAAGAGCTCAAAGATACAGACAGCAAAGCCTTGGCCGGTCTATCTCCTGCAACCCACAGCAGGCAGCTGCCTCAGCTCATCAGCAGCTCCAGAAAACAGGCAGGAGAGAGAAGTGTGAAACTGGGCTCTGCTGAGATCAACAGCTCTGCTCTCTGCATCCCAACAGGGATGTGATACACAGAAGTATCATGTCTCCTCCTCATCACAGCTTCAGGCTCCTCATCACAGCTTCATGCTCCTCATCACAGCTTCAGGCTCCTCACAGCCCTCCCAAACAGATGGACCTGGTCATGGTGTTGGTCATGGTGTTGGTACAAGCCCACAGCCAAGAGCAGTGATGGACAGTGCTGGGACACAGGAACTGGGCACCTTTAAGGCAGCTCAGTGTCCCTGCTCATGCAGGAGGAGTCTCCCCCCTTCCTTTTTGTCCATGTGACACACGCTAAAGGATCCCTGAAATATTAAAATAAACAGAAAGGTTGACTTGCAGAACCTGTCTGCTAAGCCAGGCATCACATTTCTCTGCTGCAGCTTCAAACCGTCAGGCAGAGCCTTGTAAAACATTCACAAAAACCCTCTCTGCCCCCAGAGCTTTCAACAAAAACAACAGCCCAGTAGTTGCACCCATCCCTGAAAGAGCAAATATATTAAAGTCTGTTCCCAGCTTTTACCCCCACAAAAGGAGGAGCTCAGAGCCCCACTCTCCTTTGTCATTTCAATTCCTTTTCCATTCTTTCTCTTGTAGCTGATTTAAGGATTAGAAGGCTCCAACATGCCAGATGTGGGGGAAGCTTAATGGATGTAGTCAGAGAAATGTGAGGAAACCCCCTCAATCTGAAGGGCCATTTCCTGCTGCCTCTCAGTGAGGAACACACCAGCCCCTGTCCCATGGAGCAGCTCACAACCTGGGACCCTGCTGAGTCCCTCATTGCACAAGTGATGTGCAGCAGAACATGGGGTGTCCATCAGAGACACCTCCAAACCCACTAGGGATGGATCCAAGCAGGTTTTACACATATATATCCATATATATTCTATACATACCACCTCCCTGCACTACAAATACCTAATGGAGTGGCTGCACAACTCTCCTCCTGCCTTGACCAGCCCAAACATAGAAGAAATGAGCTCTCCAAACTGCAAAACTCAAGAGCTTTCACAGAATCACAGTGTGAGGGACCAAAAGGAACCTCAAGAGATCATCTAGCCCAGTTCCCCAGCTTAGCTGAGAATCAAACTCATCTCCTTTTTCAGCAAATTCTGCAGGAAAGAGAATTTGTCTCACCCAAACCAGCAAACCATGGGGAAATCCCTGCAGGAGGGGCTCTGTTGGGGTGTGCAGGTCTCCCAGCAGCTCAGGGTGAGCTCTGCTTTGGACCCCACAGCAGCGAGGGCAGCTCAGGGGGGTCCTGCAGCCTGTTCCCTCTCCCACTCTGTGACTGCTGTGACCCCTCCTCACACGTGTGAGTGGCACCTGAGAGGGTAATTTGTCCTCACCCAGACTATCCCCCCCCCTGGTCTGCAGGAACATGCTCGGTGTGAGAAATGTGTCCCTGGCACTCAGCCAGGACCCAAACAGACAAAGAAATAATGTTTACCCCCAGGGCCTTTCTGACAAACAATAAAAAAGCAATAGAGTCAAGATAGATTACGCCTCAGCTAAAATATTACCTCTTCCTGCCAATTCTTATAAAAGGAGGTGAAGCTGCTCTTCACACTCAACTCAAACTTCTGGTAAAATACTCGGGGAGAAGAATCCTTTGGGCTGCAGCTTTCTCTTCTAGCCCAGGACATTCATATTCTGTGGGATGCAGTGGGTTCTGCTTGGACACAGTGGAGATCTCTCTACCCCAAGATGAATGTCCTGATGTTGGCACCAGGTGGCCAAGTGCTCTGCACTCAGAGGAATGGCCCAAACCCACCTCTGCCAGGTACAGGAGGCATCTTTAGGATGGCTGTTTGCTTCTCTCTGCCCTTTATAACCCATCCCCAAAGAGAGCAGGGACTGTAGAGCATTGGGGGGTTTAAGGGGTGGGCACCCCAGACCTTCCCCCATGGCAGCAGAGAGCAGCAGGGGATGTCTGTGCTCCCACAGGAGATGAACAGGAACCCTGTGAACATTTAATTCCAGAAACTTGGCTCCTGTGTGGAGGGTGAGGCAGGTGATTTATGACTTACAAGAATTTGGACAGCCCCTGGCTTAACGTGAAAACACTGGCAAGTGTCAGGAAATTCATGAACTTTGCACACATGATTATCCCTGACTTTTATTAGCAAACAATTCTGGATATTCCTCCCCTTTTTTGAAAGGATGCCAGTGGCCAAGGAGAGCAAAACTTCTCTGTGGGCAAAGGGTGGCAAAAGCCACACCATCCTCTGCAAATAAACTCAGCTGGGAAACACCAGAGAGAGAGGAGGGTTTTGCCCAGGAACAGTGTAAGAAAAGGATTTACACCCTCAACAAGCATCACCTCCAGCCTTGCTCCACACAGGAGCCTTTCTGGGGTGCTCTCAGTCTGTGGATCCCTGTGCCATGAGCTGAGAGAGGAGAATCCTACCTTTGCCAGTGCCAAGTGTGATGAGGCAGAGGAGATAAGCTGGAGACAGTTCCCTTGGCTGGGCAAACCCCAAACTTCCTCCTCTGGGCACTCAGAGAACGGAGGTTTGCAGCGGATGCAAACAGATGTTGGAGTGAGTCAGCCAAGAGTGAGTGACAGCAATCCCTGCCTGTCTAAACCCACACTCTGGCAGTGAGACAGGACCTCTGCTCACAGACATCTCCACCTCAAATGAAGGATTCAAACTGGCAGATGCAAAGTGAGCATTGACTGCATAAAATAAGATGGATTTCAGTAAAGACAAGTGAAGTGTGGGCTCCTGGGGATGCTCTGAGGAGGTCAGAGAATAGTTTGGGTTGGAAGGACCCTTAAAGATCATCTAGTCCCATGGGCAGGGACACCTCCCACCACACCAGGTTGCTCAATGCCTCATCCAGCCTGGCCTCAAACACCTCCAGGGATTGAGGGGGGATCCACAACCTCTCTGGAAAACCACTTTCAACCTCATCATAAAGACTTTCTTTCTTATATCTCCCCGCTTCAAATTTACATCCAGGCTTTTTCGTCCTTCCATCACGTATCTTATTAAAAAGTCCTACCCCTGCCTTTCTGAGCCCCCTTCAGGTATTGAGAAGCTCCTCTGAGGATGATACAAGGTCCTGCTGTGCTTGGACAGTGGACATGAGGTTCTACAGACAGCTCAGTGATGGGTGGTGTCCTCCTTGGGGGTTAAGAGATTGTTCAGGTCTTAATGAAGTCCTGAACTGTGTGTTTAATCAAAGCTGTGCAAGGAAAGCCCCAATGGAGCAATCTTAGGTGCTACTGAAATAACCACTCATATACCTGGGAGAGAGAAGGAAATGAAAACTACCTTCAACATAAGAGCAGTGATGGAAAAATAAGGAGCATCCAGAAGTAAGGAACCCCCTGAGAGCCAGGTCTGAGCTGTCCCTCAGTCAGGGAGCTCTCTAATTTCTGCCCTGAAGCTGAAAAGCAAGCCAAGTGGCAGGTTTATGCCACCCAGTGACAACAACATCCCCTCTGCTCCATCAGAAACCAGGGAGAACTCTGAGCAGGAAGCAGCCAAGTGCTCCAGGGTCAGGAGGAGTGGGAGTTCTGTGACCTGCTACTGTTGGTTTTAAGGAAATTTTGGAGATTCCACGAGACTGAAGAGAATTGCAAATTGTGCCAGCACTGGAAGAGGGGGAGAGGGGAAAGCCCAGGTGGAATGAAGTCAGTGAATGTGATCCTGATTCTGGGCTCAGCTGTGGAAAGACTGACACTGGAGACAAGCACTGAAGAATTTCAAGGTAGCAGATTTCATGCCAGTCAGCATTAGTTTTATGGAAAATAGGTTTTGCCAAACTAACGTTACACTGGTGTTTTTTTTGATGGAATTACAAGCTTCATTAATAGAAATGCTCGTGTTGATGTAACAGGGTTTCCTGTCAGGCTTAGGGTTTGTCTGGGAGAGGTTCTGAAGGAGGCAGCAGGCTCTGCACCAAGGAGAGCAGATTTTCTCAGCCCCATTGCAATTAGGGAACTGATAGGACACAAACCAGATGTAAATGAGGAATTGTGATGAAATGGGGATATTTATGTTCCCAAAAACAAGTTGCTGAGGCTGAGGAGCAGCTCCATGGTCAGGGTGTGCTTGAATGTGACCCAAGGAACAAACAAACAGCCTGTGTTCTAAGACATGAAGCCCCAAAATCAGAGACATCAGCACAAAACTGTGGCTGAGAGCATTTGAACTCCAAAAGAAGAAATGCAAATGATATTATCTTTGCCTGAGGAATCAGTGAGACCACTCAGAGAATATTCCATCCTGCTCTTGGACCTACCCTTCAAAGGGACGTGGAAAAACTTGGGATGGACTCAAAAATGTCTAAATGAGACAAGGTTTGGAAACCCAGCCAGATAATAAAAGGCTTATGGGGACTAATCTGTGTGTGTTTCATTGAGGAGAAGCTGAGAGCAGAGTTTGAGGAAAGCTGCAGCATTTTCTGTGTTTCCACTTGGAGTGAAACCAAGTTTTAAACCCCAACATCTTTCCTGAAATGGATCTCCTGCTCTCCCCAGCTTTCTCATCACAGTGACCCTCATCTCCAGCAACTCCTATGCCAAGGGTAACACCAAGCTGAATTTTAGCTGGAGATTGATTTCATTTCATTGCAGAAAAATCATTTGCTGGTGTGTTTCTGAGCTACAGAATTACACCCCCTGATGTCACCAACAGCTTCTCCCTGTGCCCAAGGAGGCTGTGAGGCTGAGGATGAAGCTGTGAGCATCCCAAACCCTAATCCCACTAAACCCCTGCCCAACATTTTGAACCTGAGCAAGTCATTTAACCCCCTGAGCCCCCAGCCCAGCTGTACCACTGCACAAACTCCACATCTTGCTGTAAAACACATGTTGTTTCTGGGCTGAGTTTGTGTTTTCAGGGAGGAAGTCACTGAAAACACCTGCTGGGAATGCAGAGAGCTGAAGGATGTTGTGAACACCCTGCATCCACACCACTCATATGGATAAATAGGGAGAGCTTTCTCTCTGCTGACCAGTTTATCCTAGTAGCACCCTCAGTATCAAGCTCCCAGTGAGCCCCAGCTTTTAGGGAGCAGATTTTGGGCAGCCCAGGAGCCCCAGCACTGTCCATCCCTCTGTTTCTGTTCATATTTGATCATGTGCTCGTTTTTCTTGTTTGGTGGATGTTGCTTGTCAATATTTAGTCATTGCTGTGGAAACAGCAACTCACAGGCAAAAGGAAAAGGGGAAAAAAAAAATAAAAGAGCTGGAGGGAAAGAATAGAAAAGAGCAATTGAAGGCACAAGGAATTTGTCTGTGTTTGCCCCTTTGGCTCAGGAATGTGAGTCCCTTTTTGCCCAAGTGGCTGCAGAGGGAAACAGGAATTGGGGAAGGGAAGTGGTACCAAAATGTTTACATGAAACTCTGGGCAGGAGCGTGAGGCAGGAGGTCTGGGAATCCCATCAGCTGCCTCTTTGCACGCACAGCTCGGGGGCTCCTGACCTTCCCCTTCACATCCCCAGCCCAGGGAAAATGCAGAAACAACAACAACAAGATAATGCACAAACAACTTTTGGTGATAAGACCTAGGAAAAGCTGGTTTCAAAGTGAAGTTTCAATGAACAATATAAAAAACCTGACAGGCTTTTTAAAACTTCATGTGAATTGCTGCACAAAGAAACCTCTAAATACCATGGGGAAAATGCTGGATTTTAATTAAAGGAAAGGATGTGAGAAAAATCCTTAAGTTTTGTATTTGAGTTGTGTTGAACGTGGGGGAAAAGAAAAAAAAAAGAAAAGAAAAGATGGTGAGTGTGGAGGCAGAGCCATTGATAGGAGAGGGAGCAGTTATTATCTGTTGCACTTGGCAATGGGAACATCCTGACTGAAGACACAGGGATGTGCATGCAGGGACCTGAGGAGAAGCCTGACCTGAAGGCAGGGTCAGCTCCTGCTGCCAGCTCTGCTCAGCCTCTAGTCTGCAGGATGACTTTACCCTTTGTCAAAAAATAGTGAAAGCCCAGGGAAAGGGGAGACTCTAACTCCCCCCCCAGGCTTTGGCAAAAGTCAGAGAAAATATGTGTGTGTGTGTGTTTAGATCCTTGATTGCAACAGAAAAATGGCATTAAGTTGGCACAAAAGGAAGGAATTTTCTACCTGTCAGTTTTTGCACAGGACTGTAAATGGCAGAAACTTTCAACTTCTGCCAGAAAAACATCAGGGTTCCCAGATGCAAAGCCAGAGAAATGATCTATCTAGACCAGAGACAAGAAAGCCATTTCTATTTCAATACAATCACCCTGGATGTAAGAGCTGGACAAATCTGTAGAGACTTTATAGAATCCAAAATAGAAATAATTCTTGGGATGGAGACTCACCTCCTACATCTCTGCCCTCAGCACCACCAGCAGCCCTGCTGGGACTTGGATCTAAAAACACCTTGATTTCTACTCACTGGTGTTTGGGGAAAGTCTCATCGACCATCAGGGGCTAAAACATGGAACTGGAGCCATAATTATTATCATTATTATAATTATTATCATTAAGCAGGAGGAGACAGAGCTGTCCTGCAGCAGATGAGGGCAGGATGCCCTTTGCATGGGTTTCACTGGGAATCTCCCCTCCAATAACCCAAATCTTCAAGACTTCCTACACTTCAACAACTAAAGATAATCTTTTCCCATGTGCCAAAGCACTTCCAGGTCTCTCTAGGGTTCAAACTGGTGCTGCTGGGCAGTGGGTCTAAGGAGAAGGTCAGGTCCCAGGCTCTCCTTCTCAGCTCCTCTCCCATCCCCATCACAAGCAGGAGAAAGCAGCTTTATGGTTTTTGTGCCACGTTTCATCCACCCCAAGGATAATCCTCTCCTGGAGAGGGTGTGTAACATGTGGCAGGTCCGTGCTGTGACTGCTGAGTCCCTCCAGTCCCTTTTGAATCACAGGAAACAAGCAGCCTTTGGAGATTATCAGCCCATTATTAACATTTCAGAAAAATAGAAAGTGGTTTCCGCTTTATCTGTTTACTCTGGGGCTGATAAAATATTCACATTTTTGAGCCTCCACTGAATAATCCCTGGTCCCCACAGTCCCAGACAATATGGTGTGAGGCTTAAATGGATCACCCCAAATGAAGCTGTTTCTCTTGGCTGCTGTCACACAGGAAGCTGGTGAGAAAAAGGTTGTTTGCACAGGATTTAAGCTTTTTTTTTTTTAAAAATTATGAAAATGTGATGCTGAGGAAAACACCAGGCAAGTAGTAAAAGTGCTTTGCCTGTGTGCAGCTGTTTCCTGGACTTTTCTTTCTATTGCTGAGGTGCCTGCTTCACAGGAAACTCCACTCCCAGAGCCACTGGGCTCAGCTGTACCCACCCCCTTTGTGCCACCATCACCCACCTGTGTGCCACCATCATCTCACCTGTGTGCCCATGGCCACACTCCTACCAAACTAAGGGTCTTGGGAAATTCATGGCTTCTACCAACTAAACCTTCTGGGCTGTTTTTCCAAGTTTAGAAGAGGGAAAAGAGGAGAACAGAGGAGATGGGAACAGAGTGCAGCAAGCCCAGCTGAGCTGCACACATTTAGCATTTTCTCTTAGACAGAAAAGCCAACACAGCACCAGCACAGCCCATGGTATAGGATCATAGGATGGTTTGGGTTGGAAGGGACCTTCAAGATCATCCAGTTCCACCCTCCTGCCATGAGCAGGGACACCTCCCACCACACCAGGTTGCTCAATGCCTCATCCAGCCTGGCCTTAAACACCTCCAGGGATTGAGGGGGCATCCACAGCCTCTCTGGGCAACCTCTTCCAGTGTCTCACCACCCTCACAGCAAAGAATTTCTTTCTTATCTCCAGCCTAAATATCTCCTCTTCCAATTTACATCAATTATTCCTAGTTCTTCCATCCCATATCCTATTCAAAAGTCCTACCCCNTGCTCCAGCCCTCTTATCATCTTGGTGGCCTTCTCTGGACCTGCTCCAGCAGCTCAATGTCCTTGGTATGGTAGCCCCAGCCCATGTTGTGGCAGCCCCAGCCTGTGCAGGTCCCAGGCGGAGGTGCTGGGCTGCAGACAAGTGTGAGCAGGGTGAGCTGGAGTTCCCATCCTGCTGAGTTGGCAGAAAGCCTGGTAGCTGCAGCAGGAGCAGATGCAGAGGGACCCAGATGATAAATGGACTTTGGAAAGCAACCCAAACATGTACATACAAATTAGTAGTTAACATACAGTTGCTATTTGCAAATTATCCCCTTGTGATTTTGCTCTTGAATGAAAGCAACAGTGTTCACTGAACAAACAGGAGCTGAGGGAGCTCCAAAAACACACCCACACCCCCACAACCCCCCCCAAATCCCACTGACAACCCCTGCACACCCCATCCATGCCCAGAGCCTCTGCCTCCCCTTGTGGGACAAGGGCAGAGGAGAGGAAATGAAGGCTGGGTGGCACAGGGGACATCCTATGTGTGTCCTGTCACCCTGGGACAGCAGGTCCTGGCTGTGGAGGCTGCTCAGTCCCATAGATGAGGAGAAGGGGCTGAGGCTCTGTAGGGTCAGCAGCAGAGTGCCCAGGTGACACAACTCCCTGCCCTGACCCTAGAGCAGAAAGGTGTCACTGAGTGCCCCACATTTTGCAGGTCAGGTCTTTCCCAGCCAAAGAAAAAGAGGAAAAGGAATCACGTTTCAAAATAGTTTCCCTTCCCTTTGGAGGGAGAAGTCAGAGGTAGAGCCAAGCAGCTGCTGCTAGGCATGATTTAAGGAGATAAGGAGCAGCAAGAAGAGGAAGAAACTGGGATTTAATAGTACCTGCCCTAAAAATAGCTCTTCAGAGAAAAGCCTCAGCCTGGCAAAGCCTCACTGGGAGTTGCCCCACACACCACAGCTCAGCTCATCACATGGCATCTGGCTGGGGAAGGGTTGGTGTCCACCATCAGCACTTTGCCCTAAGGTGCCACCTTACAGCCGAGGTCAGAGCAGCTCAGACCCTTGTGTGGATGTCCCTGGGAGACAGGTCACAGTGACACTGAGCTGTCAACATGCTGGCTCAGGCTTCTTTATAAAAAGAAAGTTCAAGTGGAGCCAAAAGAACTTCCTCTTGGAGCATCTCTGAGCAGGGACACGACTTGCCTGAGCAGGTTGGTGGCAGAGAGCAGCCCAGAGAGGGGCTCTCCAGCCAAACCCCAGTGACATGCCCAGCTTGGCAGCCAGGGCTGGAGAGACTGTTCTGCAAGTTGAGTCTAGTTCTCTGCAGTCCCAGACATCCCTGTCATAGAAATCCAGCTAACCCTGGCTTCTCAGCCCTCCAAACCTACCAGCAGTGGGTTCAGACCCCCTCAGGTCTGCTGGCAACTTCTCTGCTCCCCCTGACAAACTGGGAGTCCCCAGGAGCAGTCCCAGCTGCTCTGGGAAAAGAAACCTCAGGACAAATCCTAGTGGGAGTGGGACAAGGAGGCATCTTTTCTGCCTTTCTGAGCTTTCTCTTTGCACTTACACTGGATTCATCCCACACAAACCTGCTCTCACACGTGAATTCTGTACTGGGAAGAGAAAAGTGGCTTTATGAGATGTCTGGTTCAGGGGTTGTTAGGGATTTGCTTGCAGGTAGAGGGAAAAAACCTCGATTTTCCACTAAAGGAACACGAATATCAAATTTCCAGGTTTGATTGGCAATTTTTCTCCACTCCCTCATGAAGCTGAGCATCACCCAGCCCCACTCAGAGCCCATGAGAGTGCCAGGCATCACCATGTGCCCCATCCTCCCCTTGTCAGTGCTGTGCCCACACTGAGCACTGCCTTTGCTCACACTGCCCACAGCCTGTTTCTAATAAACCCTCTTCTTGTTCCTTTAGACACAGACGACAGGAACTGGCCCTGTTTTAAGTCACCCTCCCCAGGAGCCACCCAGTGACCAGCCCCTCCTGCCTTAGCCACAGAGAGAGGGGCTCAGGAAGCAATAAATCAAGTGCTGTGAGTTATGACATTGTGACAAAGGAGCAGTTTCTGCTGCTGAGGGGCTGTGGGGGCAGTGGGCTGGCAGAGGGGCAGGGCTGTTTATTTGTCCTGAGCACAGTCTAGGGCAGGCAGTGCCACTGCACACACCTCACACACAGCTCCAACAAACACCAAGGAATTCAGCACTTTGCTGAGACCCCACAGAAACTCTGCCTGTCACACAGCCAGGCTTGTACAGTCTCCCAGTAGCAACTGGTCCAGCCCCACACAGGGCAGATGGATGAAGTGGGTTCCTCTGAGAAAGCTGAAGGATCCCAACTGGTCCAGCCCAGGCTGTAGGGACTGTGGCTCCTTCTAGAGACAAAACCATGAGTCTGCCTTCCCCACTCTGTCTGTGGCCTCCAGAGCAAATTTCTAAGCAGCATCTCGAGCCTGACTGAATTCAGCAGAGAGACAACACAGATGTGCATCAAAACTGGGCACTTTGAAGCTTGTGCAGCAGCACCCCTGTCACTGGGAGTGGGGAGAAACTAAATATGGGTCTCAAAGCAGATACATTTGGGTCTGGTGAGGTGGGGACAGGGTGCAGGTCCTGCTTGAGCTCTGCTTTAACTCTCCCCCTTAGCCCAGGGCACACATTCCCCTGCTGGGTTTGAGCTGCTTGAGCCCAGAGAAACTTCTCCCTGCCCTTCCACCTCCCCCTGTGCAGGACATTGATCCTGTTAGAGACTGGATAAGCATCTGTAAGGTTTTGTACTACACACAAAAACTGGCTCCAGCCACTTAGGAACTTGTTTATAAATAATTGTAAAAGCAAACACATGGGCAGGCAGAGAAATAGAAGCAGCATCTGTATCCCTGGGGAGCTGCTGGCTCCCATCCATGGCTTTTGCACTGAGCACTTTGATCTCATTAAAATTCTGTTTTTTCACGAGCCATGAAATGATTTTCCACGCATGGAAAGAGTTTGCATTGCTCTGAGCAGAGAAACCCACTGAGGAGGGCTGAGAGAAGATAAGGCTCCACCTGCCCCACATGGAGAGAAGGGAGAGAGAACAAAGGTCCCCAGGAACACCAGGCAGGTACAATTTGTGGTTCCCAGGAACACCAGGCAGGTACAACTTGTGGTTCCCAGCTCCTCTCACCTCCTCAAGATGCTGATTCCACCCCCCCAGAGCTGCTCCCAGCAAACTATTTGAACATCTCCTCAAAGGAGGAGACATCTATGTCCCTGGGCAGGAGGTGATGAGGATGGAGCAGAGGGTCCCACACCACCAGCAGGTACCTCTGTCCCTGTCACTGGCTCTGCCCTGGGCTCCCTCCTTTTTGAGGGAGTTGATGTTGGATCACAAAACCCTTCAAATCAACTTGTCATAAATGAAACACAAGATTTTAGCTCCAAAAAACTTGGGAAAGACCCAGGCAGGGTTAGAATTTGGCTTTCATTCCAAAAGCTGGGCTGCAGAAACCCCCCTTTGAGATGACTGTTACCTGCTTACTTCTTCCCAGCCTTTGGAGGAGGTTTCTGCAGAGCCAGAAAGTGTCAATTTTCTTTCACTGCTGGGCCAAGAACATCCCTGGTACAAATTTATTGCTCTTAATAGGGCTGGGCCTTTAATTCCTAGCACATACTTGTGAAGAATTTTGGCTTGTCACTGAGGAGCAGGAATTATTTTCCTCTCTACAGGTAGAGGCAGGTCCTCCTTTGGCTGAGGGCTCTGCACATCCCAGGGGAGAGTTCCTGCAGCTCCAGAAAGGGGATTTGAAAACCCCATAAGCACCTGCCTGTGCTGAAAACCAGAAGCAGAGTGGCTGCTGTTTAGCACACTGGATTTTTTTTCTTATTCCTTCCCCCTTTTTTTTATTGCTCTGCTACTGGTTAAAGTGCTACTGTGGGATCAACCAGCTCCCTGTGGAGTCAGACAATGGGGACAAGGGCTCCTACAAGGCAGACAGGGCACTTTTGCCACTCAAGTCACTGACAGCTGAAGCAAGGACTAAGGTTTCACAGCAGATTTTATGACTTCTTCCCATTAGTAAAGGGATCTGATTGAAATGGTGAGGCTCAGCTCGTTGTGGTTTCTGCCATACTACACACAGCTCTGGGGTTTGTGCTGGTGGCTCCTGTCACTGATCAGGGACGTGGCCACCAGTTAGTGGCAGCCCATTGAGGGTGATTCCCTGAGGGGAATTTTGTGGCAACCTGGAAGAATGATTTTTCCAAGGGCTCACTACTTTGGGGACCTGTTCCCACCTCCTGCTCTCTCCTTATTTGCTCTAATGAGGGATTTTCAAACCACTCATGAGACACCAAACCCAGTCCTGGCTGAATGAGGACAGTCCTACTGACATCCCTCTCCTCCATGAAGGGTTTTTCTCCAGAAAGTTCCCTCAGTGCTCTGCAGCAGGAGGATCTCAGAGCTCTGTCTCAGCAAGGTTTGCTGTGGAAATAGATGCGAGGAAGCAAAGAAGGGGGAGGCAGGAAATGAGCACTTGGCCCAATGAGCTGAGCCCTTGGAGTTTATCTCAGAGCCACCTCCTTGCTTTGTCTTTGCATCTGCAAATCTCTTCTCTCCTCATAAAAATGTCTGTCTGTCTCTTAAACCCATCCAGAGTATTTGCTTTAGTGACCTGACTTGGCAGTGGCTGCTCAGCACCGGGGCTGGCTGGGGCGATATAAAGCTGCCAGAATCCAATCCCCTGCTGGTTTTTCATGTTGCTGCAGTCCCTTGGCCGGGCTGGAGGAGAGAAACAAGCCCTGCTCAGCACAGGAAAACTCAAACCTACCAGGAGTGGCAGTGCTGACTCAGCACCTGGAGCCAGCCTCCAGCTAGGGTCATGAAGCTCATGGAAAACCATCACTGATGTGAAGCAGTGGGTCCATATAAAGTCTAAAACCTTCAAATCACTCAAATAAATACATCAATATCCAGCTTGTTGTGTTTCATTGCATCTGGAGAAGATAGAAGAGCTATTTGGTGTCCATCCCTCAGCTGAGCTGCAGCAGGGCAGGCAGGAATCAAACCCTGCCACTTACACTGCCTTTTTAGCTTACAAATTATCCTACATATTCTTCTCAATACGGTCTAAGTAAGGAAAAGGGATCATTGATACAAAAACCTGTCTGAAAACTTAGGACCTCCTCATCTCTAGTTATTTCCAAGCCCATCCCGGATGCTGTGAATGGCTGGCACATGGAAAACCCCCTCAACCCTTCATAGAAATCCCATTCTCATAAACATTAAAAAACACTGTTATTCCAGTTTTTCAAATAAAGACAGACCCTACAGGAAGCTCAAACAGAACCAGTTTTATACAATGAGACTCTCTGCCCATCTCTAATTACTTTTTGTAGCATTTTAATTGCCAGGGTTTCTGATGCATCCCCGTGTGTGCTGGGCTGTGCTGAGCAGGGAATATTCTGCTCTGAGAGGGATGTAGGCAACGCTGCAAATCAGAGTAAATCCCAGTTTGTGAAAGTCTCCCACTGCCTCCAGCCATTCCCAGAAAATGCCTTTTATTCCATCCTTCCTGCCTTTGCTCTTCCCAGCCCCACAAACAGCTGAAACTCAACAGCTTGATACCAACTAATGCCTGAACCTCATTTCTCTGCTCAGAAGGGACATGAGGGCTCCAAGACAAGGAACAAACACAGCCCCCCCCTCAGCCCTGCCCTCCCCACCGGGTTCCCAGCTCGGGGCTGCAGCTGGTGACACCCCAGGAGAGGGCTCCCCGGTGTGAGGCTGAGCTGCTAAAGCCAAGGGGCACCCACAGGCAGCTCCTACACTCATTAGGCTCATTAGCCTCACACAGCTGGACATTGCCAGCTCAGAGCAAGGAGAAAGCCCCAAGGCTGGTTGGGTTGGAGCTGTTGCTTCTCCTGTTTCCACCCCATCAAGTGTTTCTGAGCTGAAATCTGAGCTCTTTGGGCTCAAAATGGACCAAGTTCCTACATGTGCTGGGTATCCACATCTCATGGGAAGGAAGGGAAGGAAGCTGCCTACCCCAGCAGGGGATCTGAATACCTCCAGTGCATTGAAACATCTTGGCCTTTGCCAGGGAGACCTGGCTTTGGTTTCACATCCTGCACCAGCCAGCTGCAAGCAGCACAAAGCAGGAGAATGGAAGAGCCTCTGCTGAGAAGCTGGAGAAGAAGAGCCTCAAATTGTGTGTGTTTTTTTTCCACCAGTGTTGGCAGATAAATCCCTGCCCTTGCTCATGGCCAGTGTGCTCAGAGCAGCTGCTCCCTGGGCTCTGCTGGCCCATAAAGGCAACAGAGACTGTGTCCTACCTGCAGCCTCCAGCAGCTGCTGGGAAATAAATCTCTCAGCCCTCTGCAAGGTGGATTCCCCCAGCACGTCATGGGGAGATGCATTAGAATGGGGAGAGGAATGAGAGGATGGGAAGAAAAGGGGCTTTGCAGCAAGAAATGTTCACACAAGAGTGTTCAAAGTGAGAGCCCTGCCTCTCCTCTCCCCATCCAGATGTTCCTGGAGACACCAGCCCAGTGCATACCAAAGGCTCCCCATTCCCACCAGCCAGGCAGGGCATGAGGAGGGGATGTGGGAGCTGTTTGACCTCATTTATTCCTTAGCAACCAAAAGCTCCCCTGCATTTTCCCATCTTGGGGGCTTAGGTGTGGATCCTCCCTCAGTGACATTCTCCCACCATGAACGATTAAGGAATCCCAATCTTTAAGAATTGCCAGATCCCATTTCTATTCCTAAATACAGCCCTGTACTGAGAGAGAAGCCTGGAGGAACTGGGGGGTTTAATTAATGATGCCCTTTTTTTTATGGGGCCAGGCAGCAGTGCTTGGGAGGGGGGTCTGGGACTGTTTCTCCTCTCCACACTTGTGCTTTGTGGAGGTTTGTGCAAAGGTTTTTCAGGCTGTACCTTTTGGGATTCACCACAAGAACAAGCCATGTGTCAGGTCCCAGAAGGGATGTCCCACACTGACCAGAACTAATGGAAAGAGAGGATTAAAATCTCAATCCCTGGGTGCAGCAGTGACTTCCAGGGCTAGGCAGTGGGCAACTACCTCAAGGTGGAACCAAATACAGAGCTCCTCCTGAGAGAGCCACTGTCTTGTCTCCCTGTTTGGGGAATGAGTGGGATTTTGCCTCTCCTTCATTAGGAACATGATCCTAATGAGGACAAAGTGTGAGGAGCCAATTATTTAGCAAAACCTGTGCTGTGCAGAACCTCCCTTACCCCACAGAGCTCTTGACAACAGGTTTATTGGGAAGATTTACTTCATCCACCTGCAGAGTTCTCCTCCCTGCAGAGGGAGGGATGTTCCCATTCAAACCAAACTAATGCTTGGGATCAACTCAACAATCAGTCCCCTACAAGGTGGATGAGCTGCTTGATCCCATAGTCAATATTTTCCTGTGGGAGGAGGTTACAAACCAGTGTCCCAGCAGCAGCAGTGACCCAGGAGGCTCCACCAGCAGCTGGAATCCAACAGGAACTGGAACAAACCAACCAAGGGACTGAAATGGACCTTCCCCATCTCTCAGAACCAACACCCAGCTATTGACAGTAGTGTATGATAATATTGAACCAAGATTTGCATGGCACTATTTCTATTCCACAGCCCAAGATAACTTTCCAATGGCTTTTTTTTTTTTTTAAACAGAGATGTGAAAACATTTACTTTAATGATAATGAAAATAAAGTCAGTAAAATCCCTTTGTCCTGTCGTTTCAATCAGATAAACCATATCTACCAACTGTTAGAAGGAGGATTAACTTGGGCTGACTTTTTTTTTTTTTAATGTACTATGAGAAAAGCCCTGGGGCCCAAACATTTACAGGCCAGGTTTTAGTGTATGTTGATCTAATAGTTTCTCTGAAGAAAATGTCTTTAGACCTGGCAGGTGTGTATTGGTTTTCATTACTTCAAGTGTCTACTGGTAAAGTTTTAATTAACAGGGTCCTATGCAAAGTATTTCCAGTGTTGCAGGAGGGAGGAACTGGGGAGAAGGACTCAGGATTTCTCTTTCCAGCTGCTGAAAGGTCACAGTAGCCAGGATTATCCCATGGCCCATGAGTTGGTGGGATGAGATCTTCTCCCATACCCAAGTATTCCCTGCAAGACCCCAATCCTGCTGTCTCAGACACTGCAAAAAGTGTCTGCCATGGACTCAAAGGGAATAAAATGAGAGGATATGGACAGAGTCACCCTACAAGTGACCCATCCTCAACTGGCCCCATTCCTCTTGGGGAAATAATCACTTTTGAGGTTTGTAGAGGAGCAGGACACAAGCTGAGGGGCTGCTGCTGTCCTTCAGCAAAGCTAAGAGGGAAACCATGGTCTTTGCTTTTCCTCCCATCAGAGAGATAAAAGCTCTTAGCAAAAACATAAGAGTGAGCTCCACTCATGTAGCACAGAAGATATAACATCTATCAGCTCTTTTATGAAGGCTCCCTCACTGCTCCTATAATTTTCTGATAATATTCTGTACAGAATAGGTATTTCTTTTCTCTTGCCCTACTCTTAGGCTGTCTTTTTTCTCTTCTCTAAGTGGATTTTCCCTCTAAAGACCTCAGTCTGGCTGCTCTCTCTCACATTCACTTCAGCTTGTCCCTCTGCACGCTGGGAAAAGTTTGTTTTTATTCAATTACATGAAATGAAAAGAATGGTTGAGCATCAAGGAGCTCTGTGGTGTCCTGCTTGCAAGGACAAGTCCCTCCAACAGTCCCTCCTCTTTGCTCTTCTTTTTTCCCTAATGTTCACCACCCTGAGAATGTAAAATCACCTCCATGCAAACAAAAATTAGGCTCTAAATGATGAAGTGATGATCCTGCACCACTAAAATTAGTGAGAAGATTACTCACTAGTACCAAAGGGCAAGGAGTCAGGCTCCAGCAGAACAAGAGGGTCACTCTGGATTTATGGTGTGTGTTTCCATGGGGAGATGCAGCAAAGAGCCCAAGATGCTGCAGTGCAAAGGAATGTGCAACCATCTGTATTCTCCTTATCGTGCCACGCACGTCAAGCTGCAAATTTGGGTGGTTACCATGCAGATTACAACTAATTTCATACATATGATTTTGAAAGAGATCACTTTACAGGGCCTTTGCACAGGGATTACTCCCAATCCTCCTTGAGGGGTGATCTCCAAAGTTGTTGTTTTTTTTTTTTCTCAGTATGATAGATTGATTTTTCTTCTGGCCATTTGGGATGATTAAAGCAGAGATTTTTGACAGGTCCTCCTACCAAGGGGTCAAGTCCTGCTCCTGGAAAGATGGGAGCTGGCATCTGGGACAGGCATTTTCTAATGCAAACACTCAGCCATGGCATTAATTCAAGATGTCTGGAAGGGGCTGTGTTTGTCTGCCCGTGGGTTCTCATGTGCACCATTTCCAGGAGTCATCCTTCCCAGAAGAACATCAATCTCTGGTGCTGCTCTTTGGCTGCCCTGGGAGTAGCCCAGCCCCAGCAGGACACAGCAGCTCAAATCATTTTTAATTCCTTCCCTGTATTAATGCCTTGTGTCCCCTCCTCTGTTCTCTCAGTGAGAGAACATGTTACTGTTCTCCTCAGGGAACTGATAGCTCACTATATGGTCATGTTTTCCTGAATTTTCATCACTACATGCTTCAATGATTTCTTGTTTCTGTGATATAGATACATCTAGTAGCACATGAGAGCCCTACACTTGAGCTCTAACTGAAAAATACTGCAGGATGTTTTCTCCTGAGCTCCTCATGGCTTTGGTGGCAACCCTGCAGGCTGAGGAATGTCCTGATCTAACTCAAAGACCCCAAAGAAAGTAGCAGCAGCTCTGGTTTTTCCTCTCTCACAGCTCAGATCCCAGCCCTGAAGTGAATGAGCTGCAGGGAGAGCATTTTGGGACCTTTTTCAGCTGGTGCCAGACCTGCAGGGAACCTGGAGGAGGTGGTTCAGAACTCAGTCACGTTTACAGACAGCTTTCAGACATTTAGACATTCCCCAGTCTGGAAGTGTCAGGAGGTTGTGAAGGGAACATCTGAAGTGAAATGTATATCCTTCAGCTGTTAGATAAGCTCAGAAGCATTAATTTATCAGATAGCAGAGCAAAGCCACACTTTCTCAATACAAAGACAACTCCAGATCCCTCTGCCCTGAGCAGCAGGGTGGGAGAAGGAAGCAGAGCAGCACTACTGGTGGAAAAACCCTCAGGACCAGGGTTCAAGCATGTGCCCAGCTCTGGGGGAGACAAACACCCACAGAGACCCTGCAGGTCCTGGCTATTTTGGTGTGCAGTGAAAGCAGAATCACTTTGACTCAGCTGCAGAAGCACTTAGGGGCTGTGTGGGAGTCCTCCAGAACACACAACAAATCAGGGAGTAACAAAGGGAATTAAAAGGTGGTAACACGAGACACAAGTTGAGAACATGGATTAGAGATTGAATTAAACCCTGTTCCCCACTCAGCCCACAGACAGTCCCTTTCTCTGCTACAAAATGGCACCAGGGGCCAAATTCTGCTCCTGCACTGATGGGAAAGAGGAGACTTTGTGCTGGGGTCCTGTCAGAAGCAGCCTGGGATGGGGCTGAGGATGGAATGGGGTGGATGGATCCCCTGGGACAGCCATCAGCCTGAGCAGGCAGACCCTCATTTCTCTCATCTGATCACTTTTTCCCAAAGTTTTGAACTTTGCCAGGATGCCCTGTGTCTGCAGGAGCCCTGTTCCCTGGGGAGCTGCACCAGGGCTGGTTGAAGCCCCAGCTGAGGGGGGTGATGAGGTTCTGTTGGGCACAAACAGCTGCTGGGATGCTGCAAACCCCCCAGAATGCACTCAGTGGTGGGCAGAGGATAAAGCTTGTAAAATATTTAGTTTAGGTCTTAAAATATCATATTCCTCATAACTATGGGCTTCCTAAAACTGGCCCTGGCAATTACAAGTGTTGAGCCATGAATAATCCCATGCCAGGAGGTGCCTCCTCCAGACATTGTGAAAGCCCCATCACAGCCAGGACACGTTTCTGATCTTATCCAGGACAACTGGTGCAATAACATGAAATGAAAACCAGGACAAAAATGTCATTGTCTGCACACCCTGCCTGTCCAAAGGGCTCCTGCAGGGACTCTGGTGGCAGCCCCAGAGCAGGAGGGACTGGGAAGGTGTGAGGGAGATTTATGTCCTGTCCCCAAGCACATGGCTCAGACCCTGCCAGGTCATGCTGTTGGCTGCCTGACATTCATGGATTGTTTCTAGGAACAGAAAGGAGTTCTGACATCACTGTTCCTACAACGACTTGCATTTCAAACCTTCAACCATACTGCCATAAAAATCCACTGAGATGTGGGACCAGGTTGATCCAGATGTACCAAAGCTTGGTCCTAAAAGAATTCCCCTGCAGTGGGAGGTGCTGAGCTCAGTGTTCTCACTCTCACTGCTTGGCAAGCTCTCCTCTCTTCACATCTACACGTGTTTCTGTCTGTTCCCATTCAGGGCAGCAGCCCCACAGTTTCTCAGCTTGCTCACAAGTTCCACCTCGGTGGGAGAGGAAACAGCAAGTGTGTCTGGAGGAGAGATGAGAGAGAGAGATCTCTATCTTGGGCAGGGCACCCCACAGCCTACTTAGCTGTGTCACAGGCTGCACTGTCAACACCACTCTCAACAAGGATGTAAAATACAGATGTTAAACACCAATTATCCTGCTGAAGATCAGGTAGAGTTAAATGATGGCAAAGGGTGTGATGCTGAGGGTTGTACAAATTAGGGCTGATGCTCTACCTCATTCCTGCTTGGCCCCTGTAGCAGCTCTCCCTCCCTATTGCCCCATCGGGCTGCCCCAGCTCTTACAGCAACCTGTGGCTGGGAATAAAAAATTGCCTTGACGCAGCATTTGGAAGCCCTGGGGCTCCCCAGCCTGGCTGCAAAGTGCTGACACAGCCCTTTTCTCCTGCTTCTCAGCCCCTTTGGGCTGAGGGAAACACCTTGAGCTAAAAACATGGGCTCCCTGCCTTGTGTCAGGACATGACAACTCACAGCAATAAAGTTGTTGGGGTGCAGAAGGTGTAATTTAGCTTCCATGTCTCATCTATCACCCTAAAAAATAAAATCTTGGGGCACATTTTTGATTGTGCTCTATTTAAAGCAGTATAACAGCTCTACATCCAGCTCTAAGGCATTTTCATGCTTCCTTTTTACCCTGTAAGGAAAGTTTATCAGGATGCTACTATTACTAGGATGAAAATTTCTCCTGGAAATCAAAGCCTGACAAAAACCTCTTTATCAGTTTCTCCCCTCCCTTCAGAGAGCTGTGGTAGCAGATGCTTTAAACTCTCTCGTGGGTGAAGGGGAAAGGTTGGGTTACTGAAAAAACAAGAGTGTGGAGGGGGCATTAGGAACTGCTCAGGATCTCAAACCTGCAACACCTTGAACCCATCACCAGGCAGAAGCGTGATGGATGGGAGAGGATAAAGGGCAGCCGAGCTGACCCATGATGCCTTCCAGTGCCCTCCAAGAAACAAGAAGAAAAGAGATTCTTATCACTCTGTGAAAGAACAGAGGGGAAAATTATCATTAAAATGCCTTCCTAATAAAACTAACAAACAGGGGCTTTTTTTTTTTCTTTCAAACTCCCTTCTCTTATCCCTTCCCTAGGAGCTGGCCATGACTTGAAGGGTTTTAGGCTTTGAGTGAACCTTTCCTAAGTAGAGGTCACATCCTTCTGCCTGGACTTTGGTTTTGTTAGACAGTCTTCTTTGCAAAACCTCAAGAAAATAAACAATTTAGGGTGTATCTTTATAGTCCTTAGTGCAGAGAATCAATGTGCAGGATGGTGCTAATACACAGAATTTCTGAACAGAACCTGATCTCACATCACTTGCTGGAGAATCATTGATGAAACGTGGATGAGTCCCTTTGAGCTGGGGAATTTTGTTATCTCCTCGAGCTGGAAATGTTTCCCAAAAGCTGCTGTGAGGTGGAACCCACTCCCAGCTCCCCTGGGACATCACACCAGCACCAAGGAACTGGTTCTGGATGTGAAAAAAACCACATCCAGGTCACACAGATGTGCTGGCAAAGGCTGAACCGTGAGGAAAAGGGTCTTTGAGCAGTGTGCTGCCACCACACAGCCCCTCGGCACCCCCTGACCTGGGGAGTGTAAAAACGTGTCATTTCCTGAGCACAGACTTTGTGATCCCCCCCAACCCACTCCCAGCTCTTGGCTCTTCTCCTCCACAGCCTGCCAAGTTCCCATGGTCACCGAATAAGGGGGGGGGGTTTGTAACCCTTCCCCATGAAGGGTTTCTTCCTAATCCTGCCGGTTCCTATCTGCCGATGACACAGCTCGGATCCCCCCCAAACATTCCACTAATTCCTCGGCAGCGCTTCCTCGGCTCCCGCATTCCTGCGCTGCCTTCCCGAGCTGGTTGTGCCCACTGCTGAGGACTGGCTCCCCGCAGGGACGCGTTTCCTCAAGGAGAAGATGTTTCCATGCCCTGGCAGCTTGCCCACCCGCCCTCAGCTCCGCGTGCGGAGGGAGCGCACAGGCTCAGCACATACCGGAGGGAGAGGGGACCCCTCGGTGGGAGCTGGAGGGGCTGCAGGGGATGCTCAGGGGGGCAGAGAATGAGGAAATAGAAGGAAGAACCTTTCAGAAGGAACACGTTAGACTGAGGGACGCGGTTTCCCTGCCGGGAGCGCGGTGCGGGGTGAGGGAGCAGCACACAGGGATGAGCTCCGCTGGTGCAGAAGGGACACATTTTCTAGTCCTGCCATCCCATATCCTATTCAAAAGTCCTACCCCTGCCTTTCTGTAGCCCCCTGAGAGGGGTATTGAGAAGCTCCCCTGAGGTCCCCCCTGAGCCTTCTCTCCACCAGGCTGAACACCCCCAACTCCTTCAGCCTGTCCTCAGAAGGCAGTGTTCTTGCGGTGTTACATTTGAATTAATTACACANGTTTTTGCGGTGTTACATTTGAATTAATTACACAATTGTTTTAACCCCCTTTGTTAATTTCTCCTCCTTCCAGAGACTTGATCAGAGTCAGTCTCTAAATCAGAGAGTTTCTACAGCTTTGAGTCTGAATCTGAGCTTTCCATACACGCTTAATAGGAACCGAGCAGATATTCCATGTGCCAACTCCACCACCGCGGGTTCCCTTGTCTGTTTCGGGGTGAACTCTGGCTTATTTGGGACAGATCGAGCATCACCCCCAGCGCAGGGCTCGGTTCAGCCCCCGGTACCCACCGGTACCGCCCCCGGTACCCACCGGTACCGCCCCCGCCCGCAGCCGCAGTGTCGCCCCCTGGCGGGGACAGCGGGAACAGCTCGGGGACAGCCCGGGGACCGTCCGGGGACAGCTTGGGGACAGTGAGGACATCGGAGACAGCCCGAGGACATCGAGGACATCCCGGGGACAGCCCGGATCAGGCAAATCTGGACGATCCCGAGCGGGGCTGTCCCCTTTGTCAAGCAAAACCCCGCTGGCGAACCCGGTTGCGGGTCCCCGGTCCCCGAGACTCAGCCTGAAGTGACTTGGGAGGGAGCTTTAAAGCACCCCTGGAGGAAGGGAGTGTAAAGAATCGCCCCGAGTGAGGATTTTTAGTAAAATTGCCTGATAGGACCTGGTAAAATTAGCAGAGTAAAGCATAGGGTGAGAGTGGGGAGACACTAGGACAGGTTGTGGATGTTCCCTCCATCCCTGGAGGTGTTTAAGGCCAGGCTGGGCAACCTGGTGTGGTGGGAGGTGTCCTTGCCCATGGCAGGGGGTTGGAACTGGATGATCTTGAAGCTCCTTTCCACCCCAAACCATTCTATGGTTCTCTGGTTCCACAGCCCCCAGAGACATCTGGCCCCACAACCTGCTCTGGTGGAGCTGAAGCAGAAGGGAAAGGAAGATTTTGCCAATGTGTTAACTTTAATTTAAATCTTAATGCTTTAATTAAAGCAAAGAAGGCTTAATTAAGGACTTAGCTAAAATTTAATACTTTAATGGGACTAAAGACTTTAATTTATCATTGGGCTGGAAAAGAAGAAAGCAGGAGGCTCACTCTGGGACGCAGAGCAGGCAATTATGAGAGAAGCCCGGGGGGTGGGTTGGTCAGAGCCCCTGCACCAGGGGGATTCTGTGGCTGCTCACACCCCTCTCACCCACCCCTCACCTCACTGCCTGTCCCTGCTACCTCTGCCTCTTCCTAAAGGAGGTTTCCTGAGCTGATGGAGCCTGTTTCTGGGCTGACCAACTCATTACTAGCTGTCCATTCATATCTGGAGTGATCTGTGGAGTGCCATGGCCTGACACGTCCAACTGCATCACACACAGCAAAGCTCCATCTCTGACAGGACCCCTGGCTCCTGAGCCCCCATTTCCCTTGCTCAGGAGCAGGGTGGTCCCACAGCAGCCCCAGCATCACCCACAACAACCTCAGCATCACCCATAACAACCTCAGCATCACCCACAGCAACCCCAGCATCACCCACTCCAGCCCC
>VZTY01021777.1:42712-68774 GCA_013400935.1 Turnix velox
TAGTTTTGAATCCAAATGCTGCAGGATATTAAAAATATAATTACTATATAAAAAATATAATATACTAGTATTGCAATAGAGTATTTTTTTGCAAAAAACCCCTTGGTTGTGGAATCTCCTGCCTCTCCCTCTCTCCCAGAGACAGCAAATGGTACATGGGTAAATGATACACTTAAAACAATCTAAATCAAGTGAACATGACAAGAGCTTATCATCAATGATCAATCACTCTGCTTGTTGCACATTCCACCCAGCTCCTGACAATATTATATCATCCAGGTAGGGCTGCAGAGTGACAGGAACATTCCCAGCCTACAAGTGTGTACAACACCTCACACACACCCACCACTGGGCTCTCTCCAGGGGCACTTGGAGAAGAGCTGGAGTTGCAGCAGGAGTAGAATTAGTCCTTCATGACCAATGTTAAAGCCCAGCAATTACAATGATCATTTTTCTCTAATGCCAAGGATTTATTGAAGTTATGTTCCACCTGTTCTGATGTAAAACCACTGGTGAGGCTCAGAGAAGGGGCAGAAAGCCATGGTTGGACAGAGATGGGTTCTCAGCTCCCTTTGTAAGCTCCAGTTTTGCCTGAGTGTGGGAGCTGTGACAAGCCCTGGGGTGGTTTTGCTCCTCTGTAACCTCAAACACAACTTCTCCAGAGGGATGGGAGAGGCTGGAGGAGGAGGATGATGACCCCAGTGCCCATGGATGATCTATTTGTGCCCTAAAATCCCACCTGTTGTTGAGGAGCTCAAACACACCTTGGAGAAAAAGTCCCAATGGCAGTGGGAGTGCTTCTCCTGCAACCCAAATCCTCCCCTCTCCTGCCTCGCAGCCCTTGTGCCTCATTCTCAGGGTAATTACATGCTAAATATCTGTCTGTCAATGTGCTGGATCCCCTCAATTTGTAGGACACGCTTTCACGCAGGCCCAGCCAAGCCCCATGGAATGACAGCTATGCCCTCCAACCACTGCTGCTGGGACACACTGGGAGGGGGGCACAGAGGGGAAAAAAAAACAAATGTCCCCTCTGAGCTGCCACCCTCTGTCCCCTGGCACAAAGAAAAGATGTTTCCTTGGTTGTTGGTTGATGCCAAAGCAGAGGGGGTGGGATGGGACAGACAGACAGACAGCTCAGTCCCAGCAGGTGGAAACCTGGGCAGCTTGTGCTGGGCTGGACTGGGCAGGGCTGGTTTGCAGCAGCTGGGGATTTGCACTGATTCCACAGCACGGGGCTTTTAGTCATGCACACCAGGGAAGAGTCAAACCAAAGGGGAAAAAAAAATAAAAAGTTTTCTTTTTGAAAGAAATCCTTGAGCCCCCAGGCTAATCTGCCATAATATCTATGAATCTCTCCAAGCTTGGCTTTTGTCTTCGTGCCCAAAACAGCTGGGAAGGTCCTTAGAAATGACCAAATCCATCATCCTCTGCTAGGGAAAAGGGGCCAGAGACAAAACTGCTTAACAAGCAGAGAGAATTCTATTTGTTCAGAACCTGAAGACAAAACACATCCCAACTGCAGGTTGTCAGGAGGGGAATGGGAACCCACCAGAGGGACATGGCCCCAAAAGCAGAGATTTTTCAGCCTAATCCTGTGTCAATAGAGACATCACAGGGCAGCTCTGGCACTGGGTGGCTGATCCCATTGCAGCTGGGCAGGTTTCCTACAGTCCCACACACAAACCACAAGCTTTTTTTTTTTAAACTCTGCTTTTTAGCTGCTTTCTTTCCTCCCTTACTTTCTCTACTACAAACTAAAATTATATTTTTTAAGTTATAATAAAATAGTTACATGAAATCCATGTATTACCAACCCTGGCATGTCAACCCATCACCCAAGAGAAAGGGGGAAGGTTATAGATGAGAATTCAAATCTCCCACTCAGTGCATTTTGATGCCTGGGCAATATTTATCCTAGTCTCAAAGGGTGAGAAACAAAGGCAATCCAGACCAAAATATTCAAAATTAAAGCACTCCAAAAAATTCAAACTCAAATACAAATAAAGTCCAAAATGTCTGAGTAGCTTTGTACAGAGGGATGAAGTGGAATTCTAGCTTTAGGTTTTCCCTAGGTTTTCCACACTTTCCAAATGCTCAGAAGGAAAATGGCAGAGAATATTTCCAAACCCATCCAAGTCAGATCAAATCCTTGCTGGAGAGATCTTAGTTTTAAAGTCAGTCTTATGCTTTGGCTTTTTTTTTTTTTCTTCTTCTTTTCCTCCAGACCAACTATTCTGTGATTCTCTGATGAGAATTAAGACAATAAAGGAACCTACAAAATCCTTTGGCTACACAGCAGCAGAGGAGGAAAATTCATCTGTCTGCCTTGCTGACAGGAGAAGGCTGAGGGTGATAAAAGAGCCAGGGCAGCAGAGCCCAGGCTGATCCATCTCTGCTGACACCTGCTCTGGCTGGTCCCTGCAGCCTGACAGGGCTCTGGAGGAGCTGGGCTGGCTCCTGCTTTCCCTATTCCCAGGCCCACAAACCTCTTGTAGGTCCCTTCCACCCCAAACTATTCTGTGATTCTTTGGTGCTTCCCTCCTACTCCAAGTTAATTTCTTAGTGCAGAATTTCTTGACCCTTTCTTTGGCTTTAACACTTTTATCTCATAAATTAATCCTTTCAGCTCCTTATTCCTTGTACTCCTTGAAGTCAGATCTTCAGAAGAACTTCTTGCACTGTTTAGCCTTTTCTGCTTCTCTGGGGACTTTGCTAAGATCTTCACCCTGAGAAGAGGAAAATGATCACTGTTGCTGTGTCTAGTGCACAGTCAAAAACCTTGGAGGGTGCAGGGGGCCTGATACAACATTTTGGGTGTGTAACATCTTAATTTATATCAAACTTGCAAATATTAACACCAAGAAGCTGCATGGTCCATTTTAGAGCCATGTACATGTGCCACAGCACAACACCATCACCTCATCTGCCTTAAGGAAGGGGTTTCTATCCCAGAAACCTCTCCCCAGGGGTTTTCCACAGATAATAGTAGTTGAAGTTATGGTGAATCTCAGCTATTGACTGTGAGGAGAGCTTTGGCAGAGTGTGAGCATCACTGGGGGCTGATTTCTCCATCACACACACTCTGCCTCTGATTTTCTCTCTGGAGTGTTTAGTAAATTCAGGCTCTGTAATTCAAGAAACTATAAATAAACAGACACTGAGTGTTGTGTTTTCTCCTCCCCTTATAAATACATCCCCCAGCTCTGTGTTATCTGCTGCAAACACCAACCAATTTGCTCTTCCTTTTAGAGATAAGATGAAGCATCTTTTTTTTTTTTTTCAGAAGATGAAAAACCTGAGTCAGACCACAGCACCTGGGGGCAGGTGCCTTCCTGCTTTCACAGGAAAAAATACTTTATGAAGATATTCCTCAACTATTGCAATGTTTTGGCTCAATGAAATGAAAAGATCTTCTTTCAGTGCTTCCCTGATTCCTGCCCCCAAATGATTTTCCTCTGCATTTTCCCTTTCTGGCTTTTCCCTCAGCCCACTCCCTGGTGGCAGGTGAGGATTTCAGGATGTGGGGCATTGAATTGCAGCCAAATGACCACCCTGGAAAAGCCAAAGCAGCTGCTGTGTTTACAGTAAACAGCAGGAAGAACTGGGTGGCCTTTGAAGCCTGCGTGTCCATGGCTGGCAATTATGGACAAGTGGAGTGAGCAGTGATGATGCAGAGCTCTCACTTCAAGTTCAGACATAATTATGGCCATTATCAAATTTCTGCCTCTTCAGCAAAAAGGGGGATGGGCTCAATTGTCCCATGTCACAGGCAGAAGGAGTAACTCCCTGGGTACCACCCGCAGCAGCAGGTGATGACAGGGGGGCCCTTGGGCACAGCCAGCAAATGGATCCCACACCAGGGCCTCCCACTGAGCTCTCCCAGCCCCTGTCCCTCGGCTCCAGGACATAGATCAGTTCAAACACCAACTACACATCCTAGAATGTCACTTGTGAAGGAGGGGAAGGGGGCAGTGGCAGCATCACTGAGTGCCAGGGAGTATCTCTCACCCCCCACCCTGACCCACACTCACTTCTCCTCTCCCAAACCCTCCATCTTTATGAAGAAGGAAATTCCTAGTTTGCAGAAGGTTACTCCAAGCAGCAGAGCTGATGAAAAGGTTCCTACACGAGGCCTTTGTGGTGGGAATCTGAAATGACCCATAGTGAGAATTATCAAACAAAACCCAACCAAGTATGGCAGTGACAAAAGGTGGAGGGGTGGGGGATGGATTTTACCTTTTCAAACTTGGCAAACTGATGCCAGGATCCATCAGGCATGTTTATTCCTCAAATAAAACCATGTGATCAGAGAGAATCTAAAAATTCTCCACAAAGCAGAAGGAGCTGCAAGTGCACAGCCTTGTCATGTCTTTTAAATACCTCGAGGAACTGTGAGTGAGTAACTCTCCTGGGCAGCCTGTTCCAAAGCTTCCAGTGAAGAGATTTTCCCCTAATACCCACCCCAAACCTCCCCTGGTACAACCCGAGGCCATTTGAGGGACACATCTCCAGCAGGGCTGGGGGCAGGGGATGCTGGAGCAGCTCTGGGAATGTGCTTGCAGTCTGGCAGACAAACAGAGAGCTGGAATCCCTGGGGCTTGTTAATCTGTCACCTTTTCTCAGCACTGAAATAATTTTTAATGTTTTCTTTAAAAGAAAAAATAGAGAGAAACACATGAGATGATAAATGGGTCCCCTTCTACACCCTTCATCACTGGGCAATACCACCCAGGCATTTGGCAGGACCAAAATACAAAAAGGGCTTCATTTTCTCCTCCTTTAGGATTGACAGAAGCCTTAAAAACCCAGGTATCCCAGATTTAGTCTGCTCTGTCTGCAGTGAAGTGCCCCTGCTGGGCTTTCATTACATTCCACATCAGGTGAAGAGGTAGAAAACAGACTGAACACCACTCTAAGCTGCTCCAGAAGGATCCTGAGTTGCCATTGTACTTTCTGGAAGCATCACAAGCTCTGAATCCATCCCACAGTGGGCAGGGGATCTAACAGCAAAGCAGAGGGTGCCAGGCACTGGGACCCACAAGAGGCTCTGATCTGAGTGACTTTGACCATGTTACTTCACTTCTTTGAGCCTTTGCTCCCTGTTTGCTGTGCTGGTGCAGCAGGAGACATGCAAATGTCCTGCTCTGTGCCTTGGAGGTGTTCCTCTGAAGGGAGATGTAATCTCCTCTGGGCCAATATTTACCTTCCTGGAGAGCAGAGTGACCAACCAGCACCTGCCTCCTCTCCAAACCTCCAGACACTTCCTCCCTGTTTTGTTGTGGCTCCTAATCATTTTTTCCTCTGGAGCTGTATCACACAAGCAATCAAAGAGTTGTTGAAAGGCAGGAGGGGGGGAGAGGACCATGTGTTAACTTAAGAGATAAGGCTGTGCCCAGTGGCAGCTCAGCCTGGCTGGCAGGCAGGGGGATGGCTGGGCAGGGTTTGTTCTCAGCACTTCACCTGCTGCTGCCTTTCAGCACTTTTTATTCACTTCTTTTGTTTATCTTGGGGGCCCATTGTCATCACCTCTGTGCCACAGGGGCAGGTTTCAGGTGCAGGAGGCTGGGCAGAGCTACCTCTTCCCCCCCATTATGAAAATCCCTTCCTTTGCCAACAGTGATAAAACCAGGCAAACAAACCCCACTCGGGCTCCAGCAGCGAGGAGCATTCAAAGCCCCACAAACACAGCTCAGTGCCAGTAACGAGGCTGGGGCAGAAGCTCTGAGTGCTGCTCGATGACAGGTCCCTCTTGTGGGACCAGGGGATGAGCAGAGGTGTTAAACATGGCCATTGTTCTCAAAGGTAAGTCTCAAACAGGCTGTTTCCCATTTTCTGAGATCCCAATTTCAGCTGCAAAAGTCCTGCCCAAGTGAGACAAGCACATTTCACATGGGATTTCAGGGCCACCATCCCATTACACACCCAATGAAGAAGCTCAATGTGAGGACAAAGCATCCCAACTATCTCTGCTCTGTAAACCTTCTGTAAACCTGTGGATGTGCCAGATTTTTACAGACTGTTTCCCATTTTCTGAGATCCCAATTTCAGCTGTAAAAGTCCTGCCCCAATACATCCCACATGGGATTTCAGGGCCACCATCCCATTACACACCCAATGAAGAAGCTCAATGTGAGGACAAAGCATCCCAACTATCTCTGCTCTGTAAACCTTCTGTAAACCTGTGGATGTGCCAGATTTTTACAGCAGTGCCCAGGAAGGTGAAAACAAACCATACAAAGGACTGTCTACCCAAAGGAGGGTTTCACTAAAATCCAAAGCATCCCCTTTTAGTGTGGCTGGAGAGGATGGGGATGTGTGATGATGGGCAGAGGACACCTCCATCTCCAGCCTCTGCCAGTGCAGTGCAGGATTATTTTAGCTTCAAGTTGAAAGTAAACTTTCCATGAGAAGTGTGAAGTTCCCAGCAGCAAGGGGAAGGGATGTGGGGTGAGTCTCTGCAGGGTGACATCCCACAACACTAACAGACAAACACACACTCCACAAACCACCAGCACCACGTTTCTCCTGCTGGGATCCATCCATTCTCCTCCTGCTCAGCAGTGAGAGGGGCTTTCCAAAGGCAGGCAGGGAGAGGTTTATTTACTCCCCCCCATTGCTTAGGGCTGACCTCGGGTCTGCCATTATGGGCTAATGTCTGCAGCCCTCTGACCTCCGGAAGCACTTAAGGAAGAGCTGCAGTAAATCAGAGCAGCACTTAGCCCTCAGACAAGAAAATCCCTCCTTATTCATGTACCAGCAGGAGGGGAAGGACTCAGCTGAGCTGCTGAGGGGCTGCTGAGGGGTTGCTCTCTCTCAGCTGCTGGGGAACCTCAGACACAACCAGCCTTTGTGGCTTCAGATTCATTAGAGCCATCCCCATGGCTTCTTTTCAGCTCTCTTCAGATTCACGAGAGCCATGGAATGGCTCTCGTGAATCTGAAGAGAACTGAAAAGAAGAAAACTGAATCTACAAGTCTCAATCATGGAATCTCTTAACCACAAGCAAATGAAAAGCAAAAGAAGGTTGAAGGATCCAGCACCACACCTACATCCTTCACCTCAGCAGCAAAAACATCTCCCAGAATAAAATATAAGAGAAGAAAAGGGAACAGGAGGGTTTTTTTTAATGTCATGTGCCAGAAGGTTTGCTCCTTCACCACACACACACGTGTGTGGAGATCACTTTGTATGTGCTGTTTGACTTGTACCCATCAGCAAACAACAGAACAGAGAGAACAAACAGAGCAATTTTACTCTCCCAGAACTCTTTCTTGGCTCCTTCTTCTCCACATTCCAGCAGAGCAGCAGCAGCAGGGACTGATGGAGCTCCCTGCCAGGGCAGGAACAACTCTCTGGGGACACACAGAGGGTAACACCCAGCCAAAGGACAGGTTGGTCCTTCAGGACACAGCAAATATTACCAGAAAGGATATATTTTTTTTCTTCTGACAGAGCTTAAGTCCAAACCATACAAGAAGCAGAGGGAAGGGTGCAGAATCACCTCCTGGGGCACCCAGAGAGGGTTCGTGTGGCTTTGGGGGTTTTTATATTCTGTTGTGAGAGAAAGTTTACAGAGAGGAGGTTTTCATTCAGCTACAGTTAGAGACCAAAGACCCAAACCAAAACCTCATAATTACAGACTCCCCAAACCAAAACCTTACAATTAAACTCCCCAATCTTCAAAATGTCCACAGATCTATTCACAATTCACAGCTCAGACACAACTTTCCACTCCGTAAGGATCAGGAATTGTATGGGTTTTTTTTAAAACACGCTAAAATATTAAGTTCAACCAACCCCACAAAGAGAGAGAGCAGGAAGAGCAGCACTTTTCTATGGATGGACACAGAGAAGCAGCAGCAGGGACCATTGTGAGCCCAAACCCAGCAGATGTGACAGCCCCTTTCTCCACATCTATTGAACTGCTTGTTTGCTCTTTCCATGCTGTTGCAGAAGGACCAAGGCACAAGATCCAGCCCTGCCAAGTGTGGTCCTGCTCACTTGACAGCTGTCCCTCTCCCACATGGCCACAAGCACTTGGGAATTCACTTGGAGACCAGTTTCCTTCCTGCTTCTCTCAACAGCTACACAAATGATGTCAACAGGTAGGGAACAATCCTGGATCACGAGAGGAACCATGAGCCACAAGACCAGAGTCCTGGGGCAAATCCTACCAGACACTGCCTGCAGAAAAAAACTTTGCCAAGGGACTCCTCATCCCTCCCCATAAGCAAAGTTCCCAGCCTTTTAAAAATTTTTATTTTTTAAACAAGCAGTTTTTATTCATTTCCATGACCATACCCAGCCACCAGCCATTTCAACAGCATTTCAGACCCCGGGGGCACAGCAGTTTGTGTTTTAGGAGTCTCTAAAATCGGGGTAAATGCAATTCAAGTGCCCAAAGTGAAGTTTTCTCTAACTATGGGCAGGCTGAGTGAGAGATCTTTGAGAAGTTGACAGTGGCAGTGAAATCCTGCTGTCCTGAAGACAAGCAGACTCTGCTCCCTCTGCCATGGTAAATCACAGCAGAACAGTCTGCTGACTGTTTTTACAGTTCCTGCAAAGTGAGAAAACTTCCAAATTCACACTTCCTCCAGTGCAGAGAACCTTCCTGCACTCAGTCTGGTTTGTAATGGAAAACAGATGAAAGCAGGAATTAAATCAGAGACTTTGCCACATATCCAAGGTGTTTTCATGCCACGCATCCCAACAAGTTTCCCCAAAAACAACAACATTAAATTAAAAGCTGGAAGATTTCAACCAGACCCAACAAATGCAGATTAAGCTCAAATTTAAATGGGAAGTGAAAAGATTTTTTCCTACTCCTCACCTGCCAAGTCTTCAAAGCTCAGGGCTCTGTGTTTCTCTTTCAACACTCAGCAGCAGAAACACCTTGGGTTGAGTGGAGAGATTTCCTCCTCACACTGGCATTATTCATTATTTCCCAAGTGTCGACAAATGTCTTCAACACCACCCAAGGTACACAAACACAGACCCTGCCCCAACCCATTCACATCTCTCCTCTTTAGAGCATCACCACAAACTTCCACGAGGCAGCAGATGAGCCCAAAGCAGCTTCCACCAGTCTCTTTTCCACTGCTTTAATGGGACTTGGACCAGCCCCAGTCAGACCAAGGTACAGGATTGACCATTGCAGGAGAAAGCAGAGGTCTTGGCGTGCCAGCAGACAACAAAAATTACACTAATTCTCACCAGCTTTGTTTTAAATTCATTCTCCATTTGAATGTTTTCACACATAATACATTTTGAGCAGTTGAAGAGCTCCCTTTCAGGGCATGTTTGAAGGGCAGCAGTGGCAGAGCTGAGGCAGCAGCCACGGGAACAGCTCCAGCTGCTACAACTTGGTGAAAGTTTTATTTTGTTTTCTGCTAAACTTTCTGCCAGGACGTTTCACACACTGCACTTGTGTATTTTTTTTTCTGACTTTGAGAGCCCTTCAAGTGTTCCTGCAAAAAGCCTGAAGCATTCATTCCAAACTCTAATCACCACCAACTTCTGCACATCCCAAACTCTGAGCTGCTGTCTGTGTCTGGTGGAGGAGAAACCCATCACACACCTTGTACATGAACACACACAAAGGACACACAAACCTACTGACACCAAAAGGTCATACAAGGANCGAGATGCTCTCTGTGTCTGGTGGAGGAGAAACTCCTCACACAAAGGGCACACAAACCTAGTGACACCAAAAGGTCATACAAGGACAGCACCAACAGGAGACAATTGTCCTTCTGGTTTATACTCCAGCCAGGGCACAGGTCTACCAACACTGCTACAGGTTTGATTTTAAACTTGGTCATAATTAATTCTTGCATCTTAAGAGGTCTTTGGATCCACAAAGACCACACACTCCAGCTAGAAGCTGCTGTGACCAGGGAAAGATGAATCCTAATGTCCCAGCTGCAGCTGACCCTGCTGTGCCAAACCTCAGCATCAGAAACACCCCAAGAGCAACCTCTCAGCTCCATAAACCAGCACAAGGTCAAAGACAAGGTGACATCACTGAGAAAACTCCACAGAGCAGCACTGAAGTCACACAACATCCATTTCCAATACCCTCTCTGACCTACCTGGTGCTGTCTTCAGGTGGAACAGGATCCCAAAGGGTTTTCTCCTCCATTGCACTTTGCTCCTCTGCTCTCTGACATCCAGACAAGAGGAGAGCAGTTCCTCTCCTGTCCTCCAGCACAGGGCTGCTTCCTGCAGTTATCCCTGTTCATGGGAACAGTTTTCCCAGCCTGCTCAGTGATGTCCTCCAGGATGTGAAATACAAGGGCTTCCATCCTCCTCTTCCTCACCCACTGGACTCAGTCACTCAACCACCCTGGAAAGAAAAAAAGCAAAACCATGAAAAGTCTGTGCAGCAGAACATCCAACCATTTTCCCATAAAATGGGGAAGTTGTGCTGTAAACTGTTCTCTCATCCTCTTTAATAGCAATTTCCCCCCTCTATTTCATTGCTAGTTACAAAATAAACTCATGGATAAACAGTATTTGTTAGAAAGTATCTGGTCTATTTACCTGGAAACACTACTTGGCTATTCAATGAAACATTTATCTACAGAGTAGCAAAATCCTTCCCTAATTTCCTGAGCAAAGATTTTAATACTTGAAGTTTTAACTTGAACTCGACTTCCTCATTCTGCCTTTTCCTACCCCCCCACTCACCCATTTCCCACAATAAAAGTTGTTTCCGGACACAATTGATCTGAAATCTCAGATTATTCTGTAAAAATTGCTGACTTTGGACTTGAGACCCCCCAAAGCAGATTGGGACAATCCCCTCAGGTCCTTTCTGCAGATAATTTATTGCCCTCTTTGTTGAGAGAAGGAGTCACGCTGTGCAAGGGGCTGGCTCAGACCCCAGCACCCTGTCAGGGAGGGGATGGAGCCTGGGAAGGAACCGTGGGCAGGATCAGCTGCTCTCCAGATGGGTGGCCTTCTCCACACTGTCCAGTCCCACGAGCCCAATAAAGCAGCCCCTCATTTTGGGCTTTAACAAAACAAAGATACAAACTCTCCTCTGCTCTCAGTTGGGGTTTTACAAACACCCTCTGTCTCCGTGTCAAATTTATTAGGGAGAAATTTGTTCTCTCTCTCTCTCTCCCCTGCAGGCACATCCAGCCCCTCTTGCTCCACTTTCACTCTTTTCCATGGGATGGAGAGACTTGGGCTGTGATTTACATCCTCCTGGGTTGTTTTCCCAAAGAAATCAGAAAACTGAGGGATAAAACCACCCACACGAAGCAATGTTTGCTCTCAGGCTGGTATAAATTCTCCTCTTTTTCTGTCTTCTCTGTTTTACTGAGCCAGAAAAGCTCTGACTAAGGGATGATGCTGTGGGGCAGAGCCAGTGCATCACTGCACACAACACCTGCTTCTGCCTCAGCACAGAAAGCAAAATTATTTTCCCTCTATATAACACCCTGTGGCAGGACATTTTACAAAGCAGTGGCACATTTTGGTCAACAAATCCAGGTGTAACATTTTCCCATGGGAAGGGACCTGCAGGTTTTGATCTCATCAACCTCTGCAGCACTGAGGCTTCTTCAGAACAAGGGATTTTCACTTGAAACCAACAGAAAGCTCCCAGTGTAGGAGCAGGAGCTGTTTTGTACAGGTACAAAGTTCTGTCAGGTGCACTGACAACTACAACTATTTCCCAAAGAATTATGCACTGACAACTAGAGCTCCTTCCCAAAGGATTAATCCTTCACACCCACTGTGAGAAGTTGGATCCCCCCTGTGCAGCTCTGCCCATCTGCAGCACTTGGCACAGCCTTTAGGAGGTTTTTCAGGGAGCAGCCCTTGCTCCTGTGCTCCCTCTGCAGTGACTACTGGAAGCCAAAAGCATTTAGGCAAAGGCAGATAAAATCAGCAGTGCCCAAATGTGGGTTCTTTCTGGTTTCCTGCAAGTAAACAGACATGTTTACAAGGGGCTGTACATTCACATCAATCATAAGGTGACTTTGTTTACTGTAGAGGAATTTCCTGCAGGCTTTTGCTGTCCTGGTTTCTTTCTCTCTCTATTTACTTTTGTTCAAAAGTAATTTAAAAAAAAAAAAAAGCCATAGGTGCTCCAGCTCAGCTCAAAACGTGACACACTGAAATGTGAAGCAGCCCATAATTCATGCCCAGATTTAGCTGGTTTTTTTTTTTCCTTATTTGTTTGTTTAAGCTAACACACACCTCTGCATTAAAAAGCCACTTTTCTCTACCCACCCAATTCATCTACACCTGGCAAGGAAGCAGCTTGGAGTTCTCTGCCATAAGGAGCTTTTTCTCATGAAGCCCACAAAGCAACAGGAGTCCCCCAACACAGGGATCAGGCTTTTGCTTCAGGGAGCTAAAGAGACAGATCCCTCAGTGGAATTAAAGTCAAAATGTTGTGAATGCAAGTGAAAGGCTGGCATTAGCATCAGCTGAGCATTGGGATTAAAGACTTCTGCTGCTCTGAAGCCAAGGAATCAGAATGAAGCATTTCTCCACCCCTTGACTGAATAAAAATGGAGTTTGGTGGGGATATCATTTGAAGAAGTGCAAAATTTGGCTGCAAAACTCAGAATTTGGACAGAGAATTGGTTTTCAATAGCAATGAAGTCCATGAGCATCAATATTTCAAACAGAGGGAATGCCAGGAAAAGATGCTCCTTTAAATAAAAGGAGTGAAGGGTTGTAGGAACCCCAAAAGATGAGCAGGATTGGGAAGAGCACTGCCAGACATGTGCCAAGGAGAGAGCAGATCACTTTTGCTGAGTGGCAGAAGAGGGAGGAATCATCCCCATTTACCTTTCCAGGTAAGAGAGGTGCGGATGCAGAAATAGGAACGGGGCTCACTTCCAAATAGGACTTTGGAAACTCCTGGAAAGAAATTCCTGCCATATGAGCCATGATTGAGTAGAGAAATGAGGCTGTGTCAGCAGGTGTTAATCAATACATTTCTATTGACAGGTGCCTGCAGGGCTGGAAGAGACACCTTTTCTGACATTACTTTTGGTGTTCTTGCAACTCCTGCTCCTGGAAGCAGCTTCCCTTCGCCTTGTGTGGCATCATCACTCATCTTCCCTCATGTTTATCTGCTCCAGAGATCTGCAAGTGCCCAAGTGAGGAGCTGAGTCCAGCCCAGGGAGCTCACACACCCAACCTGCTCCTCCCAGCACCTCATCCTGTCCCTCACAGCCCAGGCGGGGGGTGAGCAAACCATGTCTGATTTGCTGTCCCCACAGAGCAGCTCCCTGCTGTAGGCAAGGAGAGGGAAGGGCTGGGACTTGGCAATGCACAGCAAACAAATCCCAATTCCCAGAGCAGCCCCTCTCACCTCCTCGGTGAGTCGCAGGTGAGTGGAGCCACGAGCCACATCTGTTAGCAGCCCCTGCTGCAACCCCAGCATTTGGCACTCTGCAAAATCCACCTCAGCAAGCCTGGAACTGCCTCCTGGAAACTACCCAGCCTCTGCTCTTGCTCCTCCAGACAAAATCCTCTCCTCTCACCCCATCTATCCCCGTGTTTCTCTCTCTCTCCTGTGCACTGGCAGAGCCCTGGGCTCCTCTGCTTTGTGTTTTTGAGGAATCCCGGCTGCCGACAGGGGCAGGGATTAACCAGAGAGTGGTGCTAAACCTCAGGTGCCACCACAAACACTTCCCAGGAGGATGAGTAACACACCAGAGGACACCGCGAACCACCTGAGTGTCTTGGAATCTCCTCCTGCCCCAACCTCGTGGCTTCTAGCAGGTCAGAGCAGTCTGGGTGTGAGCACACACTCAGTCACCAACAGCCCATGGTGCAAGGACCAGGCTGTACCCAGGCTTGCACATGTTCAGCAGAGGAAGTACCAAGTATGTAGAATACACCCTCTCCAGGCTACAGGAGTAAATTAATTTACTACTTTCTAATCAATGAATAAGGCAATATCAATTAGAGCCAAGAGTACCACTCGTGCTTTGGGAGACACATCAATAATATCAAAAGTATCTTGGAATAACATATTTAAGAGAATTAATTTAATTTTGAGTGGTGTCTTGCCTCAGGACCAGCTTCTATTTGTCCCCAGACAAGTTGAAACAATAAAGAACACTTTCTCACCAAGCCCCTGCAAAAAATTTTCTTAAGGCTTCAAAAAATTGGCAAAAAGCCTTCTGCAACAGAAAAAAACATGGAAATTCTCCTTGTGGCATAGTCAGCACTCTGACTCTCAAAGTGCTGCTGCAGACAGCACACACTCAGAAATACTTCCATGTCTGAAATTAGAGGTTTTTTCTGGTAAAAAAAAAAAAAGCAACAGCTTTAGCTTTGGCAAGGGAGGGCAGTGAGCAGAGCTCCTCAGAGGAAATAAGATTTGCACACACTGTCCCTCACAGGGTGGCTGTGATGTTTGTTTGGCTGTAGGACAATGAGATTTGGGGGGTTCAAAAACAACCCAAAGGATTGACAGGTATCTAAGATTTAAAAATAACCAGGATAGCATGGTACAAAAGTGCTTGGCATTTGCTTTAATTAACCAACCCAAGAGGGCAGCTGAAGACACCTGAATGTACAGAAAGCTGATTGGAAAGGGAGAATTTACAAAACAAAGATACTTCAAATGATGTGTGGCTGCAGATTTAATTTCATTTAAGTGACTGAAGTGTAAGAAAAGAGGTTTCCTACTTCTGTGGGCTTTGTCAGAGCAGTGTTTGCCACACAGGAGATAGTGAGGGAGAAGAAGGTGCCCTGATGTTCTGTGTGGGAACACTAGGTGGTAGCCTGACTCTCAGCAGACTTCAGAAGGAAAATCGGGAATTCCACCACGGAGGAGTTTTGCCAAAAGAAATGGCACCGGATAAAGGACCTCGCGGTGGATCTCCCCGTCAGGGTCTGTCCCAGCCAACAGCCCAGGGAGGAGGTGTCTGTTCTGCTGCCACAGAGAGCTTTCTGCCCCCCAAAACCCAGGGAATTCCCTGCTCTGGAAATGCTGCCAGGAGCTGCTGGTGCAGAAATCATTTGGTGAAATCCGATTCCCTTTTTACACGGGGGTGGCTGACACAGCCCATCACTTGGCTCTCCTCACCCTGAGCATCCTGGTAAATGGGCTTTTACACGGAGTTTTAAACTCAAAATCTCTCCAAATTGGAGGGGGGAAAGTTGAAGTCCAAAAAGTAATTACAGAGTGAGTGTAATGCAGCAGAAGTGAGTGAAGAATTAGATAAAGCAATAATGAAATAACAACTAATTCTGTCACACCCTAAGCAACAATACAACATCTCCCAGCATCATCACTTGTAAATGTTTTGTATAAAAACCACTTCAGCATGTCAGTTTTGATTTCTTCACTTCAACAGAGCTGTCCCAGGGACTACCCCATAGGAAAGCAGAGTTTTAAAGTGCAAGTCACGAGTATCCTGGTGGCTGTGACACTTCTCAGCAGCACGTGGCTCTGCAGCCAAGGTCACCCTTTCAGCAGCTCGAGAGGGATCCTCAGTGACCTGTGAGTCTCAGTCTCTCCCAAACCTGCAGGTCTCAAACAGCACACGGTGTCTCCAGCCTTTTAGGGGAAGTGTGAAGATGCCTCTTAGATCAGATCCTCAAGATAGCCTGCAGATACTGATGCTTTCAGGTCTGATACTCGTGCCAGAACAACCCCAAGTAAAAATGCTGAGAAAAATCCAGTCTCAGAGTGTCTGGCTGGGAAATGAGGTGTCAAAAATCATTTGAGTCATTTTGCTGGGAGCAGAGCAGTTAGAAATCACAGGCTCATCTCTGGCTGCACGTGGGACTCAACAGAAACAGTGACCAAAGAGCAGAGAAGTGGCAAATGCTTGGTGTAAGATGAACCTGAGAGCATCTCTCCAGTGTTTTTTTGTTGGGAGTAACGTGATCCTGTGGTCTTCAAGGGGCACTTTTCTCCCAAGTATCCTGGATTGCACCTTCATATTCTAATGCATGGCTACTGCATGTGCAGCACAACCTGCATGGGCTGTATTTGGAGGCAGAAGACAGTGGCATCTCCCTTCTTTTCCCCCCCAAAATGCCCCTTTATAGCCCAGCAATGACCAAGTGTTGGGTCAAACCTCTAACCAGCCACTCATCCTCACTCAAGTGTTTGTGGGGCTCCCATTAGTCCATTTTCCTGCATTTCCCAGCTCCAGCATTTGAGCTGACATGAAACCAAATGAAGGAGACACTCAAACATCTTACAGATTGTCTCAGGATACTTCAGAAACCAGCCTCGGGCTGCATCAGTTAGAGATTTCTTTCTAGCTCCTTCACATCCACAAAACACTTCAATTACAAATAAATATTCCACAGAAAAATGGAGCTTCCACTGAGGGGAAAAAAAAAAAGTCAAGAAATGTAAGACATGGCACTAACTACATGCAAAATCCATCCAAAGGGATGATCTGATGATGGAAAGTTGTTTTTATAAATAATGAGGTTGCCTTCTACATATTTAATAATTAGTTTCTTGCCTTCCTTTCACAAAATACTTTTCTCAGGCACTAACGTGAGCTGGCAAAAGACAAACCCGGGAGATAAATCTGTAGAGGAACACAGACACCCCCCTCCCCTGCTGCCACGCAGGATTGCACATCCCTGAGCAGAGAGGCTGCCGGAGCGTGTGGGACGGGATGGGGACGGGGACAGGGATGGGGAAAGGGACAGGGACGGGGACAGGGATGGGGACAGGACACTGAGCTGCCAGGCGGGGCTGTCGGGATCCCGTTACGGCTGCCGCTGGGCAGGGCAGTAACCAATACCAGGGGATTAGGAGCTAAGAACATGAGTGGGGGTCGGTTTTCTCTAAGTGACCCCAGCACATGCCCGACGTGTTTGCATGAGGAGATCAAGTGAAAGATCCCTCAGACAATAAAGCAGCCCCAGCCCCAGCCCACGTTCCTGGGGGCTGAAATCAAGGGCACATTTGGAAGCCGGGAGCGGGGCTGCAGAAACCCGACTCCAGCTGAGGCAGCCCTGAGCCTGAGCCGGGCTGTGCTGGACACAGACACCATTCTCACTCTCCTCTCATCCTGCTTTCTGCCTTGCTGGGGGTTCTCACAGTGCCTGGATAATCAAAAACCCAAGGAGCATCCCAGAAAGTGGGGTGTGAAGTGACACACAGCATTTTCTTTCTTTATTTCATCTTTGCACCTCCAATATCTGTTCCCCAGCAGCTGAGGACACTCACCAAATCTCTCTGAGTCTGCAAACACTGAAATGCTCCTTGCTGCTTGTTGTAACCTGAAGCCATTCCCTTCCTCAGCCCCCTTTCCCCTTTTTTTCCTTTTTTTTTTTTTTAATTACTAATACATATTTGAGACTGAAGCCAAAACTGTTTGAGAAGGAATGAATCCTGCTGTGGCTTTGCTGCTTCTTTGAACAGGTCCTTTGACAGCAATAACCAGCCAAGCTGCTGGCAAGGTAAAAGGCAATTCCAAACCAGGCCATAAAGCAGCAAAACCAGCTGAGTGCTGAAAAAAAACCCACCTAAGGCAGGGGAACACCAGATGCTCTGGCCAGGGAGGCTGCAGGGCTTTAAAAACACACTCGAGCTCAACTCTGCAGCATCCCCTGGGAGCAGGGAGGTGTCCCTCACTCCAGGACCACAGGATGCTCCCTGACAGCATCTCCCAGCCTTCCCCTCACCAGGAACACAGCCCTTACCCCAAGGTGAAGGAAGAAAATGGGAGCCCTACTTTCCAGTTTATTGCTTTTTTTTTCTTTGACAAGAACTAGAAACTGTATTGGTTTTTGCAAGCTGAGAGTTTCCCTTCATTAGGCAAACACACCAAATATCACACAACTTGGCATTCTTGCTGTGTTTCACTCTCCAAGCACTCTGCAAACCTCAGTTAATGAATCCTGAGAGCACAAGTGGAGTTGGAGGCAGTCAAAAATGATTTCTGTGAGCAGGAGGTGGGAGCCTGAGCAGGAAAACTGGAGATCAGACCCTGAGCAAACTGCCTGGGGGTCACTGCAGGACTCACAGCTGGGATTACAGCTTGGGTTCCTGCTGTCCCATAAGCATAGTTCTCTTATTAAAGATATTAGCACTCAGACAGAGCCTCATCCACCCCACAGCATCTGTTCACACAGTCCAGGTAACTTTTGCACATTTCCTCACCTACCCTTCCAACCAGCCTTGCAATACTAAAGCAGGATATGACATTAATGAAAACAAGGCACAAAAAATACTCTAAAATTGAAATACCCCAAATCTCTAAGACAAAATGTCAGTTTGTGTTCCCACACCTGCTCCCCTTCCCCATCCACACCCCCAAAGTTTTCCCAGCAGGGTTTGTTTGGAGGAAGAAAAACTCAAAGCTAATGGGTAAGAGATGCCCACTGGGGACTCAGAGGGCTGTGGTTTGGGGAGAGGGGAGGTCTCATTACACCTGGAGAGCTCTTTTTCCTTTCACTGCTAAATCCCACTCCTGGTAGTCCCCTCTGGAAGGCTTTGTGAGGTTGGCAGTGTTTGCTCTGCTTTGAAATGCAAGTCTCCCCCACTTTGTTTGTTTTTTGTAGGGTTTGAAAGGGAGGAGCAGACGTCCTGGGCTACTAAAGCTGAGCTTTCCCAAAACACAAGCTGCTGCTCTTTGTTTGCTTCTGGTTAATTAGCTGTGTGTCTAATTAGTGACAGGTTCCCTTTGCCTTTCCTGAAACCAAAGCCTCTCCATGTCAGTGGAAGTCCATCAGGGGACTTGTCAGTGTCCAAATGGTTTCCAGCTGCTTCGTGGCCCCTCCACAGCCACAGGAGCTCCCACACTCCCCAACTTCACCCCACTGCTGCTGCTGCCCCTCCTCAGGGGGACAAGTCCTTTATCTCCTCTCAGTCCTTGATTTCACCCAGGTCCTGTCTGGAACATCCCAACTCCCATCACATCTTCATTCAGCAAGGGCAGATTCACAGCAGGAGAGAGAACAGCCCTGGTTTCTGCCCCCCTGCTCTATTCTGCTTTTATTCCCAGGGTTTGGCTCCAGGTTCAGCTCTCAGCTACTGGGTAACACCAACATCACCCAACTCACCCACTAACTCACCCAAAAACCTGCACAGAGCATCCCTCAGCCTCCAGGGCACTCACTGCAGGACACTTACTGCAGTTTGTTTATTTAAACTAAGGTGAGCTCAGCCTCTTCCCAGCTTTAAATTCACCTTTTTGGGGGGGACTCACTGAAAAACCCTTTCAGCTCCACGTGCTGGGGTGAGAGGGAGGAAGGACACGGACTTGCACCATCCCTCCCCCATGCCCAGGCTTCCTGCTCCTCTCTGCTCACTTCCCCCCTGCGGCTTTCCATCAGCAGGTCCCTAAAGAGAGAAGAGTTTATTTAATTCCCTCCTGAAGTCAGATCCTGTTGGTGCCGGGATGATTGATGGGGCAGCCCCAGCACTGACAGGAAGATGCTCTTTCAATTAGCTCTGAGGGCTCTTCCCCTCTCTCTGCCCTCACTCCCCACCCTCCCTGCAGAGTTTCCCTCACTACCAGTATCCCTCACCCCATCCTACATCAGCAGCACCAGTTTTAATAAATTTTTAAATTATTTTAAACTAGGCAAAGGTAAACATGGAACTGTCTTGTACATAAACCTACCCATAAACCCATCAACCCTGGGCCCCCAGGGAAGACATTTCTCCTTAGACAGAGGGACTACAGCCCCTGGATGGAACAGCTCACAACTGAGAGCAAAAAACCCCAGATCTTCACATTAAAAAAAGATCATTGTTAAACAAAAGCATCTTATATGGTCTGGTGTTAAACTGATTAAAAATATTCTCCCAGGATCCTGGTGTAGGGAGTTAAACCATGTATTAGTGAACCCATCCAGACTCAAAGGACAGCCCATTTCTGTGCCATCAGCCCTTGGAAAGGCACCTTCTAGAGCACAAGCTGACTCTCAGTCAGGAGAAAAACACAATTTCCACAAAGCTAATAGAGTATTTCTTTCCAGGGTGCAGTAGAAGTCCTAGAGTTTCCTGCACCAAGCTTCTCAGTACAACCTCAGCACTGACTCCAGCCCAGAAGCCACTTTCCCTGTGTGAGAGTTTCAGCAACATCCACAGAAAACATCAGCTCTGAGCTCACATGCTCCTCACCAGCCAAATCCAAAGCAAGAAGCTGAGTTACTATTTAATTTTCTACAGCACAGGAGATCTACTCAGTGACAACAGAGAAAGAAATCAGGGCAGAAATGAAGAAGCACATAGTAAAAAACAGAAGCAGCAAGGGAAGAGCTGAATGGATGCACAGACAGGCTGCACTGGGAAGATGTGAAGGTGCAAAAACCAAACCCCTGATCAAACAAAGCTGTTATGAGGAACTTGAATGAAATGAAATGGATTTAGATGAGTTTCTCTGGCCATGGATGAGAATTTCCTCCTCTGCATCTCAGGGGCTGAAGGCCCAGCTGACTGGTGCCCTCTGCAGGGGAAGTGCCCGATGGGAGCAGAGAGTGATGCCGAGATGTGATGCAGAAATGCAAGGAGGTGAGGATGTTCACCATTCAACAGGTTCACTTTCCCATTTGCACACCCTGCTCCCTCCCTTTCAGTGGGATTTTACACAACCAGACACCTAAGAAGACAGTGGAAAAGGGTTAGGCTGAAGCAGCACCATATCTCAGGGGCTGAAGGGAAGTTTGGCCATGGGATGTGTCCCTCGAGCCAACTGCTCTCAGACTATGGGAAGAAGGAGGCCAGGTCTCCATTAGAGCAGGTGCTGACAGTCCCACTTATCCAGGTGACTGGGTTTCACCCACAAGAGATGGGCAGGAGGAGGCTTTAATGAAGGGAACACCAAGAAAAAGCAGCTCCTGTGGGTTAACCTCTGCCCCTGCTCCTTGCCACCCACACACTGAGGGATGGTCAGTCCCTCACCACAACCCCAGCTCAGGTCTTGCTGTGACACAGGGAGGGACAAAACTGCCACAAAAGGTGTTTTAGAAAAGCACTTTGCTGCCTTTTTCCCCTGGTGGCACCACAGGTGCCCTCTCCTCAATTAAGTCTCAGCCTCAGGCTATAAATCAAGTCAATAAAAGGGGCTGTAAAATAAACAGGACCAGCTCTTTCCCCTTCCATTCAAATGTACTGGAGTGGCAAAACCTTTTTTCCAAGTGGAGGTTGGACACCCTGAGCTCCAGTGGCCTCACAAGAGGGAATTCAACGTGCTCAGATATTAATACCTGTGACCTGGTCACTGGGAGGCTCCAAGAGGTGCCCCATGGCTCGGGGGTCAGCATCAGGTCACTTGTCCCCACTTTGCAGGGGGTGGGAAGGTCTCATTTACAGCTCAGGAGAGGTGGAAATTAAGATTTTAGAGATGGAGGTTAAATAAGCAATGTTGGTTTTTATTATAAGGCTTGGCCTACCAAAACATAAAGGCATCCATTTCAACCCAGAGAGACCTTGCTGACACCTCAAATAAGGAAGCAGATCTTCAGCCTCTGAGCCAAAACCTACTCCAAGGGATGCCCAGGGGGTCTCAGAGTTGGCTGTGTGACCCAGTTCTGCTGTCAAAGCAGCAGCCTTCAGAGCTCAAACTGCTTCTAAACCTTTGCAGAGGAGGAGAAGAGAGGACCTGGGAGTCCTCTTTGTGGGGCTCTGGCTCTGCTCAGCTGCCTGCAGCACCCCAACACCTCCTGCTGGAACACCAAAGGGAGAAACACCCCGCTCTAAGTAGGGAAATCCTTGTAGGAAAAAAGTGGGGAGAAGCTGGAGCTTTAGCCCAGTTCTGACCCACACACAACCCTCTGGGATAGTCCCTCCAAAGGCCAGCAAAACCAGCAAGATGACCCAACTTTGGGAAAATTCTACCACATCCTTTGGAAATCTTCCACCTCCCTCATAGTTCAGAAAGTTTAACTCACAACCAGACTATTTTCTAGGAGCTAAACCCTCAGTATATTACCAAGAAGGAATGGGGAGGGTAACCAAAGCCCATTTTCCGCAGAAGATCCGAAGGCTGTTGAGAAGAACCAAGCTACTCTGAGTGAGCACACATGGAACAAGAAGGGTTAAAATCCTTGGCCCTGTCCTTTTGTGATCTCTCCTTTTGTGCCAATTGTAGGTCTGCAAATAAGAGCCCATTCAGAGAAGCAGGTGAGACATCTTTAGAGTCATGAGATGGATCAGAAGATACAGAAGAGGAGGAAAAGAGCTGAAGGGGACTGAAACCTTCCTTGGGGTCTTTGTCCCTCCTTGGCAAACAGGGAGCTGTGACAATGCTCCTCTAGTTTGTGCTGTTAATTACAGGACAATACAAGGTGGGCTGTGATGGATTGGTGATTTACAAGATAGAGGTGTGAGAGGCAGGGGATGGCAGTTCCCCCCTGCCCATACACCTGCCTCTTTGCTATCTGCCTTCCCCTCACAGATAAGAGCCCAAAGGCACCACAGGCTCAGGTAAACACCTCACTTGGGCGAGGGGCAGGGAGGGAGAAGGCTGAGCCCTGTGTGGCAGGAGGATGCCCAGGGCAGAGATAAGGATCAGGGAAGCAGGGACAGAGGGTTGGGGACAGTGTGGCTTGGGCCACAAAGCCATCCATCACTGGGCAAACAAAGCTGCTGTCAGAGGGGACAGCCCCATCCTCCAGGCATGTCACTTGTCACTGGTTTGGATGACAGGGCTGGGGAGGCCTCCAGGGAGATGCCAAGAGAAGAAAGGCCACAGAGCCACTGCAGCCATCCTGCTGCTGCCACAAAAACCCACCCTGCCCTGCACATTCCTTCTGACAGGTGAAAATAGTGTTAATCTTTAGATATCAGCCTTGATTTTTCTTAATAGAAAGATTCATCCAGAAGTTTTCCTTAGCACAAGAGCATTTCAGCTGCACATACTAAAGAATTTCACATATTCTGGCCAAAAAATCCAGGCTCAAAACATCAAGGGTCCCCCCCTCACCTCCTTTCTCAATGTGTGAGCTTTTCTCTAGTCAGGTTGGTCAAGCACTGAGCACACAGGGTTTTTTTTTTACATATTCTCATAAAAAAAATCCAGGCTCAAAACATAGAGGGTCTCCTCTCCTTTCTCAATGTGTGAGCTTTTCTCTAGTCAGGCTGGTGTAACACTGAGCACACAGGGGTTTTTTTACATATTCTCAAAATATAAAGGGTCTCCCCCTAATGATCCCACACAGACAAGCCCTCCCATGAGAAATTTCTTCTAGATGTTCCACCAAATGATCCACCTTGAGGAAAACCAGCAGGTTTCCAGCAGGTCTGGCTCCCACATGAAAGCAATACAAGAGCAGTTCAAGCCCTGGCCAGAGAACACAAGACGAACACGTGGTTCTGATCAGTTCAGAAGCTCCAAAAGGAGTTTGATGCAGAGAATGGGCAAGAGATTGAAGGGGAAGAGAGGAAACACGTGTCTTATTTGAAGTGGAAGGTCCCAATTTTTTATTAAGCCATCTCAACCTCTCCACACACATCCAGTGTCAGCCCAGGGCAAGGTGCAGAGTAGTTCAGGATGCAGATATTGCAAGTTAAGACATCCCAGAGCTTGGAAACTGCTGAAATCCAGCAACATGGCTTCTGAGCTCATTATAAAGGGAAGGTTAAACTGGAGATGAGGGTCTGAACTCCAACTCACAAACACCAAAGCTTGAGTTCTACACTGCTAGCTCACTCCTTTCTTTCTTCTCTCATTGCTGCTCCTGGGATTTTCCTTCTCTGTGTCATGTTTGGTGACTTTTTGCTTATTTTTCTGCAGTGGGGAGAGATGCCACAAACCTGGAGCTGGGCCCTTCCACCCATTAATCAAAAGCTACAAGTGCTCTGCAGGGAGACAAAACCTCAGTGTGCTCTCTGGGAGATTTCTGGAGCACGTTGTGGAGGGCAGGGACCCCGAGTTAGATTAACATTTTATTCAGAGACCTATTAATCAAAGTCAGAAGTGGCGTGAAGGGGCACCAAGGGAGAAAAAGAGCTGGACAATCAAAGCTCTTTCAAAAAACACCCCAAAAGCAAGCCCTGATTTACTGCAGCTCCCCCCAAAGAGCAGTGGATGGGAAAGGGAGGGGGATTTCAGGTTCTGCCCAAACAGGAGCTGAGCAAGCAGGTAAATTCTGGCTTTTTTCACATTAAACAAACAACTCCCTGCATCCTGCCCCCTTGCACTACTCAAAAAGGTCCCTCTCTTTCTTTCTGCAGAGTATAACACACTCTCATGCAGCCTTAGACTCTTTAATTATTATTTTTGGAAGACAGCACGACTAGAACTTCTTTTTCTTACAAGGCTCAGCTAACAGGAACAGCTCTGGCCAACGTTCTGCTTCATTGGGGTCTTTGGAAGGGAACATTCTGCCCCACAGAGGAGGAGATAAATGGCCATACACAGCCTGGTACCAGGAGGAGTCAGGCAGGGATGTGTCAGGAAACAGAACAACCCAACGTTTGTTCTCTCCAGCAACAACCATCAGGAGGTGAAGCCCAGTGACACAGGTGGTAGGAGCCTAAAAACACTCCCATGCCCTGGGTACAGTGCAAAAAGAGAATTTGTTGGAAAAATTCAAGGCAAATCTCTACAGTTTGCCCCAAGAACTCAGCTGCTGCAGCCCAGAATGTTCCAGAGAGTTCACTCAATCCATGGCCTCTGTCTGCCCAGGGAGTTTGGAGAACTCATCTCAAGGGATGTGGAAACCTCCTGGCACAGAAGGGAATGGGATCCAAAAAGGGAATGGATTAAGGAGGTTACTCCATGGGGGTTTGACCACAAGAGCTACATAAATTAAAGAAAACCAAGAGGAAAACCTTGTGCTTCCCTCTGAAAATAAAACAAGGAGACTGGGGAGAGAAGAAGGGCTGAGCATTGAGCAGTCCCTAGGAAATGATGGCAGCTGCCTTACAAGAGGACACCCCATTTGTCTCTTTCTCAGAGGGGATGGGTCCATCTCCTGCCCAGGAGGACCCGAGGCATCTCCCCTGGCAAGGTCCTGGCAGGAGGGGGACTTGGGGATCTCAATCCCTTCCCTGTTCCCAGGCTTCTGCCCAGCCCAGTCCCCAGGTGCCAAGTGTGGGGAGGAGGAAAAGGCTCCATGAGCAGGGAGGCAAAGAGAGGCTTGTGGAATGCACAGCCCAATGGATCCTGTTTCCCAGAAAGCCTGGCCTGGCCCTAAGAGAAGGTTAATTCATTCTGGCAGCTCAGGGCTGGAAAATGTCCATTGGCTGCAGAGAGTGCCTGGCCACGGGTGAGGAGGGGGCCAAGCAAACCACAGGGGCACGGGGCCATCTGCAGACAGGCACCAAAAGCTTGGCTGGGCTCATGTTGGGTCCCTGGGGGAGGAACAGGGGAAAGATTTGGCCAACTGCTCCAGCCAACCACTGTACAGAGGGTACAAGAGAGCAGCAAACACACAGAAGAGCTAAAACAGCAGGGTGGGAGGCAGAGGTGCAGACACATTATTTGATGGGACAGGCACAGAGCATCACAGCTGCCTCCATGGCTCACATTCCAGGAGAAATGGCTGAAGGGTTGAAGACAAGTCCCTCAGTGGGTGTTGTAGCTCACAAGCAGCACTGCAGCAGAGCTGAGAGATGAAGTTACCCAAACAGCTCACAGACCTGCTGAGAGCAAGACCAAGATTCCCTAGAGGACACAGAGGACACTGTCCCACATCTCTGTACACACTGAAGTGTGTTTGGGACTGGAGACCTGTTTCCACTGCTACTTCTGCTCCTTGTCACTCTGTAGGACACTATTTCATGGTGGACAAGACCAAAGTGTCTTCCCAGCCACACCACACAGCAAAATGCCCTTGCTGCCTGCCATTCCTGTAACATCCAGGCTCTGAATCTTTAGAGAAGATTCCCAGCAGCATTTTATGAGACTGTGTGAGGTGTCAGCATCTCAGTACAGAGCCTGGAGACAGACATTGCCCCCCAAAATCCTGATGTCAGCTTGGAACCCCAGCTCTTCCAGCCTCAAGTTTACCAAAAGTGAGAGGGAACTTGCAGGAAACTTCCCCACGAAGACAAGGGGAGCACAGGACCTCTTCTGCCACGTGAAAATTATTAAGAAAGCAAAGAAGATGTGCACAGACAGACACAGTGCCTGGAGCTGTCCTAAACTCT